>JARQOC010000004.1:184768070-185095798 GCA_033576535.1 Allobates femoralis | reverse complement strand
TAACCAAGGCTTAACACGGTCGGTATTTAACGAGCTATATAGCGTATAATAAACTTTAAGATTAATTCCATAAAAATGACTGATTAGTATTATGTTATAGTAAACCCGAACAGAACAACAGGTTAAGTTCCGGATTTCTAGCGTTTGGGACAACTAGATTTGTAACTCTGTAGACTTCCCTCCTAGGCCTTAGAATTCCAAGCTCGGCTCTCAAGTCACCTGCACGAGGTTGTGAAAATTTGGTGTGCACATCCGAGTACATTCTGGACATTTCAACACCAAGTCTTGGTTTTGCTGGGCATGCCAGGCACCACCGCCGATATGATGTACCGTCGGTTTACCTCACAAGGAGGTGGGAACTTCAAAGTAAAAAGCAGACCAAGAAGCCAAGAACCCACGGGCGTGCAGAATTCGGCAAAGAAGAATGGAGCCTGAGCCTGGCCTTTCCAGTCCTATAGAGACCTGTATGTGAGTATAAATCATTTCTAAAGCCATTATAGGGCCCCCTTTAGGTCAAACAGGGATGGTTAAGGATGAACGTCACAGGTGCGGGAACGCATGTGATAGAAAGAGGTAGGCGACCTGACAGGTTCCCTTTAATCCCGCTGTTAATCGAGTGTTCCCCAGGTCACAGTTTATACATTGTCACACTACACTTAGGGACTGCTTCACTGCATGACGTAGTAAAGCAGTAGTCAATGTTGTGGAATCACCCTGCCTGATTATGCACCATTGTGAAGTCTTGACTCTGTCAGAGCTATTCAGGTAGATGTAGGAACTGTTTCTTTTTAACAGCTGGTTGATTTATTAGTCTTCATAAACACTGTACAGAGAAACTAATGCTTTTTTAAGACGGTAACCAATAGGAAAAATAATAGCCCTTCATACTCGGGCGATTCGCCATCAGATCTTTGCCATTGTTTCCCACGCTGGACTCACACCACTCCATCCACAAATTCAATAAGATTAGTTCCTTATTACAACCATTACCATGCTCAGTTGGAGATATGTTGAGCATCATTCCACCCATCTTTTGACTGCTCTAAACCCTATTAAAATCTCAGCATTTAACATATTTAGCTGCCTCTGAACTTACTAAAAGGCTAACCTTGATGATTTATATCTCCTTCCTGGACCTCCTGGGACCTTCTTAAGGGAGAACTCCAGGGAATAACATTTTAGTACTGTCACGTCCTCCTACATGATGAAGCTGAGCTCTTCTCATACAGTTCTAGGATTTCAAATCGCTTATAAATCAATAAAATCATATTGCTCCTCAGCGTACCCCCCTCCTTGGGACAGACAATGAAGCCTCCTGCTGCAGCAGTGATCAGAGTGTGTCAGGATGCATTGAACGCTCCGGGCCACCTAGGACCTACATTCCCACTCCTCACACTCTGTAGTGGGCGGGCCTGTGGTGCACCAAGGTACACCTTAAGTTCCTCCCTGATATACCATCCATATTAACTAAAAAAAGGCATCTTTTCCCTCAACGCAATCATGTGACCAAATAGATATACATCTGTGATTTGCGTAATGATTGATGGTGCATAATGTGTACTTTTGTCCCAGACTAGGAGCAGAGGCAAAGACTTGATTGATTCTGCACTGCCATGGTTCCCCTCCCCTATCTATTTGTGTTTGCTTCCTGTCACTTGAAACGTAGCTACATACATGAATAATGTATCTGTTCCTAAAGAGCAGATATGATTTAAATTGATTTATAAGAAATCTTAGATTCTAGCACTGCAGTGGACAGCTCAGCTTGATCATGTGGGAGGGCAGGACAGCACAAAAAATGATATCTCTCCAGAGTTCCCATTTAAAGTTGCTTTACAATCAATGTCATTTGCTGCTGTTATAACCTATCCTCTTTAAGGACTAGTGTTTTGCTTTAGTGTTTCATTTATATGAGCTACTTTCATCTTTCTCTGAGCTTCAAACAATATAGCCACTTCTACCCTTTCTCATTAAAAAGGCTTTATATAAGTGCTTCTGCCTGTTGGATTTTTCTCATTTTCAAACTATTCTCTGCAGACTATAAAGATTCTCCAAGTGCTAATAACATTCAAACAATCAGTCTACTTATACAATAATTGGATCCTAATTTTTTCCAACTAATCTAAGAGCCACATAATGTAAGAGCAGAAAGCTTGATTGCAGCACTTGTGGTTTTTTATAAAACCACTGATTTATCAGCAGGAGATTATCACTAGAGGACTAATAAACCTACTTCAATGTAGTTCTCCGTATTCCTGAGCACTGTTTGACCCATCCTACCATTGGTAGCAGCTTTTTGCCTATGCACAGTGTACACAGCTATTAATCGGTGCTCTGGGCGGGGTTAACCAGAGCTTAGCATTCAGAGAACTGGCAGATCTTCAGCAGATAAAACAGTCATTTTGTCAAATAGACAGCGAGCAGCTCAATAAGTAATACATAATTGGATTCTGAATCTCTTCGTCTAAATGCACCTGGTGCAAATTCCATTTAAAACACCAAGAATAAAGGCCCCGATACACTAGTGACATTCCAATGATCCCGACAACGATAGGACCTGGCAGGTATCGCTGGAATGTCGCTAAGTGGTCGCTGGTGAGATGCCACACAGGCAGATCTACTCACCGATGTGGCGACCCCCGACGGTCATTGGGATCTGTCACTGTCACGGGCGTAACATGGAGATCGCTGGTCGTTTCCCCAGTCACACACACCGATGCAGCATGGCCAGCGGGAGACCGATGATGAAAAAATGGTCCAGACCATTTCGTGTACACAACAACGATATTAGCTGGCGAGCGTCGCCACAATGTCACAAAACCTGTGATGTTGCAGTTATATCGTTAGTGATATCGCAGCGTGTAATGGGGCCTTAAGAAAAACGGTTCTTGCATGGCTACTATCAATAGGAGCTGAATATGTATATGCTGCTGTTAAACATTGACTTATGGCATTTGCAGGGAACCAGAGTTTTAACCTTTTTTTTTCTTTAGGCATGTGAAGGGAAACACACTGTGAATACTGTTTGTATGTGGGTGTGCGGTGTTCTTGGTGCTGGTATTGTTCATATGGGACACTTCTACTTCTACCAGCATGGTTTATTGAGGGCACTCTTCAAGTCCTCTATGTGGGTCAATTGGCTGGCACTGTTTAATTTTGAGATGACAATCTGACAATTATTTAATATCACCTCTCCTGTAACAGAAACTCAGCAAACAATAGGAAAACTGAAAAATCTGAGAGTCTAATAAGTGCTACACGTACCTTCTTAGTGTGCTTCTCTTTTATTTTTCATTAGAAATCACCTTGGGATAGAGATGTCTATGTGACAGAAAACCTTCATTATTAATAACTCTTGCTGAGACAGCGCAAGGAAGACAAAGTAGATGTACCACATATTTGGAAAAATGCTGCTCCCATCTGCAGCCAGAAGGTTCTGCTCACATTTTCTTACAGATAAAGCACTGAACGTAGCTAACAATGTTAAATACAAAGTACGGTATCATCTCTGATATCCATGTCCATAGAGGCCACCAAGCTGTGTCCACACAAGGATTAGTCAGTTTGTACATGCACTACTTCATTTTTTAAAATAACAAATCATTTTTCCCCCGATTTGTCTCTGTCATTTCCAACCATATATAGAAGAAATCTCTTGTCCACAGAATTTTACATACTAACATCTGAACAATTGTTATGGTCGAAACGTCAAATTCTGTTCTAAGATCAACCCATGCCAAATGTATAAAGATTATATATGACATAATGGCTAAAGAATGAATGACTAATGCAAATTTGGATGAGGTAAATTGACATTGCAGAAAACTGATTCAGGATACAAAATGAAAAAATGAGAATCTTAGTTGATGCATTGGCTATTGCATGTAAGCCCGATAACCTATGTCAAGGTGCTCTCATTTCTATCGGGTCCCTAACTCCCTGACCTTGTGCCTCTATCTGCGGTACAAATGCATATGAGGATATGTGCCTCTGAGTGCAATTAAAACAATTTTGCGTATTGTCTTTTTCCTGCTAGCACCTTCACATGTAGGTGTGCCAGTTGTCCTTACTTTAAAACGTATAAAGATATGAAACTAGAAATCCGGAATCTGAGAATTCCAGATAAAAGCACTTAGAGACTGTCACCTTTGTTGCATGTTGGCAAATAACAATGACATTTGATAACTTTAATATGCTGAAGAAAAACATTGCTGTGGGATGTAGAACAGAATGCAAATAACTGACAAGAACCTTTGTCAGAGTTAACAAGGCATCTTGAAGTAATTGCATGGGTGAAGTCTGATTAAAACACAGCTTGGAGCACTTTTGTAGTATCTCAGTGATTTCTAGCTTTTTTCTGCAACTTAATCTAATTTTTTTTTTGCAAAATGATGTATCTTGGCAAAATATCATTTTCTTATGTTCCATTTTACCAAGGACACTCCCCATTCATAGATACAGTTAATTCCAAAAATGTTTGCACAGTGACACAAGTTTTGGCATTTTAGAGGTTTACTAAAGCATAACTGGGATATTGTAAAGTGTCTTATGGCCTACAAAATAATGACATAACACTGAGTGACATGGAATTATCTGGCCACAGCAGCTTTGTTTTAATAACATCATATTAATTAACATCCAAATTATTTTTTCGAGGAGATCCTGGATGGCCTACTGGATATGGAACAGCACTGAAAAAATATGCACTGCTCCGACTTGGGGTTGACAGCTGTCATGGTGCTGTCCTCTCCAAAGATTTTTTGTTCCTAAAAAATTGTCTCAGTTTGAACTAACCATAACTCAACAACCAACAGATGAACATACCTATGATTTTACCCTATCCTATTAACCAGGCCATTCCTCATCTCCTCACCTCTTGCTGCTATGACAAAAGCAAATTCTATCTATAAAACATAACCCCTGAACCTCCAAAATATCTGATAGTTTAAAGCCATGATAATGGAAGTCAAAAAAGAAAAGCAGGATGGGAGGGCGGGATGGTCCCAGGTCCTGGCTCCGTCATGCAGCTGCTGGTTCTTGGATTGTCCTCTTCTTTTAAGATAAATCAAATTTATTTCCCCACCCCTTCTCACCAATTCACACCAATCCTGACCCTAAATCCCAACCCATGTGACTTAACTAACTCCACCCCCTTCCTTCACCATTTTCCTACATGCCAAATTCCATATTGACCCTTTACAAACCTCAGTCATGCATGGTCCTGCTCAGGCTACACCTGATGTGGCCCTATCTTGACCAGGGTATTGGTAAGTGTCTTATGGTCTACAAAATAATGACATAAGGCTGAGTGACATGGAATTATTTGGCCAAATATTTTTTTCTAGGAGATCCTGGATTGCCTACCGAATATGGAAGAGCACCGAAAAAATACTCACCAGTTGCACCACTCCGACTCGGGGTTGACAGTTGTCATGGTGCTGTCCTCTCCAAAGATTTCCTGCATCCCGGGAACTATTCCGGCGGGAACTAACAATAACTCAACAACCACCCCACCTATGATGTTACCTTATCCCCTTAACCCAGGCAATCCCTGATCTCCTTACCTCCAACACAACAGAGGGTGACACCTTGCTCCCTGCAGTCCCGCCAAACCTTTACTGCTTTTTCAACTCAGATACAAATTCCAAATGTCTAATTTCATATTATTCAAATGCCCTCAATCTCTCCTTAAATAATGTGCGTCTGGAATCTCCAATGTCTTATTATCACACACCCATGTTTACTGTCAAATTTTGACACTATTTTACTCTCTTACCCCTAGGCTTTGTTAATTCTATCCAACTATCCGGCATTTCGTCTTTTAAGGTGTGCCACAATTTTGGACCATGCTATCATTACTCCCAGGAACAAACTCCAAATGAGAAGTATATTGTATTTAATATACTTTATCAAGTCCCTTGTAGATCGAACACTTAAATAATCTCCCCCAATGTACAGGACTAATATGTCTGGGGGTGATCGAGTCCGGAAAAATAATGCAATTGTTGGAGCACCCCTCTCCATAGAATACCCCGAACTATAAGCTACCTTGTTATCTAAACCTAAAAATCTACTCCTTGGTTATGTGTCTGCTCTCAGTGTGTCCAAGTACACAAAAGAATGAACCATAATCCAACTCAGACATGTCCCAGGAGCTGTAGAAAAAAATAATAAGTAACAACACTGACATATAGATGCAAGACAGAAACAAGATCCATATTCCATAAATTACAGCCGGATGTACGATTTACACCTCTTCAACTCCCATCTACCAATCTGCTTAACTATGCTTTCAGTTAAACCTCACCTTGCTGCCTCTGATGCTACCAGTATGCTAAATGAATGAGACGCAAAGTCAATATTGTTAAGGACCAGTATCCTTACTGTCTTCCAAAACACTACAGAAAATTTGAACCATAAAAGGGCCCTCCCATCCTCATGTATCAAAAAGGCAACATCTAACACTTCCAGTTTCAAATCCTTTTAGCATTTAACACAGTGTATTGGACATACAATCGAGCCAACTATCCTGAAAAAGTAATTTTTTTCCTCTTCCCATCTGACTGACTACTTTCCAACTCGCCGATCCTACAAGTGCCAAAAAATGCCAGGGAAAAAGTAGCTTGAAATTGGCATCGCTCATAAACATTTAAACAAACCTGATTTAAAATCTCCATCATGCTTACCAATATCTCAGAAAAAACAGGTTTTCTCATATCCCGTACTGAATAATATTTTCTATAACCCTTTAATGACTGTTTGGAAAAATCTGTCAAATCCCACATCCTGAACCAAAAGTCCAGTCATCTTTTTTGGGATGCACAAACTTGAGCCCCCGTTTGAAAAACAATCCCCTATAAAGTATAAAAGAAGTAGTAACAAATCGACTCTCATATCATTATTATGCAATTTTCTACAGAAAACTAACCCGTCTTTTAATACTGAATTGTACGCTGACCTGGTAGCTGGACCCACCTAGTGCAACATGAGGTCCATAGCTAACTTGACAACAGCTTCCATAGGTGATATAGGCAGGGGATGAGTTGCTGTTCTGTTTTTAGAGTCAGTGACTGAAAACAAGCTCACGGAAAGCGGGTAAATGGAATCAGCTAAAGAATTTTGAAACCCAGGATATCATTAGCCTGTAGCCATGTTCTAGACCACACAAAACCAAATGTCTAAGGAGATTCACAACTGTAGGAGAGGAGGAGGATAAACTACTATTCACCTAGACCACCACAAGATTTCCACAACAAAAACGACCCTTCTATTCAGAAAAATTTCATCCCTGATGTTGACTGCCGCCACAATTGGGAAAAGCTTCAAAAGTGTCATGTTTTGCACCACACATTTTCCTCTCCAGGCCTCCAGACATGTCCGTGCCAACCATTTTACTTGTAAGTAGGCACCAAAACCCAAGGATCCTGAAGCATCTGTGAATAATTCAAAATCTAAACTGTGTCCACCCATTCCTCCATCAAAACCAATTTGCCATTAAATCGGTCAAGAAAAGAAGCCCACATTCGTAACTCTGACTTATGCTCTGATGGCAGCCAGACAAAGTGAGCAGGATGGCGAACTCCCGCCATAGATGTCGACAACAGTCTGCAAAAAAACCTACCTACTGGCATAATTCTACATGCAAAGTTGAATTTCCCCAATTTCTGGAGCTCCCTCAAACGCAACTTTCTCCTGCCAATGCCATTTGAACCTGTAAATTCAATTTCAGAACTTTGCCATTAGGCAACCAACATTCCTTAGCTATCAAGTTCAATTCTATACCCACAAAATGCATAATCGTGGCCGGACCCTATGTTTTTTGGGTCAACAGAATGCCAAAATTTGTAGTCACCTGCTCCCTTGTGCACACTAAAAGGGGGCAAACCATGGACTGAGCTGGGCTTACACAAAGTTGTCCAAGTATTTCAACAGTGACTGATAACTCCTTTTTAAAAACCCATTACACAAATGTGCTGAATGCCTTGAATTATGAACACGAAATTGAACAGCCCATCCACATAGTATTGTTCCTTTATCAGCAACCCAAAAGTTGAAAACAAACTGGGTGAACAGGCAACAGGCAAAATGCCACCTTAGTATCTGTTTTGACAATAAGGGCCTCTTGAAAACACCTGCAAAGCCTTGTCATACATAAGTAACTGAACAAAAGAACCTCACTGATCCCGTCATTTACTGATTGGCCCACTGGATACGATAAATGATGCTTTTAGGCTAGGGCCACACTTAGCAGATGCCCCACGTTAAACGGATGCAGTTACTGCAGAGCCCAGCCTGCAGAAACGGTCAGCGTTAACGTCGAAGGCTGCCTGCTCCATGGTAACCCAATGTTTACCATGAATGCAGCCACACAGGAAGCCCCAGAAACTGAACTTTAGCAGATCGCACAGGAAAACGCTGGCCGTTACACGTTGCACCTGATCCCTGACTCCATCTCATCCCCCTGCTGCATCTCACGTGTTGCGCAGTGTCTAGACCCCTACAACCTCATCCGTATTGCTCACCTCGCTGCAGACAATCCCCGCTATGCCTGATCCCAGACTGCATCTCATCCCCCTGCTTCACCTCATCCCTATGTGCTGTGCGACTGCCTGTCCTGGTATAACTTTATCATTACTGCAAACCCTCCCCCGTTGCATCTGACCCCTTGCCATGTCTGCTCCTTGGCTGCACCTCATCCATCTGCCCAGCTCATCCCCACTTGCTTGGCATTGTCCTGACTAGGTGCTATGCATTTAGTCTTGCCTTGACGCGACTCCACCAAGTTTGCTCACCTTCCTGCTATACCTGAGTTTCAACAGGTCTTGACCCCCACCTCTCACCCCCACTGCACCCTATCCCTGTCACCTGCATAAAATAATATAGGAAGGACTTGCCAGAGACACGTGCTTCTATTTCATCCTTTATTTAAGACGTAATTAAAATGGACAGGACTGAACGCTGTTCAGCGTTCAATCCTGTCCATTTTAATTACGTCTTAAATAAAGGATGAAATAGAACCACGGGTCTCTGGCAGTTCCTTCCTATATTATTACTATTATTTGGATGGACACCGGGATCCTGGAGATATGTGAGTGAACCACTCCCTCCCCCTTCCCTCACTTCAAGACCTGTATAAAATGTTTCCCCTTCTCTTTACTCTCACTCCAATCCTACTTCACTTCCTACTTTCTCCACCCATCCCTCCACCTGATAACAAAATAGTACTCTTTCCCTCCATCCTACCTAGCCATCTCACCCACTCCTCTGAACATTTCGTTCACTCTCAATCCTTTGCTTCTAAACATGCACGCCCGCCATGTAAACTCTCCTGCCCCCACCTTCTAACCCTCTCCCTGCTCCTCCCACTTGCTGGCGACATTTCCCCTAACCCTGGTCCCCGCCACCAAATACATCCCCACAATCACTTCTACCCCATACCCACTCCCCATTACAAACAGCTACAACAGCCATAATCTTACACCTATTCACCCAGCCCCCCATCCCCCAATCTCCCTACCCGGTGCACTCTGGAATGCAAAAAACTCCCATTCAATCACGATCTCTTCATCTCCAAGAAATCTCTCTTTCCTTGGCATCACCAACACATGGCGCACCCCCTCTGACACCGCTTCCCCTGCTGCCCTCTCTTATGGTTGACTCACTCTTTCCCACACCCTCACCCTAGCAACAACCGCAGTGGAGGTGTCGGCCTTCTCCTGTCCAACGGCTGCTTCTTCACCCCAATTACACCTCTGCCCTTTGCCTCCCTTCCCTCTTTCAAGGTGCACTCCATCTGTATCTTCTCTTCCTGCAACCTCCAGCTGGCTGTTGTCTACCACCCCTTAGGATCCACCACCATCTTTCTTGACCATTTCACCACCTGGCTTCTCCACTTCCTCTCCTCTGACATCCCCACCATCATTATGGGTGATTTCAACATCCCCATTGACACCCCCAACACCGCTGCCTCTAGATTACTATCACTAACCTCCTCCTTCAGCCTTTCCCAATAGTCCTCCTCAGCCGCCCACAACAATGGCCACACACTACAGTCCCTGACAAAAGTTATGTCGCTTATCCATGTTATGTAAATAAAAGCTTATAACCTGATGTTAAATTCATGAATTGGTTGTATAAATTACTCTTTTAAAAGCTGAAACCCTCCCAAATGTGGTTTAGGTTAAGAAAATAAATTGGCATCAATGCTGAAATATTAGCATCAATACTGTGACCATGGGCGTACCCAGGATCAAAACTAGGGGGGGGCAAGCCATGGTCGTTCAGGTTGTAAAATTGGACACCGGGGCCTATCAGACTCGTTATGCCACTGGGGAGCCCTATGGGGGCTGTATATGAGATGGGAGCCCTATGGGGGGCTCATAGTGTAATATAAATGCAAAAAAACTTTATTCTTAATATTATGTCACAATACCGGGATCTGAGGATCTTCTATTTCGAGGTCAGGGGCTCTCTGATGCAATGTTGCTGTCTGCCTCGCTGTCGTCCTCTTTTGACACTGCAGTGCGGTGGACAAGAGAGCATTAACTGGTTAATAACAAGAAGTATGGAGTGTGTACTAACAGCCATAAATCCTCCCCATATCAGTAGGATTACTATATGGATGTCAGTATTAGGGTACGGACACACTGGCGTGAAACTCTGATGAGTGCAACATGTGATTTTCTCGCATTGCAATCAATCTCTGATAGCTGATTGGCGAGTTTCAGACGCTTTTTTCTCATCCAGATTCAGGATGAGAAAAAAGTTGCAACATGCTGCCAAAGATATGATTCACATGCTGGTACACACTGTGCACAGCACAGAGCTGGGGACATGGTGGTACACTGTGCACAGTACGGAGCTGGGGACATGGTGGTACACTGTGCACAGCACAGAGCTGGGGACATGGTGGTACACTGTGCACAGTACGGAGCTGGGGACATGGTGGTACACTGTGCACAGCACAGAGCTGGGGACATGGTGGTACACTGTGCACAGTACGGAGCTGGGGACATGGTGGTACACTGTGCACAGCACAGAGCTGGGGACATGATGATACACTGTGCAAAGCACAGAGCTGGGGACATGGTGGTACACTGTGCACAGCACAGAGCTGGAGACATGGTGGTACACTGTGCAGAGCACAGAGCTGGAGACATGGTGGTACACTGTGCACAGCACAGAGCTGGGGACATGGTGGTACACTGTGCACAGCACGGAGCTGGGGACATGGTGGTACACTGTGCACAGCACGGAGCTGGGGACATGGTGGTACACTGTGCACAGCACGGAGCTGGGGACATGGTGGTACACTGTGCACAGCACGGAGCTGGGGACATGGTGGTACACTGTGCACAGCACGGAGCTGGGGATATGGTGGTACACTGTGCACAGCACGGAGCTGGGGACATGGTGGTACACTGTCTGTGCACAGCACAGAGCTGAGGACGTCCCAGAAGAGGCACACTAACCACAGACAAGCGGCGGGAAAACATTGAGCCCGCGCAGGAGAACTACAACTCGTCTTCTCCTCTGTCCCCCTGTTCCTGTCCTTCTGCCCCCTGGCCTCTTCTCCTCTGCCCCCCTGGCCTCTTCTCCTCTGTCCTCCTGTTCCTGTCCTTCTGCCCCCCTGGCCTCTTCTCCTCTGTCCTCCTGTTCCTGTCCTTCTGCCCACCTGGCCTCTTCTCCTCTGCCCCCCCTGGCCTCTTCTCTGTCCTGCTGTTTCTGTCCTTTTGCCCCCTGGCCTCTTCTTCTCTGCCCCCCTGGCCTCTTTTCCTCTGTCCTGCTGTTCCTGTCCTTCTGCCCCCCTGGCCTGTTCTCCTCTGCCCCCTGGCCTCTTTTCCTCTGCCCCCCTGGCCTCTTTTCCTCTGTCCTGCTGTTCCTGTCCTTCTGCCCCCCTGGCCTGTTCTCCTCTGCCCCCCTGGCCTCTTTTCCTCTGCCCCCCTGGCCTCTTCTCCTCTGTCCTCCTGTTCCTGTCCTTCTGCCCCCCTGGCCTCTTCTCCTCTGCCCCCCTGGCCTCTTCTCCTCTGCCCCCCTGGTCTCTTCTCCTCTGTCCTCCTGTTCCTGTCCTCCTGCCCCCCTGGCCTCTTCTCCTCTACCCCCTATTCCTGTCCTTCTGCCCCCCTGGCCTCTTCTCCTCTGTTCTCCTGTTCCTGTCCTTCTGCCCCTGGCCTCTTCTCCTCTGCCCCCTGGCCTCTTCTCCTCTGTCCTCCTGTTCCTGTCCTTCTGCCCCCTGGCCTCTTCTCCTCTGCCCCCTGGCCTCTTCTCCTCTGCCCCCCTGGCCTCTTCTCCTCTGCCCCCCTGTTCCCGTCCTTCTGCCACCCTGGCCTCTTCTTCTCTGCCCCCTGGCCTCTTCTCCTCTGCCCCCCTGGCCTCTTTTCCTCTGTCCTGCTGTTCCAGTCCTTCTGCCCCCCTGGCCTCTTCTCCTCTGCCCCCCTGGCCTCTTCTCCTCTGTCCTGCTGTTCCAGTCCTTCTGCCCCCCTGTCCTCTTCTCCTCGGGACCCCTGGCCTCTTCTCCTCTGCCCCCCTGGCCTCTTCTCCTCTGTCCTGCTGTTCCAGTCATTCTGCCCCCCTGTCCTCTTCTCCTCGGGACCCCTGGCCTCTTCTCCTCTGCCCCCTGGCCTCTTCTCCTCTGTCCTGCTGTTCCAGTCATTCTGCCCCCCTGTCCTCTTCACCTCGGGACCCTGCTCCTCTGTCCCTTATCCCCTGCACAGTTTCCTTCACCTGGTGATGGCTCAGGCCAGGCTCCCTCTGAGCAGTGAGCTCCACCGCCAGCCGCATCAGGTCCATCCTTCAGGGCCGGCTCAGCCTCCATTCTCCGGATCCATGGGGGGCCCCGGGGCCGGCAGGGTGGAGGAGCCGCTAGCACCGCAGCCGCCTCCACCTTACCACTGCAGGAATTGTCTTGGACTCAGAGCCATCGCGCGACAGGAAGCAGCAGAGCTCCCAGCGGCTTCCTGTCAGCGGGATCGCTCTCAGCGCCGGGGACCGGGGGAGGGGCAGTGGCACAGTACATGTGGGCGCTGGGCAGCCGGCAATGCAAATTCCAGCGGCGACACCATCCCTCCCACTACAGTAGGTGTGCGCGGCGCGCGCACAGTGCTGCGCTCACCCTTTCCTCATGAGGGGGGGCAGCCTCTTGGGGGGGGCAGCTGCCCCCCCCTGCCCCACGCTGGGTACGCCCATGACTGTGACCCTTTCTATTCTGGACTAGCCATGTGACAGGCAGCGTGAACCCTTCTTCTGGCTGTACCTTTCTTTATCACTCCTGGGCTCTGTAGTGCGGCTGTGTCTCATAGGCTCTGTAGTGAATGGGATGTATAAAATCATCCGCTCTCCGGATCTGGTCACTGGGTATGGAAACCCTGACGACCTCGGTCTCCGGTGACCGTACTTCACTTGATCCTGGACGAGTTGGCACTGCTATCACTCCCCTGATCTTCTTCCTCTCCTCCTCAGACCCTCACTACGGACTTATCACACCGTCAGTTCCCTAGGACAGGCCTAACACGGTGCCATCCCTAGGGTGCCTCTCAGTCCTTTTCTGAACTCAACTGTCACCTGAGCTCTTCTGACTGGAACTGACCTGCACCTGTATTTATAGGGGACCTCAACTGATGTCAGCAGCTAACCTAACATCAGCGTTTAGAGCTCCCCCTACAGGTCCAGGGTGGAAGATGTTATATGTGTGTTTTACCTGGTGGATGCCTTGCTTCACCTCCAAGCTTGTAGAGTGATTACCGGACCCCAGGGCGCCACAAGTACATACAACAAAATTATAGCAGCACACTGTTGATGCCAATAACATGCATACAATGATGTTTTTAAATGATGACACAGGTGTTTTTCTTGAGCAAAAACTAAAAACTAAAAAGTTTTTTCAGAAAACTCAGATGGGAAAAAACATTGTTTTTTAGGGAAAAGCACATATCTTATAAAAAGGTTCTTTGTACATGTATTGGCCAATATATGCCTGCCCACTAACCATGGCAAGGTGACCTTAAATCTGGTGGGTACCTGTCTACTCATAAAACCTCTCTCGTACCCTTGGGGTCTCCGTCACTTGGGCAGCAGCAGGATACACAGCACCCCAGATGGCCCCCTGGCTTGATAGGGAGGAAGGAGTGCAGATTCCAGCCTTGGAGTCAGCCTGCTCCACACATTAAATGAAGGAAAAAAATAGACAGCACTTCCTTTAAACTTTTCAGCACAGGTGCAAATATATAAGAAATAATCATATATACAACAAAATTATAGCAGCACATTGTTGATGCCAATAACATGCATACAATGATGTTTTTAAATGATGGTAAAGGTGTTTTTCTTGAGAAAAAAAATTAAAATTAAAAACTTTTTTCACAAAAACTCAGATGGAAAAATTTTTTTCTTTGGAAAAACACAAATCTTATATAAAGGTTCTTTGCACATGTATTGGCCAATATATGCCTGCCCACCAACCGCAGCAAGGTGACCTTAAATCTGGTGGGTCCGTCTTCCATCTGACTTTTTTTGAAAAAAATTTTTAGTTTTCAGTTTTTTTCTCAAGAAAAGCACCTTTACCATCATTTAAAAACTTTTTTTTTTCCTTCATTTAATGTGTGGAGCAGGCTGGCTCCAAGGCTGGAATATGCACTCCTTCCTCCCTATCAAGCCACAGGGGCCATCTGGTGTGCCGTGTATCATGCTGGTGCCCATGGGACGGAGACCCCAAGGGTACAGGAGAGGTTTTTAAAGTAGACAGGGACCCACCAGATTTAAGGTCACCTTGCCGCGGTTGGTGGGCAAGCATATATTGGCCAATACATGTGCAAAGAACCTTTATATAAGGTATGTGTTTTTCCAAAAAAAAAAAAGTTTTTTCTTTCCATCTGCGTTTTTTTGAAAAAACATTTTAGTTTTTATTTTTTTCTCAAGAAAAACAACTTTACCATCATTTAAAAACATCATTGTATGCATGATATTGGCATCAACAGTGTGCTGCTATAATATTGTTGTATATATGATTCAGTCTTATAGATTTGCACCTGTTCTAAAAAGTTTAAAGGTAAGCAGAAGTACAGATATATTAATAAACGCATATAAATGTACATGTAAGATCATATAAAATCGATTTAATGTTTGTATGCTCCTTGTTTAGACCCCTCCCCTGACGAAGACCCATACAGAGTTGAAACATTGGGTTATCATTTGAGCACCATGTAAAGGATCAATTTTTCAGTTATTCTGTGAAATTCCTCCTGTTTGTGGTGTGCTGGGGATTTCCTAATATTTGAGTGACAGTTTTTGCCCCTGAACACGCCATGAACAATGACATCATCCTTGAACATTTAAATTATTTGGAAGAAAAACTGGGATCAATCAAAAGGAGATTTTTAAACTACTTCGCTAAAGTCCTTTCCAGATATTAAATTAGAAACGGATACATTGCCTCTATTTTCACCGGTGTCCACCCCTTTTTGGTTAGCATTGCTGGCATAATTTTTTTTATAGTAGTAAAGGTACCGTCACATGCCGCAATCTCAGCTGGCGATATAAGGTGATCTAACGTGCGCGCTCACGTTTTTCGTGGTCGCCTCAGATCGCCGATGGCGGCATCACACGCTGCAATTTCTCCTGAAGCTAAGGCGATGTGTCGCTCCGAAAATCGCCTCCCCTATAGCGGACCAATCTTGCCTAATTCCATCACCGCTTCACACGCCGCAATCTCAAAGGCAATGTGGGCGTACATGTTCAGTGCGGCAAGGACATAGGTATGCCACAGTGGTGTATACCGCGCCCCATACATGCTCATTGGACAACGCAACAGCGTTACGATTGGTCAGCCTCTCTGGGAGGCTGGCTAATACATGACGCCATTGTCTATCGGAGTTTGCACTGAGTTTGCGGAGGTTGCGTAGCTGAAGATGTGTGTTGTGCTGAACGGACAGCTCTTCAAATAAGTCAATATTTGCCTAGAAAATGAACTTTAACCCCCAGAACACATTTCAACATCATTGCAGTCCTGCCTTAAAAGGAGCAGCTAACATCATTTTAGTGATTGTTCCATTAACACAGGTGTGGGTGTTGATGAGGACAGGGCTGGCGATCAATCAGTCATGATTGAGTAAGAATGACACCACTGGACACTTTAAAAGGAGGCTGGTGCTTGGTATCATTGTTTCTCTTCAGTTAACCATGGTTATCTCTAAAGAAACACGTGCAGCCATCATTGCACTGCACAAAAATGGCCTAACAGGGAAGAGTATCGCAGCTACAAAGATTGCACCTCAGTCAACAATCTATCACATCATCAAGGAACTTCAAGGAGAGAGCTTCCATTGTTGTCAAAAAGGCTCCAGGGCACCCAAGAAAGACCAGCAAGTGCCAGGACCGTATCTTAAAACTGTTTCAGCTGCGGGATCGGACTACCAGCAGTGCCGAGCTTGCTCAGGAATAGCAGCAGGCTGGTGTGAGTGCTTCTGTACGCACTGTGAGGCGGAGACTCTTTGAGCAAGGCCTGGTTTCAAGGAGGGCAGCAAAAAAAACACTTCTATCCAGAAAAAATATCAGGGACCGACTGATATTCTGCAAAAGGTACAGGGAGTGGACTGCTGAGGACTGGGGTAAAGTCATTTTCTCTGATGAATCCCCTTTTCGATTGTTTGGGACATCTGGATAACAGCTTATTCGGAGAAGAAGAGGTGAGCACTACCACCAGTCTTGTATCATGCCAACTGTAAAGCATCCTGAAACCATTCACGTGTGGGGTTGCTTCTCAGCCAAGGGAATCGGCTCACTCACAGTCTTGCCTAAAAACACAGCCATAAATAAAGAATGGTACCAGAATGTCCTCCAAGAGCAAATACTCCCAACTGTCCAAGAGCAGTTTGGCACCCAAGAATGCCTTTTCCAGCATGATGGAGCACCTTGCCTTAAAGCAAAGATGATAACTAAATGGCTCAGGGAACAAAACATAGAGATTTTGGGTCCATGGCCTGGAAACTCCCCAGATCTTAATCCCATTGAGAACTTGTGGTCAATCATCAAGAGACGGGTGGACAAACAAAAACCAACAAATTCTGCCAAAATGCAAGCATTGATTATGCAAGAATGGACTGCCATCATCAGGATTTGGTCCAGAAGTTGATTGAGAGCATGCCAGGAGAATTGCAGAGGCCCTGAAGAAGAAGGGTCAACACTGCAAATATTGACTTGCTGCATTAACTCATTCTAACTGTCAATATAACCTTTTGGTACTCATAATATGATTGCAATTATATTTCTGTATGTGATATAAACATCAGACAAACACAAATAAAAACCAGAGGGCAGCAGATCATGTGAAAATATAATTTTGGTGTCATTCTCAAACCTTTTGGCCATGACTGTACATACAGTACAGACCAAAAGTTTGGACACACCTTCTCATTCAAAGATTTTTCTGTATTTTCATGACTATGAAAATTGTAGATTCACACTGAAGTCATCAAAAGTATGAATTAACACATGTGGAATTATTTACTTAACAAAAAAGTGGGAAACAACTGAAAATATGTCTTATATTCTAGGTTCTTTGAAGTAGCCACCTTTTGCTTTGATTACTGCTTTGCACACTCCTTGCATTCTCTTGATGAGCTTCAAAGCAGCAAAGCACCCCAACACTATCACACCTCTTCCTCCATGCTTCACGGTGGGAACCAAGCATGTACAGTCCATCCGTTCACCTTTTCTGCGTCGCACAAACACATGGTGGTTGGAACCAAAGATCTCAAATTTGGACTCATCAGAGCAAAGAACAGATTTCCACTGGTCTAATGTCCATTCCTTGTGTTCTTTAGCCCAAACAAGTCTCTTCTGCTTGTTGCCTGTCCTTAGCAGTGGTTTCCTAGCAGCTATTTTACCATGAAGATCTGCTGCACAAAGTCTCCTCTTAACAGTTGTTGTAGAGATGTGTCTGCTGCTAGAACTCTGTGTGGTATTGACCTGGTCTCTAATCTGAACTGCTATTAACCTGCGATTTCTGAGGCTGGTGACTCAGATGAACTTATCCTCCGCAACAGAGGTGACTCTTGGTCTTCCTTTCCTCGGACGGTCCTCATGTGAGCCTGTTTCTTTGTAGCACTTGATGCTTTTTGCAACTGCACTTGGGGCACTTTCAAAGTTTTCCCAATTTTTCGCACTGACTGACCTTCATTTCTTAAAGTAATGATGGCCACTCGTTTTTCTTTACTTAGCTGCTTATTTCTTGCCATAATACAAATTCTAACAGTCTATTCAGTAGGACTATCAGCTGTGTATCCACCAGACTTCTGCTCAACACAACTGATGGTCCCAAACCCATTTATAAGGCAAGAAATTCAACTGATTAAACCTAACAGGGCACACCAGGGAAGTGAAAACCATTTCCAGTGACTACCTCTTGAAGCTCATCAGGAGAATGCCAAGAGTGTGCAAAGCAGTAATCAAAGCAAAAGGTGGCTACTTTGAAGAACCTAGAATATAAGGGTAGGGACACACTTCAGTTCCTGATCAGTTTTCCTGATCAGTTTTCCTGATCAGTGTTCATCAGTTTGTGTGCCAAAATCAGGAGTGACTCCAAAACCCACCACAGGTGTCAATCTTTCAATTATACTTTTTCTCTGCAAGGTTCACTGCTTGTTTTGGCACACAAACTGATGAACACTGATCAGGAAAACTCAACAGGAACTGAAGTGTGTCCATACCCTTAGACATATTTTCAGTTGTCTCACACTTTTTTGTTAAGTAAATAATTCCACGTGTTAATTCATAGTTTTGATGCCTTCAGTGTGAATCTACAATTTTCATAGTCATGAAAATACAGAAAAATCTTTGAATGAGAAGGTGTGTCCAAATTTTTGGTCTGTACTGTATATATATATATATATATATATATATATATATATATACACACATCTTTTTCTTGTAATCATTACCATGACATTTTTTTGCTATATTACTATATCAAAGGGCCTAATTGTGTATATTTTGTTGTACAGATATCCCTAATAGGACCAGATTTCTGCAAACGACCACTATTGCATCTGATATCCATATGTACTAGAATTATCTCAGCTGGAACTACTAGATTTAGGTGTACTTAACACTATATCTATTCTAGTTTGCTTATATCTACTAGTGTAGAGCTACACGATATTTATTTACCTTTTCATTTTGTGTATTTTTTAGAGGTAAACTGTACCTATCTCTCATTATACAAATATGACCCATCATTATCCTTGCATATTCCATTTTCTCTCATGCAGTCAGTATTCTTAGGGCAGTTTGCGCAGGAGAAAAGTGATGCATATTTTCTGCTGCATGAAATCTGCTTTTGCAGAAAAATCCGCACCAAACACATGGCTGTCCACAGGTTGCGTTTCTATCTGCTGCAGATATTGTGCTTTTTGCCATTGACTTTTCTAAAGGTACCGTTACACGGCACAACGTTGAAACAATTTTGGCAACGATCTCGTGGGCGCGCGGTCGTTTTTGGCATCATTTCAACATCGCTGGTGAGATGTCACATGTCTAGATATCGTGAACAACTCACCAATGATGTAGTGAGCAGGTATCGTTCGCACAACCCAGCGAAAGATACCTGCTCATTGCTGCGAATGGCCAAGTCGTGAACAACATCGTTATCGCGGTGTCACACAGAGCGATGCAGCAGGTTGCTTGAGTTGATATTGTCAGGTTTTACAACATCTTGGTAAACCTGTCAACTCCGATTCAACGATTTATCATAGTTGAATTGTGCGGTTACATGCACCGACACACTTGCGATGTAATTTCAATGTTGCTCATCCCGTGACGTTTCAGCGATATCCCCCACGATATCGCACCGTGTAACGGTACCTTAAGACTCAGCATTTTTGTGATCAAATCTGCAGCGTATCTGCATGAAGAATTGACATCGATTTTTTGCATTAAAATAAGCAGCGTATCCGCAGCAGAAAAAAAATGCACCATGCAGACAGGACTTCTCAAATCCATAGACTTTGCTTAGAGAACACGCTACTGCATATTTGGTGCAGATCTGCTGCTTAAAGGGAACCAACCACCCCAAATGACCCCCCCGGACTGGTAATATGTGTCCCTACACCCAGCACACACATTTGGGGCAATCGTTTTTGCTAAAAAAACTGTTTAGTAGAAGCTAAGATATAGCTTTATGAAGTTTAATAAATTCTGACGACTGGGTGTTACCTAGCTTTGTCCTCGTGCATTTGTTCGTGCCTGTCAGCCTCCTCTCCCCCCTCCCTTCAGTGAAGCCCTTCTGTGCAAGCCGAAAATGCCCCGCCTGTCTGCTGCTGCCTGGTAAATTATGCACGCCCATCTCACCTTCTAAGAGCCTGGCCGCGTCATGAAAGGGGGTGGGGCTAAATCGCGTCATGAAAGGGGCGGGGCTCCGGCATGCCGCATCTAGCCCCGCCCCTTTATGACGCGGCCAGGCAATCTTAGAAGCAGAAAGGGCTTCCACTGAAGGGAGGGGGGAAGGAGGCTGACAGGCACGAACAAATGCACGAGGACAAAGCTAGGTAACACCCATTCGTCAGAATTTATTAAACTTCATAAAGCTATATCTTAGCTTCTACCAAAGAGTATTTTTTAGCAAAAACGATTGCCCCAAATGTGTGTGCTGGGTGTAGGGACACATATTAACAGTCCGGGGGGTCATTTGGGGTGGTTGGTTCCCTTTAAACTGTGTTCAGAATTATTAGGCAAGTTGTATTTTAAAGGATTATTTTTATTATTGATCAACAACTATGTTCTCAATCAACCCAAAATACACATAAATATCAAAGCCTAATATTTTTGGAAGTTGGAGTGTTTTTTTTTAGATTTGGCTATCTTAGGAGGATATCTGTTTGTGTAGGTAATTCTGTACAGAATTATTAGGCAACTTAATAAAAACCAAATATATTCCCATCTCACTTGTTTATTTTCACCAGGTAAACTAATATAACTGCACAAAATTTAGGACAAAACATTTCGGACATGCAAAAACAAACCCCCAAAAAATTAGTGACCAATATAGCCACCTTTCTTTATGATGACACCCAAACAGCCTTCCATCTGTAGAATCTGTCAGTTGCTTGATCTGTTTACGATCAACATTGCGTGCAGCAGCCACCACAGTCTCCCAGACACTGTTCGAAAGGTGTACTGTTTTCCCTCCCTGTAGATCTCACATTTTAGGAGGGACCACAGGTTCTCTATGGGGTTCAGATCAGGTGAACAAGGGGGCCATGTCATTATTTTTTCTTCTTTTAGACCTTTCTGGCCAGACAGCTGTGGAGTAGTTTGATGCATGTGATGGAGCATTGTCCTGCATGAAAATCATGTTTTTCTTGAACAATACCAACTTCTTCCTGTACCACTGCTTCTTTCTTCCAATCACAAACTGAATCTTCAATGTTTGTGCCTAATTTTAAATTGGTGAACCTTGTTCAGAAACGTTTGCTCATCTTTAGTTTTTACCTCATAAAGTTGGTCATATTTAAAAAAGGAGGTTTGGTAATTAATGTACAAGGTGGCTTGATCCTTCATGGGTTAAGCAGTAAAGGCCACTTTACACACACCAACTTATCTGTCCAACGTTCTGACCAAATTGCTGGTTGCAGTGAAATCATGGACACATTGCTCCATTGTACACAGTCACAAAATGGGGCAATGTTTCCATGATTTCACTGCAACCAGCAAGTTGGTCAGAAGTTGGACAGATAAGTTGGTGTGTGTAAAGTGGCCCTTACTTTCTTTGCTGTGTTGATAATGGCCCAGATTATTATGAAAGGAGGATTTGAAATAGAAAATTATGTATCGTTAACATGTCCACAATTAGAATCAATTCATTTACAAACTTTATCTTTTGCACCTGATAGTTACTGTAAAAAGTTGACACAACACCCCAAGCAAATCAATGATCTGATCAATACTTTTATTTATATGTTATGAGCAATGGTATGACACATTGGTTAATCTATAGTTTGTAAAATTCTGATGTAGGTTTATGGAATGTTAAAATATCAATATCAGTGAACTCTAGCATAAGCGAAGCAACAACATTTTGGTTGAGTCTCAAAACTATCTACTATTCTGTTTACATTTTCCATATTGTACCAACCTTTTACAGACTACCAATGCTTACTTTGACTAATAAATAGGCTTATTTGACCTTATTTAGTTTAATGTCCTCCTTGAATCCCATTTATGCTTATTTTAGCTATAGCTACTATCTCTCTTAAGCCCTTTACCCGCTGAATATCGCAATTAATGAGCAGTCAAAATGAGTCCTGCCCAATCCCAGTTAGGGCTCAATTACTCACAGTGCTAACATAAAAGGTTTAATCCCTCCAAAATTCACCATGGTAGAAATCTGCTTATAATTGGTTTCTCTGAGATTCATCCTTCACCACCTTATTTGACTTAGGATAAAGCTGCATGGCTTGCCCGCACTATAGCAGGTATCCACCTTGGTTTGGGCAGGTGCATGGATTGTTGTACTATCCTCAATACACAGGGAGGGCATACATATTGTGAATCAGCTGCTTTCGGTGTACCAGCAGCTCTCTGACTCTCTGTTGGCATGACTTCAGTATGTAATAGACATATACACAAAAAAGTATATTGTCTCAATCAAACATGATTCTCTAAAGAACTCCTATGCACATAGAGCTGCTGGAGATAAAGTCAAAAGGGGGCAAACTTTGAGGAGTCTATGTTTTCATACGTTTCTTTGCTCATTAGTTCCATATATGTTTCTACCTTGTTTTTTAATGACATCAATCTCAATCTACAATGTGCACATTTCAATAAGAACAAAGAAAACCACTGCACAGACAGGTGCGTCAAAAGCAATTCTGCATGTATTTGTTGTACAAAGCTGAACTAGAGTTAGATTTATTCATGGAGTCTTCTAAACTTTCAATACTTTCATGTTTCTTTGGGTAAGCTTCGTGACCATTGCTATTAATATTACAGATTATATTTTAGCGGATTGACCCAGGTGAGAAGTGCATAGGAAAGTACAGAGAGCCTAGAGAAGCTTAGTTCCCACAAGGAAACTTTGGTCTCATGGTGGTGCTCTAGATCTACTTTACACAGAAGAAATAAAGGATTCATGGAGGAACAAGAGACAAAAGAACATATGAAGAGGAAAATTAGCTAGAAAGGATGTACAAACCTTTTGATATAATAGACCTCAATACATTTTGCTCCTATAGATTTCTAGCACGAACCAAAGGAGTATTCAGACTGAAATTATTGATCTGGCTTAGATAGTCTGATACATAAGTACAGGTTCTTGGTAGACTTACAGAATGCATCAAGTTAAAGGTATGCAAATTTTACATGGTCATTAAAGGTTGTTGAGAGATAATCTCCCAAGAGGGTAATATGTAAACCGGTGTGTAAAAACCATGTTATAGTGCCATATTCCATACAATGAAAAATGAATAGTTTAATAAAGAAAAATAATCTGAGATGTAAAATAAGATTAATGCTCCAAATATTCCAAACCATTTTATGAAAATATAATGGCAATGAATACTTTATAAAGCACAATGAATAAATTTACAGCCAATATGCACATTAACAGTCTATTCTGCAATGTCTTTTGATCTAATGTTTTTGTTTCAATTAATACCTTACTTCCTTGGGGTTTTCACTGTACACTCTTGAGGAAATTAACTCCAAATATAATTAGTGGGTAGCTGTAACAAACACTTCCCTCCTATCCCGCCACTCTACATGTGTAAGCTAATTAAAGCAGAATTTCAAAAGTCATAGAGAGATCAAACAAAAATGTTGAATCAATATATTTGACATTGTCCTCCTTACAATCAGCCAGATCTCCCATTAGACTAAAGCTCAGTTACAAACGCCAACTTTTCTTCCTTTCTATGAGTATTTCTTAGGATCACTCCTATTATTTTTTTTTTTTTAAATAAGTAATGCAGTTCATTTAGCACAGTAATGTAGTGTAGGTTTCTCCCAGCAGTGTTTAATAGTATTCTTTTTCTCAGTATTACAAAGCTTCTCATAGATTACTCCTGTCAGCACTGTCATTATATAAATTATATTCATAGTACCCTAGGCAATATCCAACTAGTGCCAAAGATGGGAATATACTACTTTGGACATCATGTTACAACTCTTTTGCCATACTCGTTTGTTTTTTTGTAGTTGTGTAATAATTCGAAAAGCATGACTTTTTTTTGTATTTTTGCCCCTTCAGCTATTTCCCATAAAATTGATGAAACATTTCTGTCAACCATTTATAAAGCCCCCGTCACACGGGGCGACATCACTGCCCATGACGTGGGGGCGTGGCCTATCGCCGGCATCATCGCCCCTACGTCGCCTCATGTAAAGGGGCGATGTCGGCAGTGCCGGCTGGTTGCCTGGTTTCAGAGCAGTGCTCTGAAACCAGGCGACCATCATGGGGCGATGTGCACACATTGCCCCATGTGACCGGGCGCCGGCGACCTGTCAGGCAATGGGAGCCATAGGCTCCCATTGTCCTGCATCGCCGCTGGGGTTTCAGATACCCGGCGGCGATGCCGCCTGTCAGCTCGCCGGCGCGGGGCTGGAGATGTCACCCCATGTAAACGAGGGATGGCGACGCTGGCGGGGTGCCAAAAACGTGCGCGCATCTGCCAGTCGCCGCCGACATCCCCAGCCCCGTCGCCTGGTGTGACGGGGGCTTAAGACTTGTCTTATAAGTGCAGCCCACTTTCTATATGCATAAGAATGGCAAATAAACTGTTGAAATTTCCTTCTATGATGAAAAGTAAACAAATAACTGGAAAAAAACTGGTGCTACATAGGGCGTTACCCATGTTACATATCAATTAAAGTTAGTTTGGAGTTGCTCATTTTGTATGGCTGTGAGAGCCACAACCACTTTATTCCCCTGTGATATCGTATTGATATCCAAATATTGATGGTCTGAAGCAGTCTTCCACTGTATCAATCGTAACAGACAAAAAAGAAAAAATGGAAATATGACCGTGCTACCTTCCAAATACAAAACTCGTGATGAAGATAAATGATTGTGATTTTATACCCTACGCATTTCAGGGCAGTCTGGCCCCTTCCTCAGGAAAAAAATCACAGATGTACCTCTGCGTCATATTTCCATTTTTTCTTTTTTGTCTGTTATGGTGAAAAATAGAACGCCACTTGTGAAAAGTAATGTTTTCTTTGGCAGCACAATTCTTTTTACATATTACATGACAAACATTCATAGCTGGGATGTGATAACTCCTGAATAGCACATAACTCGTATTGTTGGCGATTACAGCTAACCGTCAAAAGGTTGCTGAAGACAAATGGACTGCGGTTTGTTGGGTCAAATATTTCTTATCATAATAAGTCAGAAAAGTCATTAAAATGTAGGTAGCGACATAGTCAAAAGTATTTTGGACACAGCGCCAACATTGTCAGGATAGTGTAAGTTAATTTTATGGACATCAATTCATAGAGTTCTGATCTTTACCTCACTGGTGCATTTTATGTTCTCATATCTTGTTTAAATGGGAGTAATTCCTTGGTAGTCAATATATACTGACCAATTAGAATAGAGCAATAGCCTTTCCTATTGGTAAATTACCCAAAAATAAAGATTAATTTTTATATCTTCGGTAGATTCTAAAACCAATTCATCAGTATCTGACTCCTACTAGAGGGCAGAAAGGCTCCTATTTCCATGTGTTGTGGTCTTGTTGGTTGCTCATTCATATTGGCAAGACATTTTTGTTCCCATAAGTTCAGTTTGTTACACATCAATAAAAGCAGATTCTGCTTTTATTCTTTATTTGCTCAATATTTTGGAAATCCCTATACATTGTAAAGTTAATATTATATTATTTTAGCTGTAAGGAAAATGTTGTCAAGAATTGTCCAATATCATTACTCACCTTCTGCAGGTCCAGTGTCAGTTCTTCACTGCTGCTCTAATATATGTTTACAGACTGCAGCAATGACATCATGACTTCAATGTACCTCTGCAGCCAATCACTAAGTTCAGTGGCTTTTGTGATGTGGATGGCACAAGCTATTGTACTTAGTAATTAAATATGTGCTTGCATTATGACATTAACACTGCAACCTGTAAGCAAAAGAACAGAGCACCTATAAAAATGGATCTGGGGAGAGTAATAGTCCAAAGCAGCTGGATCAGATGCCTGTATACCTCCCACTACTTTGCTGCATTCATGTGTTCTCTAGTGTTAAGTAGACCCAGCAAATATCATTGTTGCAGTGTAATAGACGCATTCACTTGAGGGGAAGGGGTTGCAAACAGACAGACTGTTCACAAAGCTCTTGTCTGGTAGCTATATACTCTCCACATAACCGAAGGACCAGGGTTGTGCAAATCTTTATGCTAAACGCTACGGTTTAGTCTTCTTCTACTATGCATCCATAAAGAGATAAAGTGAGCTAGGGATTACTTTAAGCAGAGTGATACACAGCCAATGTCCATTGGTTATTAATCTGCACGCATCTAATAGCAATGAGGATGATCCACTATTTGTTTTGGGTTTGCTGAGATAAGTAGTGACCTAAGATCAAATTTTGTACCAATGCTTATGCTTTGAACGTGTTCTTGACTGCTTTAATTATTAGGCCTGCTAAAGTGGGAGCTCCATGATTAGAAGTAGCTCTGATTATTGTAGACAGTTGTTGAACCCTTCAAGCTCATAGTTTATAACATTGGTACACACAAGTCAAGATGAATTGCTGCAAAAGAGTGACAACTGCTTGTTTATTTGTGCTAAGCGGCTGTGAGCACTGATCTCTGTGCATTTACTGTATTGTGTAACTTTAAAGGTTGATCTGGCCAAGGTGTTTTGCAACCTTAGGATCCAGTGAGATAGGTTTCTCTGTGTGTGTCTATGATGTTATATGCTGCTGTTGTTTCTTGCTCAGGGCACGCTGGGTAATGGAGGGGTTAATGCCAGTTTTGTATTGTCAGTTGGCCCTAAGCCTGAAATTCATGGTGTCAGGCCAATATTTGACTTGGCCATCATGAATTTCTAGTAAACATAAAGAAAAAAAGCACAGAGAAAAAATATTTTAATAGAAATAAAACGCAAGACATTTAGGGACTCTATCTTTATTAACAAAAAAACCCTCCCTCTGACATAATCTACAGGCTGTAATCTTCAGCTCTGCTATATTTCTGCAAGCAGACACACATGTCTGCTCGCAGAGATGAGCAGGCACATACTGAAAACCTGGCCATGGGAAAGGTTATGTGAGTTCATGCCTTAGCTGCCTCAGACACAAACTCCTATGACCTCAGCATCTCACGGCACCCGAAGCACAGCAGTAAATGAGGGAGAGAAGCCCTCACTTTACAGCTGGGCTACGGGTGCCATGTGGTGCTGCAGCATCTGAGTTCAAGCCTGAGGTGGCTCAGGTGTGAACTCAGATAACCTTTCACATGGCCAGGTGTTCACTCTGTGCCTGCTCATCTCTGTGAGCAGACGTGTGTGTCTGCTCAGAGAGATGTAGCATAGATGAAGAAGACATCCTGTGGATTATGATAGAGGCAGGGGATTTTTGTTAATAAAGATGGAGTCCCTAATTGTCTTGTGTTTTATTTCTTTTAAAATATTTTTTCTCTGTATGGTGTTTTTTAAATGTTTACTAGAAATTCATGGTGGCTAGGTCTAATATTGGCCTGACACCATAAAATTCGGGCTCAGTGCCAGCTGACAATACATGACAATACAAGATGGGATTAACCCAGCATGCCACTGGAAGAGTCTGGGTACAGTGCCAGAAAATGGCAGTTTAATGAATGTGCCATTTACTGGGGTGGATGTAGGCTGCAATTTGCAGTGGGGACGGGGGGCAAAAAGCTTGGGCCACCCTGCACTGAAGACTTGAGCCCCCCACTGCCTAGTTGTACTTGTAGTTGAAACCAAAAATACAGCGCAGCCTATTACATTTTTTTAATAATTTCATGAAATTCATGAAATAAATTTAAAAAAAGGGCTTTTCTATAATTTACGCTTCCAGACAGGTAAAAATAGGCAGCTGTGGGTAAGGGTCAGCCCGTAGCTGCCTGCTGTACCTGGCTGGCATACAAAAATACAGCTAAGCTCCACGCCATTTTTTGTTAAATTATTTCAAGTAATAATCTTATAAAAAGGGCTCAACTGTGTCATGGTTTTGTTGCTTTTTTGGGCCAGGAGATGCATATAATCTTGTTGAATACAATGCATGCAGTTTTAGGCCAAACTTGCACAACAAAACATATAATCTGTGGCAAATCCCATGGCAAACACACTGCAGTTTTGGCACTTTTTTTGGGACAGGAGACGGATAAGAACACATTGAACACAATATAAAACAGTTTTATAACAAAACTGCTCCAATAAAGCATGAAATCAGAGGTAAAAACCGTAGCAAAAAGGTAGCGATTTTGGTGTTTTTTGGGGGCAGGAGATGCATATGAACACATTGAACACAATGCATGCAGTTTTAGGCCAAAATAGCACCAAAAAAGAATGAAATCGTTATGGAATTTGCAGCGGATTTCATGCTTTTTTTGTGCAATTTTGCTTAAAACTGCATGCATTGTGTTCCATGTGTTCATATTCATTTCCTGCCCCAAAAAAGCATCAAAACCGCAACATTTTGGTCACAGTTTTTGCTGCAGATTTCATTTTTTTTTTTAGCAACTTTGGCCTAAAAATGCATGCATTGTATTCATATGCATCTCCTAGCCCAACAAAAAGCTCAAAACCGTGACTTTTGGCTGCATTTTTTGCTGCAGATTTCATGCTTTTTTGGTGCAATTTTGACCTAAAACTGCATGCTTTGTGTTCAGTGTATTTATCTGCATCTCCTGGCCCAAAAAAGAACCAAATCTATGGCAGAGTTGAGCCCTTTTATAAAATAATTCCTTAAAATAATAAAAAAAAACTACGTGGGCTTCGCTGTTTTTTGTATGGCAACCAGGTTCAGCAGACAGCTACGAGCTGACCCTTACCCCCAGCTGCCTATTTTTACATGGCTTGAAAGAATAAAAAAAAATATATAGGGAACCTCTTTTTCTTAATTATTTTATGAATTTCCTGAAATAATTAAAAAAATGACGTGGGGCTTTCCTATATTTTTGGTTTCAAGCCAAATAAAAATAGGCAGCTAGGTTAAGGGGGCAGCCCATAGCTGCCTGCTGTAGCTGGCTGGCATACAAAAATATGGCGAAGCCTCACATAGTTTTTTAAAAGATTATCTCAAGGAATAATTTTGTAAAAAGGACTGTGTCGCGGTTTTGGTGCTTTTTTGGGTCAGGACATGCAAATTAACAATTTGAACACAATACACACAGTTTTATGGCAATACCACTCCAAAAAAGCATGCTTTCTGTGGAAAAATGGTTGTGGTTTTGGAGCTTTTTTAGGCCAGGACACCAACACAGCCAAATTTCTGCTGCGGCTTTTACCACTGATTTCATACTTTTTTGGTGCAATTGTGGCTTAAAACTGCATGCATTTTGTTCATATGCATCTTTGGACTCAAAAAAACACCAAAATCATGACGTTTTTGCCGCGGTTTTGGATACAGACTTCATGTTTTTTTAGTGCAATTTTGGCCTAAATCTGCATGCATTGGGTTCAATGTGTTCATCTGCATCTCCTGGCCCAAAAAAGCATCAGAATCACAACAGAGTTGAACCTTTTTATAAAATTATTCCTTGAAATAATTTTAAAAAAAATTACATGAATTTTATTAAATAATTAAAAAGTATGTTGTGGAACTTCACCGTATTTTTGGTTTCAAGCCAGGTACAACTAGGCAGCTGAGGGCTGGAATCCTCAGTGCATGGAGACCCAAGTTTCTGAACCCCCCACTGTGAATTGCAGCCCGCAGCCAACACATTCATAGAAGCGCCATTTTCTGGCACCTTACTCAGACTGTTCCAGCAGCCCTCGTTGCCATGGCATGCTGGGTAATAAAGGGATTGATGCCAGCTTTGTATTGTCAGCTGGCACTAAGTGCAAAATTCATCTTGTCAGGCCAACATTAGACCTGGCCACCATATATTTCTAGTAAACATTAAAAAAAACACAGAGAGAAAAATATTTTAATAGAAATAAAACAAGAAATGTATAGATTCCATCTTTATTAACAAAAAAAGTCCCTCTGACATAGCGTGTCATCTTCAGCTATGCTAAATACGTGTGTGCCTGCTCGCAGAGACCAGCAGGCACAGACTAAACACCTGGCCGTGTGAAAAGTTATCTGAATTCATGCCTGAGCCACCTCAAGCGTGAACTTAGATGATCCCAGCATCACATAGCCCAGTCGTAAAGTGAGCGCTTCTCTCGCTCACTTATGGCAGTATGTAGCAATGCTGTAGAAGACACCCTGTGGATTATGTCGGAGGGAGGGTTTTTTTGTTAATAAAGATAAAGTACAGGTGGCTGGAATTGCTGGATAAAGCATCTGAAAATGTCACTAGAATGAATGCACCATTTTTAGGGGTGGCTGTGGGCTACGATTTTCAGCATGGGGGGTCCCAGAATGCTTTGGCCTTAGCACGCTGAGATTCCCAGCTCCAGCTGCCTGGGTTTCACCTTGACTGGTGATCAAAAATAGGGAGAACTTACACATTTTGTTTTTTAAATATTTACTTAAATAATTTTTAAAAACTAATGGGCTTCCCTGTGTTTTGATTGCCAGCCATAGTAAAGTCAGGCAGCTGGGTGTGGCAGCCTGTCTTTACTTTGGCTGGCAATCAAAACACAGGGAAGCCCATTAGTTTTTAAAAATTGTTGTTCTTTATCTGTGCTGAGAATCCAAAATGCTGTGGAGCTGTAATTAATTTTTTTTAATTATTTTTTTAGAGTTCTATATGTGTGAGGGATCTAACAGCCAATCATAGATGCTGTCACAGAGAATGGGCGTCTGTGATTGGCATACTAGAATGTATGGGCTGATTACAGATTACCCCAACTGCCAATCACAGACACCCATTCTTTGTGACAGTATCTGGGATTGGCTGTTGGGTCCCTCTGCCGTGAATATCGTAGTAATTGATGAGCAGCCCCGTAAGTAGAAGCATCAGGATGTCGGGATTTACGTGTTTGGTATCTGTGCCCGAACACTATCTGTTTGATATGGACCCCAAACTTTACAGTTCGGGTTAGCCCATCACTATTTAAAGAGGTTTTTCCCACAAAGTTAAAATAAATGTTCCTGACAGTGGCGTAACGATCGCGGTCGCAGGGGTCGCGGGTGCGACCGGGCCCGGGCCTATAAGGGGCCCGGTCCGCGCCACAAGCCGCCCCCTGCTCCCGCCGATCGCAACGCAAGGTGCCCGCTTCACATGGATATGCGTTCTTGCCCGGGGTACACACATCCATGTGACAGCGCGGCCCGTGTGTCAGGGAGAGCCTGGAGAGGAGGGGAGGGGGAGCCTACTTCCTGCTGCTGCTCCCGCCCTTCACCTCCTCTGACCTGCCAGCTTTCCGGGCCTGCGTTGCACTGTGGAGCGGCTGGTGCCACCTCCTTCCACTTCCTTGAGCAGAGCACTGATCATACAGGAGAGCGGGGAACAAGGGTAATTATGTGGCAGGGGCCATCAATGTCTTCTGGGAGCTGCGGGTTAATGTGTAACTGATCTTCCAGGAGTGGACGGTGCCTCCTCCAACTCCGAGTCTGAAGTTTATCTATAATTCTTTCTTGTTATCTCCCCGGGAGGCTGCAATCACAGGAGCAGAACTGTCACAAGTACACAGAGAAGACTGTGCTGAAACATGTGCAGAGACAGAGAGGACTGTGCTGTCACATGTAGAGAGACAGAGAGGACTGTGCTGTCACATGTAGAGAGACAGAGAGGACTGTGCTGTCACATGTAGAGAGACAGAGAGGACTGTGCTGTCACATGTAGAGAGACAGAGAGGACTGTGCTGTCACATGTAGAGAGACAGAGAGGACTGTGCTGTCACATGTAGAGAGAGGACTGTGCTGTCACATGTAGAGAGAGGACTGTGCTGTCACATGTAGAGAGAGGACTGTGCTGTCACATGTTCAGAGAGGACTGTGCTGTCACATGTTCAGAGAGGACTGTGCTGTCACATGTTCAGAGAGGACTGTGCTGTCACATGTTCAGAGAGGACTGTGCTGTCACATGTAGAGAGAGGACTGTGCTGTAACATGTAGAGAGAGGACTGTGCTGTCACATGTAGAGAGAGGACTGTGCTGTCACATGTAGAGAGAGGACTGTGCTGTCACATGTTCAGAGAGGACTGTGCTGTCACATGTTCAGAGAGGACTGTGCTGTCACATGTTCAGAGAGGACTGTGCTGTCACATGTTCAGAGAGGACTGTGCTGTCACATGTTCAGAGAGGACTGTGCTGTCACATGTTCAGAGAGGACTGTGCTGTCACATGTTCAGAGAGGACTGTGCTGTCACATGTAGAGAGAGGACTGTGCTGTCACATGTTCAGAGAGGACTGTGCTGTCACATGTTCAGAGAGGACTGTGCTGTCACATGTTCAGAGAGGACTGTGCTGTCACATGTTCAGTGAGGACTGTGCTGTCACATGTAGAGAGAGGGCTGTGCTGTCACATGTACAGAAGACTGTGCTGTCACATGTACAGAGATAACTGTGCTGTCACATGTAGAGAGAGGAGTAAGGCTACATTTTACTATATGGAGGAGTATGAGGCTGTATTACGCTATAAGGAGGGCTATGAGGCTGTATTATACAATATGGAGAGGCTATGAGGCTGTATTATACTATATGGAGAGGCTATGAGGCTGTATTATGCTATATGGAGAGGCTATGAGGCTGTATTATGCTATAAGGAAGGCTATGAGGCTGTATTATACTATATGGAGAGGCTATGAGGCTGTATTACGCTATAAGGAGGGTTATGAGGCTGTATTATACTATATGGAGAGGCTATGAGGCTGTATTATGCTATAAGGAGGGCTATGAGGCTGTATTATGCTATAAGGAAGGCTATGAAGCTGCATTATGATATATGGAGGGATGTGAGGCTGCATTATATTATATGGAGAATAATGGGGTTTCATTATAATAATTGACTGACTATGGGCCCGGAGCCGCCGACCCCTGCTACCGCTGTGCCAGCTGTGTGGCGCTCTACCCGGCTGGTCCCCAGGCGGATGATCACAGCCGCCGGAGGACTAATGCCACTCACCGGTGACACTGCTGCCACCCAGCCCCCCATCTTCCTCTCGCAGTCAGACCGCGGGAGCCGGCTGGGGACTGTAGGAGTGGAGACATGCGGCAGCACACCTACCTCTCTGCCGAAGAGGAGCTGGTTAGTCTTCCGGCCTGGCCTGCTCTCCTCCTCCTCACACAGCACCGCTTTAGTCACTGCTTCCTGGGCCTGGCATGAAGACCTTCAGGTAGCATGGAGCACACAGGGAGAGTGCAGTGGGTGCAATGTATGTGAATGTGTGTGCAGTGTATGACTGTGTGTGCAATGTATGTTGTATGTGACTGTGAGTGCAATGCATGTGACTGTGAGTGCAATGCATGTGACTGTGACTGCAATGTATGTGACTGTGTGTGCAGTGAGCATGCTGTGTGTGCAGAATTATATTATCTGGACGGCTATGAGGCGGCATTATAGTGAGGCGGCATTGTATTATCTGGAGCGCGGCTGTGAGGCGGCATTGTATTATCTGGAGCGGCTGTGAGGCGGCATTGTATTATCTGGAGCGGCTGTGAGGCGGCATTGTATTATCTGGAGCGGCTGTGAGGCGGCATTGTATTATCTGGAGCGGCTGTGAGGCGGCATTGTATTATCTGGAGCGGCTGTGAGGCGGCATTGTATTATCTGGAGCGGCTGTGAGGCGGCATTATAGTGAGGCGGCATTGTATTATCTGGAGCGGCTGTGAGGCGGCATTGTATTATCTGGAGCGGCTGTGAGGCGGCATTATAGTGAGGCGGCATTGTATTATCTGGAGCGGCTGTGAGGCGGCATTATAGTGAGGCGGCATTGTATTATCTGGAGCGGCTGGGAGGCGGCATTGTATTATCTGGAGCGGCTGTGAGGCGGCATTATAGTGAGGCGGCATTGTATTATCTGGAGCGGCTGTGAGGCAGCATTATACTATAATGGATGATCATATATACCTGGATGAGGGACATTGATGGTGGGTTTACACGCCGCGATATCGGCGTCCAACTCCGACCCAACTCCGAAAAGTCACGTGGGTCGCGAGTTGGACCCGATATCGTGTGCGCGTTGTACGGTTTGAGTGTACAACGCGATGCTGGAACGATGCCAAAACGATATCGGAGTTGAATAGCCGAGCTATTCAACTCTCCGATATCGCAAGGCCGTTGTAGCAGCATCGCAGCGTGTGACAGCCCAACTACGATGTGCACGCTGACGTCACCCATTCACTCCCATGTTAAATGGTTGTTCCTGGGTTGGTGGGCGTGCACATCGTAGGGACGTTGCATCTTGATATCGCGGCGTGTAAACTGGCGATGCGATGCAGGGAGAAACGTGCACTAAATGCGCGCTCCCGCGTCGTTGCCTCCGATATCGCCGCGATATCGGGACGTGTAACCCCACCATAATACATAATGAAGGGGAGAGGGGTCAATTTGTGAGTCTTTATAGGATTTAGAACATTACGTGGGACCCGTACATCTGACCAATGTGGGCGCCCAGGGGAAGGGGGGGCCCAGGTCCAAATTTCGCACCGGGGCCCTTCGGACTCTAGTTACGCCACTGGTTCCTGAGCTGAGACAATCTTTTCTATGTGTCCCTGCCATGTACTGCGTAATGGATATGACTGATCGTGCATGGACATGGTCTGATTATACCACACCTCCTGGAAAACACAAAAGGATATAAAGACATTAGCTTGGGATCATGAAGCAAAACATTTCTCGCTCTCTTTTTATAAACTGGTTTACTTCAAAGAAATAATTTTTTGGGATCCCATGTTGTAATGTCTTTATATTCTTTTCCTTCCTCCCTGGCCTAGTAGATGTGGTAGGATCAGACCATGTTCCTGTATGGTCAGACACGGCCATTATACAGTACATATCAGGGACACATATATAAGATTCTCAGCACAGGAAGATTTTTTTCAAACACTGAATTGTGGGAATTATTATTTTTCCAAGATTTATTGGTTAAAATTAACTTGGTGGGGATGCTGGACCCCTATAGATTTTGATAATGATATAAGTAGTGGCATAACCCTTTACGAAGTGCTATATCTTTAACAATAATAACATTCTTTAGAATAAAGAAAAGCAGAAATATGGCCAATATGTGCACTACATAATTCAGTCTATTGGGGACTTTTTATGCAGGTGAGATGCCTGTCTATCAAAGTCAATTTACTCAAACATACTGTAACACCATAAACAACTATTCTGTCTGCACATACTATACAATTGGGATATTTCCATTCATTATTCATATTTCCAATGTGATTAGCCCATGAATTCCCAAACCACTTGAAGTCACTGATGCCTTCATTTTATGTACATAAACTAGAGATTACAGCATTTAGTATTTCATAGCTGTAATTAAAAATCTTGTCCCAGAGCCACAAAGGAATTGATCTTCTATTAAATACATCAAAACCTAATCTCAGTGGCCCATGCTAGAAACTAATAAGAGTACTTCCTAATTAAATGTCTTTTAATATGGCATCAGAATGTGGTCAAAATGAATGAAATGTTGACACATTGTTCAGGTGGAGAACTAACTCTACATCCTATTTCAGATCTGATTTACAGCTCATGACTTAATTTGGCACAGTTTGATCAAATACATTTTTAAGATACGGAATAAAAAATTCATAAAATACAATAGAGCTTGCTACTTAGATTGCACTTGTAAAAATGCTGAAAAATATATATATATATAACATATATAACCAGGATCCATATATGAAAGCTCTACAGCATCATTTTTTAAGATACAAACAATACTAGAAGATTGCAAGGCAAGTAACAAAGTAAAAAATCAATCACCTTATTCCATTCTAAACTACAAAAAAAGACAGTGTTGATAAAATAGCACAAACACAAATGTTACCAAGATGTACCTAGTAAAGTCACTGTATACCGGAGATATTATTATTTTGAAAATAAAATACAGCAATATATTGTCTACACAATAAACACAACCATAAAACCAGGTACGGAGAAGGAAGAAACTATATGCATATATATATATATATATATATATATATATATATATATATATATATATACATACACAGACACAGTGCATTGTGAAAGTATTTGGCTCCCTTGAGCTTTTCAACCTTTTGCCATTTTTCAGGCTTCAAACATGCAAATGTACCGTATTTACTCGCGTATAAGCCGAGTTTTTCAGCCCAAAAATTGGGCTGAAAAGTTACCCCCTCGGCTTATACGCGAGTCACTGTATACTATATACAATGTATACAGTATACAGTGCCCCGATCTATATACAGGCCCCCCCCACCGCAATCCTGTAAAGGAAGAGATTAGTATACTTATTCCTCCGCTGTCCCGCCGCCGCCGCCATCACGCTCCTCCATCTTCATCCAGCGTCTTCCGTCTTCTTCCGGGTTCCTCCGATGGTCGCAGGCAATGACGTCATTGCCGGCGCGACAGAGGAGGAAGCTGAAAGAAGACGGAAGACGCTGGATGAAGATGGAGGAGCGTGATGGCGGCGGTGGAGGGACAGCGGAGAGATAAGTATACTAATCTCTTCCTTTACAGGATTGCGGCGGGGGGGGGCCTGTATATAGATGGGGGAGGGCTGCATATACCTCCTGGGGCTGCATATACCTCCTGGGGCTGCATATGGGGCTGTATATACCTCTGGAGCTGCATATACCTCTGGGGCTGTATATACCTCTGGGGCTGCATATGAGGCTGTATATACCTCTGGGGCTGTTTATGGGGCTGCATATACCTTCTGGGGCTGCATATGGGGCTGTATATACCTCTGGGGCTGCATATGGGGCTGCATATACCTCTGGGGCTGCATATGGGGCTGTATATACCTCTGGGGCTGCATATACCTCTGGGGCTGTATATACCTCTGGGGCTGCATATGGGGCTGCATATACCTCTGGGGCTGTATATACCTCTGGGGCTGCATATACCTCTGGGGCTGCATATGGGGCTGCATATACCTCTGGGGCTGTATATACCTCTGGGGCTGCATATACCTCTGGGGCTGCTGTATACTACCACTGGGGCTGCTGCTGTATATACCACTGGGGCTGCTGCTGTATACTACCACTGGGGAGGCTGCTGTATACCTCACTGCTGGGGGTTGTATACCTGTGCTGGAGTCCACCCTCGGCTTATACGCGAGTCAATAAGTTTTCCCAGTTTTTGGGGGCAAAAGTAGGGGGGTCGGCTTATACACGGGTCGACTTATACACGAGTATATACGGTATGTAAATTCTAATTTTTTGCTGAAGAATCAACAACATGTGGGACACAATCGTGAAGTGGACCGAAATTTATTGCATATTTTAAACTTTTTTAACAATAAAAACTGAAAAGTGGGGCGTTCAATATTATTAGGCCCCTTTACTTTCAGTGCAGCAAACTCACTCCTGAAGTTCAGTAGTTCAGTGAGGATCTCTGATGGTGGGTGTACACGTCGCGATATCGGCGTCCAACTCAAAAGTCACGTGGTTCGTGCGTTGGCCCCGATATCGTTCGTGCGTTGTATGGTGTAAATGACCAATACGATGCACGAACAATGTCAAACCGATATCGGGGATCGAATGAGCGTGCTATTCAACGGCCCGATATCGGATGGAGGTTGGAGCTGGATTGTGCTTGTGTAAACGCCCAACTACAATGTGCAGTACAACGTCCCCTATTCACTCCCATGTTAAATGGTCGTTCCTGGGTCGGCCGTATAAGGGGGCGTACACATCGTAGTGGCGTTGTCTGCCGATATCGCGCTGTGTAAACCTCCGATGCGATCTTTGAAATCAGGCCAGAAAAAAGCGCGCTCCCGTGCCGTCTGATCCAATATCGGATCGACGTTGGAGCGTGTAAACCCACCATGAATGATCTAATGTTGTCCTAAATGACTGGTAATGATAAATAGAATCCACCTGTGTGTAATCAAGTCTCTGTTAAATGCACCTGCTCTGTGATAGTCTCAGGGTTTTGTTTCAAGTGCAGAGAGCATCATGAAGACCAAGGAACACATCAGGTAGGTCCGAGATACAGCTGTGGCGAAGTTTAAAGCCAGATTTGGATTCAAAAAGATTTCCCAAGTCTTATACATCTCAAGGAGCATTGTGCAAGCAATCATATTGAAATGGAAGGAGTATCAGACCACTGCAAATCTACCCAGATCCCGCCATCCCTCTAATCTTTCATCACAAACAAGGAGAAGACTGATCAGAGGTGCAGCCAAAAGGCCCATGATTAGTGATGGGCGAATCCTAAATTACTCGGAATCGCTTGACTCTAGCGAGTCCGAGCACAGGACTCGCTACTCGTTGCGAGTCTAGCGAGTCCAATGTTAATGAATGGGGAAGCGAGTAATAGCGAGTAGTGTGAGATTTACAAATCGCAGATGTGTCTCGGAAGCTTCAGCCTGAAGCAATCCTAGTTTTGTCATTTATTTGCATTGGACTCGTTTACTTTGTAAGTAATCGCTGAGAAACTCGCACAGATAAGAGTCCTGTCTGCTCAGTGTGCTGGCTGCCAGCTCCAGGGTCCTAGAGCCCGCCTGCTGCCTGATGTAGCAGAGCTGAGATTGTTCTCAGTCTGCTCATTCCCTGTGTACAGACATGAATGTCTGTGCACAGAGATGATGTAGCAGAGCTGAGATTGTTCTCAGTCTGCTCATTCCCTGTGCATAGACATCTATATCTATGCACAGGGGATGTAGCAGAGAGGACATCGCGCTTTGGACTGCGTCGGACGGAAGAGGATTTTTTTAATTAAAGATGGAGTCCCTAATGGCTTTTTTATTTCTAATAAAAAATTTTCTTTGTGTTGTGTTTTTTTTAAAACAATTTAATAGAAATTCATGGCGGTCATGTCTAATATTGGCGTGACCGCCATAAATTTCGGGCTTAGGGCCAGCTGATAATACAAAGCTGGCCCTAACCTCTTTATTACCCAGCGTGCCACCGCTACAGGGCCGCTGGAAGAGCGGGGTTCAGCGCCAGAGGATGGCGCTTCAATGAACGCGCCATCTTCTGGGGCGGCTGCGGGCTGCAATTTGCAGCGGGGGGTGCCCAGAAAGCTTGGGCATCCCTGCGCTGCGGATTCCAGCCCCCAGCTGCTTAGCTGTACCTGGCTAGACATAGAAATTGCGCGGAGCCCCACGCATTTTTTTAAAATTATTTCATGAAATTCTGAGATTCTGACTCTGACTCTGAGACTCTGACTCTGAGACTCTGACTCTGAAATTCATGAAATAATAAAAAAAAAATGCGTGGGGCTCCGCGCAATTTCTATGTCTAGCCAGGTACAGCTAAGCAGCTGGGAGCTGGAATCCGCAGCGCAGGGATGCCCAAGCTTTCTGGGCACCCCCCGCTGCAAATTGCAGCCCGCAGCCGCCCCAGAAGATGGCGCGTTCATTGAAGCGCCATCCTCTGGCGCTGAACCCCGCTCTTCCAGCGGCCCTGGTGGCGGTAGCACGCTGGGTAATAAAGGGGTTAATACCAGCTTTGTTATACAAGCTGGTATTAAGCCCGAGATTCTTAATGTCAGGCCACGTTTGACCCAGCCACTAAGAATCTCCAATAAAGGGTTAAAAAAACACAACACAGAGAAAAATTTTTATTTGAAATTAAAAAAAAAGCCATTACTCCATCTTTAATTAAAAAAATCCTCTTCCGTCCGACGTAGTCCAAAACGCGATGTCCTCTCTGCTACATCCCCTGTGCATAGATAGATGTCTATGCACAGGGAATGAGCAGACTGAGAACAATCTCAGCACTGCTACATCATGTCTGTGAGCAGGCGGGCTCTAGGACCCTGGAGCTGGCAGTCTGCACACAGAGAAGACAGCTGGACTCGGCTCGCAATGTAACAGCAGTTACTTTGCGAGTTTCCCTGCTATCACTGGCACAGTAGCCGAGTCTAATGCAAACAATGGCAATCCTAGTTTTGTTAGCGTTTCTGACAAAACTAGGATTGATATTGATTTGCATTGGACTCGTGCGAGTAATCACTGGGAAACTCGCAGAGTACCGAGTCCTGCGAGTCCCTTACTACTCGCCGAGTAACGAGTCCTAGCGAGTAGATTCGCCCATCCCTACCCATGATCACTCTGGATGAAATGCAGAGATCTACAGCTGAGGTGGGAGAGTCTGTCCATAGGACAACAACCAGTCATACACTGCACAAATCTGGCCTTCATGGAAGAGTGGCAAGAAGAAAGCCATTTCTCAAAGATATCCATAAAAATTCTCATTTGAAGTTTGCCGGACGTCCCCGAATCCCACAATCCACTGCACCACACTGGAAGTACACAGGCCGCCATATTGAAACACGCAAGTAATGGATGTTACAATATGGCACCCGCTGGTGGTACCAGCACCTTGTGCTGTACCACCAGTGGGACACCGCCGAGACCCTCCGCTGGGACACCTATGCTGGGACACCCCGCCAGACCCTCCGCCACTGCCGCTAGACCGGTGCCTGCCCACCTGTCAGTGCCTTCCCACCCACCTCCGTGCAGTCACGAGGAAAGTCTGCGACTTGCAACCTATGCTGGAGATGGGGAGCGGGCGCCCTCTGGTGGTGCAGCACCCCATCTCCAGCACAAGCTGCAAACCATGGTCTTTCCTGCCGGCTGTAACTTGCACAGAGAGGGGTGGGCAGGCATCGGTGGGACACACACATACAATACAGACATGCATGTACATACATACATACATACATGTACTCACATATATACACACAGACATGCATACATATACACACAGTATAATGTCCCCACACGCACTTACACATGCACACACTTACACACAAACACATGCATACACAGACACATCCATACACAGAGTAATGTCCCACATACACACACAAGAATGCACATACACTCATGAGCATACACACACGCAGATATACACATGTAGATACACACATTAACACACATAAACACGCATGCACACACACAGTATAATGTCACCACACACATGCATGTGCACACACATACACACATGCAAGTATGCACATACGCACATGCATATACACACAGTATAATGGCCCCACACACGCCCATGAATACACACACAGATATACACATGTAGATACACACATACACAAACATGCACACACAGTATAATGTTCCCACACGCACATACATATGCAGGCACATATACACATGCAAGCATGCACATACACACAAATATGCATACACACAGTATAATGTCTCCACACACACATGCTCATACACACATTCACGCACATGTACACACATGCAATTAAGCACATACACACACAAGCACAAACATATGCACATACACACGCACGCACATACACTCCCATGCATACACACACACAGATAAACGCATACACAAAAACACATACATACACACATGCAGATACACACATACACACAAACACGCATACGCACACGCTTACGCATACACAGTATAATATCCACACTCACAAACACACATGCATATTAACATGCACTCACAAACACGCATATGCATGCATATACACACAGTATAATGTCCATACATACACATGCATGCACATACACACATGCAAGCACGAACATACAAACATATACACACAGTATAATGTCCCCACACACACATACACAGATGCACACAAACACGCAAGCATGCACATACACGCATATGCACGCTCATACACAGACACATACATACACACAGTATAGTGTCCACAAACAAACAAGCACAAACACACACAAACAAGCAGATACACACATATTTACACATGCACACACAAACATGCATACATACAATTACACATAGGCCTTGTTCACACATACCATCCATTTTTGCCTTAAATCAGTTTTTGGGAACATTTTGGACTGTTTTTTTTCAAAGTCCAAAAACGCATATACGTTAACGCATGGTGCACTTACTGTAAGTGTCAATGCGTTTTTTAATACACATGCGTTTTTGTTCAGCATCCCAAGAAAAACTGCATGCAGCATTTTTGAGTGCTCTAAAAAAAACTCATGCGTTTTTTTAACATGGGGCCCTATGGGAAATGCATGCGTTTTTGCATTGCACATATAGGCACAATGCGTTAACTCGTGTTTTTGGTGAAAAAATGACTAGGTTCAAAAAGTTACAAAAAACGTTCAGAACCTCAGGGGACACCATTGGCACCCTTAGAAAAACGGATCTGTTTTTCTAAGGGCTAAAAAACAAATTGGTATGTGTGAACAAGGCCATATACACATGCAAGCATGCACATATACACACATATGCTCATACACACATGCAAGTATGCACATACACACAAACACACACATACACACAAACGTGCAGATACACACGCTCACATACACACATGCACATACACACAAGCACACATACGCACGTACGCACGTGCATACACATACACACAAACACACGTACACACAGTGTAATGTCCCCAAACACACTAAGATACGCACATACACACATACACAAACATGCACATACACACAAACACATGCATGTTCAAACACATGCAGAAGCATGGATACATACAAACACACATGTACACACGCACATACACACATGCACAAACACACATACTCACGCGTATTCACACACCCATGTGCATACATTCACACATGCATACATGTGCATACACACATACGCACATGCGCAAACATACAGACACACGCACATATGTGCACACATCTGCATACATAAACAGGCGCTTACATACACGCACACACATGCGCATACACACATATGCGGCATACATAGAGGGATACATACACATATTCGTACACACGCATGCATATACATGCGGACATTATCTTTGGACACTAAGTATACAAAGATGGTGGCCACGTGACACATCACACTGCCCCACTGCAAGATTACAGGATTACATCGGAGGGGAACTTGGTGGGAGCTAATAAAGTGGATAACGAGGTGTCTCTGTCTATTTTGTATGTAATAAAACATTTCTCTATGTGTGTTTTTTTCCCCTTTACTGAAAGTATTGCTAATAGCTGCCTGTCATTCTGATGGCTGTCAATAGCAAAGCGGCTTGATATCAGCTGCCAAAAAAAAGCTGACATTAACCCCTTTATTACACAGTTTTCCCCCACTATACAGCAGCTGGAAGAGCGGGGTAACCAAAAGGTTTGGCATCTCTCATAGAGGTGCCAATTCTGGGGCGGCTGTTGGCTGCAATTTTCAGCGTTGGGGACCAAGAACGCTTGGGCCTTACTATGCTGAGAATTCCAGCCCCCAGCTGTCTGGGTTACCTTGGCTGGCAATAGAAAATATGGTGGAGCCAATGTTTTTTTAGTTATTTATTTAAATAACTAAAAAAAAAAATAAGGCTTCCCTGTATTTTTCATTGCCAGCGAAGGTAACACCAGACAGAGGGGGTTGGCAGCCAGCAGCTGCTTGGTTTACCTGAGCTGCCAAGACAAAATACATCGAAGCCCTACAATATAGATAGATTGCGAGATGGAGACTTTATTATTAAACCCCCTCCCCCACAGAAACAGGTTTTTAAGTAAAATAAATTTACTTGAATACATTGGGTGAGAACATGGTGGGGGAGGGAGGGGAGACATCCACCAACCCCAGTGCCACAGAGCTGCCCCAATCGTGATGTCACCGCCTTCCCGATGCTATCGCATCGGGCCCACATCTGGTATACAATAATGAATATTTTCACAATTGTGTGTCATGGACAATAATTTATGCACCACCTCACTTGTCAGTTGCTGTTAATACTGATGAATTTTGTGACAGCCATTTTGAATCCAAGAGACATAATAAATCTCGGACAACTGCTGAATGATTGATGATTGCATTGTATATTTAAGCACAGCATGTGATCGATCAATTCAGTAGTTGGTATGCTTTGCTTAAATTCTGAATATTTGTTTCATAGTAGTATGACAAATAATAAAAATTGAGATAATTATTAAAGATATTGCTGTAACGTGTTATTAATATGTGTGGGGCAGGATGTTCAAACAAATATTATTTCTTAAATGCAGATAAATAAGAACATAGCTGAAAATATCTGCTGCTGTTAGTAGATAGTTAAATTGAAAAAGAAATATTTGCCTTTAATGCAAAGCACAGAAAGCAATAAATCGCACAGTTGTGGTGGTCGGGAGACACAACCTCGGTAGGTTGGCTACAATTGGAGGTTAACAGAGCCCCCTCTGGGTCGCTCAGGCTTCTATTAGAGGCTGGGCTATTGAGCCCCCAGACGAGGGGTGATAATCTTTCCACCATGGACGCCTTGTTGGGGTTGTGGTATCAGCTGAGTAGGACCCATCTTCAATTTTTATTTAGATACATATCTCTCAAAGCGTTGGAGATCCTAATTCCGGATTTATCTCTCAAAGATTGGAGAGAAAAAGGAGCCCTTTTTTTGATCGACCTACTTGAATTAGATAAGATACGACCATTCCAAGATATAGCAAATAAATTTGGACTGTCCAATAAATTATTTTACCAATACCTACAAGTACGCCACTTAATAAACAGTTGTAAAGTTCCTATAATTGACCTAGAAAGGGCGAACCCTCACCTACAGAGATATTTCAAATCCTCTTCTAGTCAGCATGGAGTCTCTATAGTATATCAAGCTCTCCTATCCCTTATTGAAAAAACTAAACTCCCCTATATGGAAACCTGGGAAAAGAGATTGGGATTCACAACATCTTTGGAGACATGGCAAACAGCTGCCTCACACACTTCTAAATATACATCCTGTTTAAACCATCTGGAACAGGCTAAAAAATTACAACTGAATTGGTACCTGACTCCTCTGAAACTCCACAAATTTCATTCATCTACACCCAAACATTGTTGGAAGGGTTGTATAGAGGATGGTACAATGGAGCATATGTGGTGGTATTGTCCAAGGGTTCGGAATTTCTGGAGCATAACAGAACGCATTTTAAGCAGGGTTACAGGACTGCCCGTTACATTGGAAGCTCCTCTGGCCCTTCTAGGTATAGATATAGACAAATTCCCCTCTCCTCTTAAACCTATCATCACAAATATTCTAGTAGCAGCTAGGTTGTGTGTAGCCAGACATTGGAAAGATGGGACCTCCCCATCTAAAGACGAATTAATAGCTCTCATTAATTTGCACATGCAATATGAAACAATATTGTCACACGATAATAATGTTAAATCCAAAAAATTAAATTGGTGGGACCCTTGGGCCCTATCCCAATATGCTCCAGCGACCCATTAATAGGTTACTTGTCCCTATTACCTCTTATTATTTATCTCCTATTCTTTATGGACCTCTATAATATGGAATCCAATACCAACTTATCCTTTTATTGCTTACCTTCCCTAATCTCCTCCCCCCAACCCCTTACATTCTACTGTATCTATATTCCAGATATATTATGTTTTCTTTTGTGATCTGCACTGCTTATACTGCACTTATTTTGTATTGTTTTCCTCCTTGTTATCCTTTTAACTCAATAAAAACTAATGTTTCAAAAAAAAAAAAAAAAGAAAGCAATAAATCCTTTGACCTATTGAACATTTATGTCTAAAAGAATCAACTTACCGTAATATACATTTTTAACATATTTTTGGAAAATATTCTTAAAAATTGCCAGCAAGCAATTCTATGATCAAATAAGTAGAATTTGAACCTGGGTATTTTTTATATAGGTCAACGAAAACCTGTGAAATAATTTATGAAGGGAGTGAATTAGAAATAATATCATGGAAGGTATTTAATTGAACTTACTGTATAACTGGAGCAATGTACATTCAGCGTGAAGAACAACTGTCAGCCTTTTTTTGTCTGACCACTCCTCATCTTGGGTTGTTCTGCTGAAGATAGCTATTTCAAAGATTTTCAGACACATCCTACTTTCTGGAAATTTCTTATATTTCTTTTGAACAATAAGTTAACTTCTTGCCTCTGCAGCCAAAGATACATTTTTACTTTTTACAATAATTTCATTGGAACAAGACAGACATGGGAGAACACATAAAAATAGGTAAAAATGTGAAAAAAGCTAAATACAAGATACATAGGGTGTGAATAATAAGTGCAAAACCCAACCTCCAACATCCTACAATTATATATTCTAGACATATAAACACCATGTAACTGCATGAGTAAAAAATATCCTAGATGGAAAGGAAAGTTCCACACAAGACTAGACAGAGGAAAATAAATGTACAAAAATGTAAGTACAGGTAAAGCATCAATGTGGAGACCCGGGGGTCAGTGGGTGCTCTCGTCCGCAGGCCCAGCCGCCTTTACAAAGACAATGTGGACCAAGGCTCATCCCCAACTGAACGCCCGAGCTCCTTAACCGTGGGCGGAACACTACTCAGACAACACAGGGTCAGGGAATCACAATATTAAGGCTTTATTGGATCCCCAAACAGTTAACAGCATATAACGCATAACCAAGCACAACACATAAATGTAACAGGCGACAGAGTCTTACCCTTCCGCTGGCTCACCAGGGTTTAGAATGTAGCACGGCAAAGTCTGTAGCCAGGTGACTGTATCGTCCCAACCTGGGTTGCTTCCTTGTCCTTATGCACTTTTTGTCATCACCGCCGAATCCGATAATCCGATGCTGAAGTCCTTGTGGTTCTATAGTCCGTGTTCTGATCCCCTTGGTCGGCACCGAAATGCCTAGGCCTAGGGTTATGGCTCGCTAACCCGGATCCGAAGACCCTAGATTAGCTGCCTGTATCCAATCTTCAATCTCCAATCTTCAATCCAGTGGACCTCGAACCGGGACCGAAATCCCTAGACTGAGGCCACTAGACAGAATCTAACTCCAATCTGCTGGTCAAAGTGAACAATCCTCCTTATATACCCTCAGCCCTCATTGTAGGATATTGGGGACGTCATGATTGGTGCAATAACACAGTCTTTTCATTGGCTGAACTCCAATCCTCATTTAACATATTTTAGTACTATTGCAATCCAAATGCTGATTGATATAGCACCTAGCAGTGATACAATGGAATGTTAGTATTAGACACTGAGTCTGCAATCAATGACACTTAAACAATAGTGGCTGGCCATGTACATAGAATCAACATTCACAGGGTAATAGACAATGGACGATTAGCATAATTAAGTTCTCTGGCCTTCTATGACAAACAAGTTAGATAATTACATTACCAAGCTAAACTTAAAGTAATCTATGAAAATACTGTAGGAATTCTCCTTGGCCAATACAAGTTTATAAGCCTATATACAATATGATATGTCTGGGTTACATAAGAAATCATCATATGTCCTACATTGAAGGGGTCCATTTCGTCACATACCTCCCCCTTCTTATGTAACCAGACAGGGCAGTCAGATATGATAAGTCTCTGGTCATCCTTCTCCTCTGGGCGGCATTGTCTTTTTTAATGGTGAAGTCAGCAATCGAGGCTTTCATCTATACACCTCCCCCAGATTACCTCCCCCAGGATGGGCAGACATATTGTGGACCAGCAGTAAAATGGGATTCAGGAGTTGGGCTCCCATAAACTTCTGGCTATCAATTTCCCCCCAGTCAATGGCCACAGTCTGGCTAGGTGTACTCACTGTTAATGGCTCAGAGGAGAATGATGGGGGCTGGGAACATGGATTATCCTTTGAAGGTGTGGTAGCAAGTTCCACATCAGGGTGCTGCTTGGCTTCCTGGATGTTGGTGATGGCTGTGACAAACTGGCTGGATAGTCCTTGTCCTGGGTCAGCTCGCAAAACAACAGATGTGGGGGGGCCATCCATGAGCCCCACTTCAACCTCCTCCTGGTTAGCCCCTGAAACGACAGGTGTGGGGAAGCTGCTCACAAATCCCACATCAAGCTCTTCCTGGTCAGTCTCTACAATAGCAGGCATGGGGACGCTGTCTGTAAGCTCCACATCAACCTCTTCCGGGTCAGTTTCCACAATAGCAGGTGTAGGGTCACAGTCAAGCTCCACATCGACCTCTTCCTGGTCAGTTCCCAAAGCAACAGGGATAGGGATGCTGTCCATACGCTCCAACTCGCCCTCTCCTTGGTCGTTCACCTCGGCCAGCTGCACACCTTCCAAAGGGATGTCTGAGCACTGACCCTCAGCCAGGGAGATGGTTAATTGGGAACATGGTACATGGTCTGGAGAAACAATAGCTGGGCTTACCAGGGTGTGGACAGAATCAGTTTCTTGTTGTCCCGGGGCTTGGACGTCACTGACCTGGACTGGCTGTGCTGGCCGATGAGCTCCAGGCAAGGGGCCCCGGTGTTGGCGACAATCTTTGTCCATATGTCAAGACATCCACATGTATAACAGCGCCGTGGATTGGGCAAGTCACGTATCCTGTCTGTATACCTTTGTCCTGGTGGGGCTTCTAATGGGTAGCAGATTAATCCTACTTGACGCTGCTTGTGGTAGCAGTTGGTGAGCTGGAATTCCTAAAATATGTCCCAGAACCCAAGCCCTCTCTTCTCTTGAGGCTTTGGGTCCCAATGCAGCCAAGCACTCCTTGATTTGGACTACTTTGGACCTGGTGATTTCCCGATATTCACTGGATCCATGATGTGGTACACAGTTTACATCCTCTGGTACCACGTCGGCGGGGTCCTCATCATCCTCACCATCATTCTGGGTATCCCAATGGACCAATTTCTGGATCAAAGCCGACCGAGTGTCAGCATTCCTGTATTCAATATTTCGCCTATGGCACAGATCCTGTAGCATCCATTTACTGCTGCTGCCGTATCTTTTCTCCAGCCCTTGTCCCATGGCTGAGCTGGTGGGGTTGGACATGGCAACGTCCGAAAGCTGAATGCCTCACTATGGCCTGCTGGGTACGCTTATATGCATCCCTGGTTGTTGAGCCCTTGGACGGTGTCCACGAACACCAGTCCCCTGCAGCTCCCCTGGATAAAGCAGGCTGAGTAGTATCCCACCGCTGCCACCAATTGTGGAGACCCGGGGGTCAGTGGGTGCTCTCGTCCGCAGGCCCAGCCGCCTTTACAAAGACAGCGTGGACCAGGGCTCATCCCCAACTGAATGCCCGAGCTCCTTAACCGTGGACGGAACACTACTCAGACAACACAGGTCAGGGAATCACAATATTAAGGCTCTATTGGATCCCCAAACAGTTAACAGCATATAACGCATAACCAAGCACAACACATAAATGTAACAGGCAACAGAGTCTCACCCTTCCGCTGGCTCACCAGGGTTTAATATGCAGCACTGCAAAGTCTGTAGCCAGGTGACTTTATCGTCCCAACCTGGGTTGCTTCCTCATCCTTATGTAGTCTTTGTCATCACAGCCGAATACGATAATCCGATACTGAAGTCCTTGTGGTTCTTTAGTCCGTGTTCTGATCCCCTTGGTCCGCACCGAAATGCCTAGGCCTAGGGTTATGGCTCGCTAACCGGATCCGAAGACCCTAGATTAGCTGCCTGTATACAATCTTCAATCTCCAATCTTCAATCCAGTGGACCTCGAGCCGGGACCGAAATACCTAGACTGAGGCCACTAGACAGAATCTAACTCCAATCTGCTGGTCAAAGTGAACAGTCCTCCTTATATACCCTCAGCCCTCATTGTAGGATATTGGGGACGTCATGATTGGTGCAATAGCACAGTCTTTTCATTGGCTGAACTCCAATCCTCATTTAACATATTTTAGTACTATTGCAATCCAAATGCTGATTGATATGCACCTAGCAGTGATACAATGGAATGTTAGTATTAGACATTGAGTCTGCAATCAATGACACTTAAACAATAGTGGCTGGCCATGTACATAGAATCAATATTCACAGGGTAATAGACAATGGACGATTAGCATAATTAAGTTCTCTGGCCTTCTATGACAAACAAGTTAGATAACTTACATTACCAAGCTAAACTTAAAGTAATCTATGAAAATACTGTAGGAATTCTCCTTGGCCAATACAAGTTTATAAGCCTATATACAATATGATATGTCTGGGTTACATAAGAAATCATCATATGTCCTACATTGAAGGGGTCCATTTCGTCACAATCAATATAGGTAATGCCAAATAACTTAGATTCTTTTCATTCTGAAGAAGCTCTGTTTTAGTGTGGTGATATGTATGGGGTCTTGTCCTCCCACCTACATCTAACGCGATATTGTGGCTCTCACGAGACATGTACTGTTAAGAGCGCTAACACCACAGGTTATCTCAGGGCACACAGTGGGATTCCCTGCTGCGTGATACCCTCTGTGTTACCTGAGACAACCTCAGGGAAGTCATTAGGATGTCTGAGGGTCATGAGCGGGCCTGGAAGCATGGTGACAGCAAAGCTGAAGCTTGCTAAGCAATTGTGTAGGTAGATAATATCTGCACAAAAACAGCGGGATCCACTGTAAAATGGTTTAAACAGTATTTGGCAGAGAGTGAACTGATCATCGATCTATTCGGCAAACATATGCGAACCAAGCCGAACCCAAACTTAAAAAAATGTGCTCATGTCTAAAGTAATCATAAATGTTTCACTTTTCCAATGGATATGGCATCAAAGTAATTTCTGAAAAACAACATTGAATTGAGATGGGTTTCTCAACACAATAGTAAAATGTGTCAAAACTTGTGCATGGCAAATATTTACCAATAGTAGAAAATCAGGGTGCTGTTGTTATTTTTACAAGGATATCTTAAAAATATGAGCTTGGTCATTTCATAAAAGCAAAAAAAAGCCTAATTTTATTCCTAGTGCCTAATATTTGTGGTATTGTTATTGTAATCATTAATAATTAATTTAATTATCCCCATCATCCTCTTTGCCTACCAATCTTTAGCATTTTTATCTATAATAGGCAACATTTAACCCCTTCATGACCAAGGGTATATATGTTCATCCTTGGCCACCTCCCTCTGATGCAAAACTCAAACGAAGAGCTCATATCATTCCCTGTAGATGTCAGCTGATCTAATCATGTGACGTGTAGCTAACGGACCGATCGGATCAGAGATCCAATCGGCACTGTTAATGCTTTAAATTGCATTGTTAATCACTGACAGCATGACCAAAAGCACTGCGGCAGGGATCTCGTGGTTCGTCACGTGATGCGAACACAGGGCCTTGATGCATTGCCATGACAGCGCGGTGTCAGCTGATGATCCCAGATGCTGTCATGACCCAGTTCCTGCCAGCATTGCCTGAAGGGCGTCTCTAGCAGAATGCAATCATTTGTGCTATGCAGAGGGATGCTGAAGCATCTCTCTGCGTAACACAAGCGATCAGACAGTGCATTGCTAAGGTGCCCTAAGGGGCCATGTAATATAACTGAAAAGTTTAAAAAAAATTAAAAAAATCTGAAAAAATAAAAATCATAAAAGTTCAAATCACCCTTTTGTCCCATCTATTATATAATTGCGATGGGTTTTTGCCCTTTGAGTCCGCTTGCGTGCGGTCAGTATCGTCATGTGATACCGAAGCATGGCCGCGCAGCGGCCATTGTGAGCAGTTCTAAGGCGACTCGCTATGCCGCGCAGCGGGCATGGCGAGTCGCCTTAGCAGCGCGAAGCATTGCCGCAAGGGCATTGCGAGTTAGAGACTCGCTCTTCTAGAATCCCGATGCTATGTGCATCGAGCACCAGCTAGTTGAAAAAAACTATACAAAACATATTTGTTTCAGCACTTTCAGAAATTCATCATCTATTAAAGCATAAATCAATTAATCAGATCTGTAAACTGTGTAACAGAAAAACAAAGGCCGCAACATTGCAATAAAATGCAATAACGGGTGATCAAAACATCACATCTATCCAAAAGTGGCATCATTAAAATGTCAACTCAAGATCCAAAAAATAAGCCATCACACAACCCCAGATCCCGAAGATTAGAATGCTATGGGTCGTGGAAAATGGCGACAAAAATGCAATTGTCTTTCTTTAAAAACGTCTGAATTTTTTTCACCACTTAAATAAAAGTAAAAGCATACATGTGTGATATCTACTACCTCTTACCAACCTGAAGTTTCACACCAACATGTCTGTTTTACCATATAGTGAACACGGTGAGTAAAAAAACAAAAATAATTGTGTAATTGCACTTTTTTTGCAATTGCACGCACTCTGAATTTTTTCCCATTTTCCAGTACAGTATATGGTAAAGTGAATGACGCCAATCAAAAGTACAACTCGGCCTGAAAAAATCAAGTCCTCATATGTCTATATTGCTGGAAAAAATAAAATGTAATGGCTCTTGGAAGAAGGGGAGTCAGAAACGAAACAGGAAAATGGAAAATTGCGCAGGAATGGAGGGGTTAAACCAGTTTAAAGCAGATTACTTTCTTTTTTTATTTCTAAATTGCACTACTCATCAATGACTCAATTCCACACTGGTCGGTTTCATCCATTCAACAGTTTCATTTAAAATAATTACATTCAATTTAAGCATTTATTCATTTTTTTAATTTATGGATTGTCCTCCCCTAATAAACAAGGTGGAAGAACAAAGGGTGGAAAAGCGCCTATGAGGAATACCTGGTGGTCTAGTGGGGAACAGATTAGGGTTCAGGGGGTGTTCACTCACCTGAAGGGGTTGTGCAATCCCTGCACAACCCCGGTAATGTGCGCTTTTAATGGGGACCTGGCAGTCTTCGAGGTACCACTCACGGTTGTTATCTTTTGTTTCCAGTTCACGTTTCTTCCCATCAGGTCATGTAATGCACCATGTCACTGGACGTGACGCCATTTTAGATCCTTAAACCCGCAGTTTGACAAATCTTCGGTGCACGGTAGCTCCAACCACAAATCCCAGGGGAATGGGCTGAGTTTATAAGTAGAAAATTGTGGTCATTAATATCGGAGCACTGACACACACAAGGAAAATGGGGCAAAGTATTGGTTGACAAACCTTTATTTAAAGACCACGATACATTACAACGGCGGGCCGCCGTCATCATTGGGTGGATCAGTCCACCTGATGAAGACAGCGGGCTGCTGTTGAAATGCGTTGTGGTCTCTAAATAATAGGTTTGTCAACCAATACTTTGCCCCTTTTCCTTGTGTGTGTCAGTGCTCCGATATTAATTACCACAATTTTGTATTTATTAATAAACTAGGTGGTCACTGCCTTCATCTGACATCATTCCTTTATTCCATCTATAGAGCCCTAAAATATTACATATTTCAGAGATATTTTGGGGTGAATGATGGCTTACTTCTTTATAGGGTTGTGCCTCATCATCTAAAGACAGTGAAGACTTTTATGCATTTTTTTATTTTTTTTGTTGTTTAATAACAAGCATTTTCTTATTGGTTTCCTCTAAAATGAATACTTTATTCCTAGTGTTCAGTAGAATGAATTTAATCTCATCTTCTCTTGGTTATTGCTTTACTTAAATATAATTTCCAGTAATATTCCACTATCTTTAGTATAAAAAATGATTCCATCTTTTTATCAATAAAACAACACTTCTACAATTTCATTTAGCTATAATAACACCTGTTGAGGACTAATTACAATTGTAAAACATTTTAATTCAATTTCAGGATGAATTGCTTTATGATCTCATTATTAGTACTTTTAATCAACATGTTTTATTTAATGTATACACTTTTTCATTGTTGCTGTACTGTCTAGAATAATGGTCTCCAAACCTTCCTTGGTTGAGAAGCACATTCAGCTCTGAGAAATGGTCATAAACCACATTCATCATCACCACCCACTCTCCCATCCCAGAATCCCCATTACTAGTTTAACAGCAAAGCTTCTTGCGCAGAAAGCACACCGAAAGCTTGTGACATCTCCCCATACAAACATTATACTTCCATCCAAGGTTTTCTACTTTACTCCCATTTGCTGGGCTATCATCAAGCACTCCCACCTCGCTATTGCATTCAGCTTCCAGCAACTCTCTATGAGGCAGTATTATACAGCTTAGGCCGGCTTCACACTGCGGGTGTGATACGATCCGTGGCTGTCCATGTAAACCGGACAGCCCCGGACCGGATTTTGGCCCCATAGTATCCTATGGGGCCGGATGGAAGCCGGATGGCAGCTCTCTGCCATCCGATTTCTATCTCTGCTTGCAATATTTTTGTGTCCGAGGAGATAAATCTCCCCTAACTGCCTTCTCCCAGATCCTCCAGGATCCAGGGCAATCCTGGGCTCCCTATCCGGGAGGATCCGGGAACCGGACACCTGCGGCTGCACGCCACTGTTATTTCAGGACAACGGTTAGCTCCCCGTGAGACGTGGTCCTGAATCATCAGCAGCTGCAGCTGCGTGCGGCTGCACACCGGACTGGAGGGCATATTAGCTCTCTGGTTCTGTGTGCTGATCCAGTCCGGGGCTGTCAGGTGTGAAGCCGGCATTAATGTTTTATCTTCCCTTTATAGCCAGCATTTTGAATGTTCTTCTGTGCAGGGCTACGTAAACCATGTTCCAAATTATTATGCAAATTGGTTTTAAGTGTCATATGTTTTTTGTTTTTTTTCAATGAAACCCATTGATGTTATAGCATCTCAGGGTTCTTTGGATCACTGAAATCAATCTCAGATACCTATGATAATTAGTTTGGCAGGTGAGCCCAATAAAAGGAAAACTGGATGTTCCACAACATTGAGCAGGCCACAGTTTTCAAGTAACATGGAAAAGAATAAGGATCTCTCTGCTGCCGAAAAGCAAAAATGCCTTGGACAAGGGATGAAAACATTAGATATTGCACGAAAACTTAAGCGTCATCATTATACTGTGAAGAGATCTGTTGCTGATTCTGAGCACAGATGTGTTCGTGCAGATAAAGGTAAAATGAGGAAGGTTTCTGCCAGGCAAGCTCATCGGATTAAGAGAGCAGCTGCTCAAAAGGCCTTACAAACCAGCAAACAGATATTTGAAGCTGCTGATGCCTGTGGAGTCCCTCGAACCTCAAGGTGTAGGATCCTTCAAAGGCTTGCTGTGGTGCATAAATCTACTATTTGGCCACTCCTAAACAGTGCTCACAAGCAGAAACGGTTGCAGTTGGCCCAGACATACAAGAAGACTAATTTTCAAGGAGTCTTGTTTACTGTTGAGTGCCAAGCAACCCTGGATGGTCCAGATGGATGAAGTAGTGTATTGTTGGTGGATGGCCACTATGTCACAACAAGGCTGCGACGTCAGCAAGGAGGTTGAGGAGTCATGTTTTGGGCCACAATCATTGGGAAACAGCTGGTAGGCACCTTTAAGGGTCTTGAAGGTGTGAAAATGACCTCTGCAAAGTACGTACAGTTTCTGACTGAGAACTTTCTTCCATGGTACAAAAAGCAAAAATGTGCCTTCAGGAGCAAAATCATCTTCATGAATGACAATGCACCATCTCATGCTGAAAAGAATACCTCTGTGTCATCGGCTGCTATGGGCATAAAAGGAGATAAGCTCATGGTGTGTCCACCATTTTACCCTGACCCCAACCCTATACCTTTGGCGTATAATCAAGCAAAAGATCTAAGAGGGTTAGAGGCAGTTCACATCAAAACAGCAGCTCTGGGAGGCTTTCTGACATCATGCACAGAAATACAAGCAGAAACTCTCCAGAAACTCACAAGTTCAATGGATGCAAGAATTGTGAAGGTGACATCAAAGAAGGGTTAATATGTAACTTGGCCTGTTAGGATGTTTTTATTTTTATTTTAGTAAATATGACCTCCTAATGCTGCAAATTCAGCAAATGAACATTTTCAGTTCTTTCAAACATATCAAATGTTTACAAACTCTTCTGTGCCTAATAATTTGGAACAGTGCATTTAGAGTTTTATCTAATTTTGAAGATTATACTGCTATCACTGGGAGGTTTCTTCAATAAAATTCGATGTATACTCTAACGGGTGATGGCTTTTATTACATTGACTGTCATTTGCACCGACCATTTAGGAAAATCAGAGAAAAAGAACATTTGCATAATAATTTGGAACATGGTGTACAAAGCCACCATCCGGAAACCTTCTCTTGGTAATGTACCAAGTTTTCAGGCAAAACAGAGGGGCCAGCATCTACATGTCGGGAAACCCGGTAAACATGTATTTAAATTTAATGTACTGTATTTTTTGGATTATATGATACACTTTTTCCCTCAAATTAGGGGGAAAACAGGGGTGCGTTTCACAATTCGAACCTAAAAAAAAATCTGACTGGGGAGGTGCTGGGGTGCATTCTGTGGTGATCCACAGCCATGCCATGGAAGCTATGTACAAGGATGGGAGATGTATGTCCCAGGATGGGGACATATATATCAGGAGGAGGCATGGATACCAGGAAAAGGGCCATATACATACCCGGATGGGCGCATGAATACCAGGTTGGGGCACATATACTAGTGCATCTCAATGAATTATATCATCAAAAATCAATGTAGTATTGCCATGTTTCAGTGCGTTTCTAGGACCGATGAAACATGTTGACTAATAAATCAATATTATATTCACCCTTTGGTGTCTCATGGAATACTGCAGTGCAGTTTTTAACCCTTCATCCTCACTTCTTTAATTTTCTGAAATTTTGACATTTGGGTTTTCATTGGCTGTAAGCCATAAGCATCAAGATTAACAGAAATAAACACTTGAAATAGATCACTGTGTTTGTTATGACTCCATTTAATATATGCATTCACTTTTTATATTGAATTACTGAAATAAATTAACTTTTTGATGATATTCTAATAAATAGAAATGCACTAGTATATCAGGAGGGGGAACGTATACCAGGATGGGGGCACGGATACCAGGATGAGGCGCATATATATCAGAGGGGGCACTTATACCAGGATGGGGGCATAGATACCAGGATGAGGGCATGGATACCAGGATGGGAGATATATATATATATATATATACACACATCTCAGGAGGGGGCAAATATACTGATATACACATCTTTTTTGCATAATAGGAGGTTTTGGATCATAAACCTGCGGGTGTGCATGTAGCCTGGTGAAAATTGCAATGGATACTTATTCCTATGGTAGCAAATTCTAAGTTATATACTAGCTATCAGGGATTTGCAGCATACTGACTACAGAGGAAATCTACTCCTGGATATCCAATGGTCCCAAGTGATCTATATGCAAGATCACAATACATAAAAAGGTGAGTGCCACCTACCTACGATCTAATCATACATTTACATTTAAATCAGTGCACTTTCTTCCTTTCCTTCTACCAGAAACATTATTGGCATTTCAGGATGGGGCTGCCCTTAGTAATAGTGTCCAAGTTGGAAAACAGTGACAATCTACACATCGTGGGTCCACTAGCTACAAGTGGCTCTTGAGCCTCAGGTTTAGGACCCCTGCCCTACATGAACATGCACTCTTCAACTTTTGAAATTGCTAGACCAATTGGGAAAAGTTAGAAAATTTAGCAAAACATAGGATTGATAGACATGTTAATGATATGCAAATTATGTAAAAGCATTTTCAAAATCACCATTCATTGAGTATCATATATGAGAGTCACGGGCAGAAATACACTTATTTACACACATTGGCTGGAATCAAGAAGGTATTATTGACACAGATATGCAAAACTTGGGTTTATGAAATTCTTTTCAAATATGATTCTTGTTTTCTTTTGCACTCATTTTAGAAACCACTTCTATGTAACCATCACATATGATTTTGCATAAAATGTGATTGACATTACATACAATCAAGATGAACAAGAAAAATCTTTACTCCTGGCAAAAATGTACACAATATTATATATAATATTATATATAATAAAGGGTGCATGAGTGTGAGGTGTACACGCGGCATCTCATGCAAAGTGGCATTGAGCGCTAAGTGGCTTGCAGTTACTGCAATGGCAGTTGACTATATTCATCCTCTCTTCTCTTCATACAGGTATTATTACAACACTGCTTGCTGTCATCTGCCTCTGCTAAATTGGGCTTCCTCTCTCATTGCAACAACTGATGGTATTATTACAAAACTGCTTGCTGTCATCTGCATCTGCTAAGATGGGTTTCCTCTCACATTGCAACACTTCATGGTATTATTACAACACTGCTTGCTGTCATCTGCATCTGCCAGGGAACACCAAGATTGGAAGATTTGATAATGGAGCTCTGTGCTGTTCTCAGATGAGAGTAGGTTCACGCTGAGCACACGTAACAGAGTCTGTAGACCCCGTGTAAAACGTTCTGCTGCCTGCAACATCCTCCAGCATGACCGGTTCTGTCAGTAGGTCAGTAATGGTGTGGGGAGGCATTTTTTTGGATGGCTGCAGAGCCTTCCATGTGCTAGTCAGAGGTACCCTTTCTGCCACTGGGTATCACTATGAGACTCTGCATTACTTCTGATGCATGACAATGCTAGGCCTCATGTGTCTGAAGTGTCAGCAGTTCCTGCATGATGAAGGTATTGATGCTATGGACTGGCCTGCCCATTCCCAAGACCTGAATCCAATTGAGAAAATCTGGGGCATCATGCCTGGTTCCATCCATCAATGCCAGATAGCAGTACACACTGTCTAGGACTTGACTGATGCTTTAATCCACGTTTGGGAGGAGATCCCTCAGGAGAACATTCACCGCCTCATCAAAAGCATGCCCAGGCATTGTAGGAAGGTCATACAGGCACATGGAGACCACACACACACTACTGAGCCTGATTTCTTTGTTTTGAGGTATTTCCACTGAAGTTGGATCAACCTGTAACTTGATTTTCCACTTTGATTTTGATTATCAATTCAAATCCAGACCTTCATGGGATATTAAGTTTGATTTACATTGATCATTTTAATATTTTAAATTGTATTTAAGACATTTCACTATGCAGTAAATAAAGAGATGCAACTGGAATATTTAATTCATTGAGATCTAGCAGTGGATATATATATATGTACATATATGTTTGTGGGTATATATGGTCTGGTCTTATTTTTACTTTTTAGAGGTTTACAATAGACCTCAAAGTCAAATATTTGATGATACAAGTGTAGAAAATATGTTTGCTAAACAGTCCATTTACCTCTCTAAGACATAGTGCTTTCAATAAGAAAGGACAAAGTAATCACATTAATCAGGCAGAGTAATGCTATTTGTCTGTTTTATATGCTATGGAAGTGAATTATGGGTAATTGCTGGTGTAACCTTTTCAATGTTTTCTTCTGAAATGTTTTCTACTATGAATTATTTAACATATACAGTCATGGCTGAAATTATAGGCAGCCTTGAAATTGTTCCAGAAAATTAAGTATTTTTCCAATAAAATTATTGCAATTACATGTTTTGTCACACACATGTTTATTTAATTTGTGTGTATTAGAAAAACACAGAAAATGAGAAAAAGGCAAATTGGACATAATTCCACACAAAAACCCTAAAGTGGGCAGGACACAATTGTTGGTACCTTTCTAAAATTGAGGGTAAACCACTTTGTTTCAAGTTTGTTTTGTGATGCTCATTTGAACATACCTGTGTCAAATAACAGGTGTGGGCAATTCAAAAATCATACCTGGAAACAAATAAAAAGGGGATGGGTTGACTTAATCTTTGCAATTGTGTGTCTGTGTGTGCCACAGTGAGCAGGGAAATCAGAAAGAGAAGAGAAGAGTAATGTCTGAGGGTTTAAGAACTAAAATTGTTGAGAGATATTGACAATCTCAAAGTTACAAGTCCATTTCTAGAGCTTTTTTCCTTTGTCCAAAATGCACAATATAATTAAGAAGTTGATGACCGATTGCACCATAGCTAATCTCCCTGGATGTAGATGGCAGAGAAAAATAATGATTATGATGATTGCAACACAGGATTGTCTGGATGGAGGATAAGCAGCCCTAATTAAGTTCCAAAGAAATTCAAGCTGTCCTGGAGACTTGGGGTAGATCAGGTTTTGACAAAGGCTTAGACAAAGTATGCCGACAGCGTTTGAAACAAATCACTGGACTCCCTCTCCCTACATTTTTATAATGTGATTTTTAAATGATTCTGGAATAAAACATATCTTTTAATATACTCTTGGAGCTGGAATGATTCCTTTTTCATGAAGTTCTTTGACACGTATTCTCAAGACATGGTTCTCAGCATACTGGATTATCTGTAGCGGTGAGCTGACAGCTTTCCAATTTGTTGTATTACAAATCTAACAGGCAGTGTCAGTGTCCAGAAGTATCAGTGTTGTGCGGCGGTGTTGGTGTGTGACGATGTCGGTGTGCAGCAGTGTCGGTGTCCGGCGGTGTCGATGTGCGGCGGTGTCGGTGTACAGCAGTATCAGTGTTGTGCGGCAGTGTCAGTGTGCGGTGGTGTGCGGCGGTGTCGGTGTTCAGTCGCTGGGCGAGACTAATCAGGGGGGAAGAATGGAGCGGGACATGATGGAGTGAGCGAGGCAGGATGGAGCCAGCGGGGCAAGATGGAGTCAGCAGTGCCGGTGTGCGGCGGTGTCAGTGTGAAGGGGTGTCTGTGGTATGTGGCGGTGTCAGTCTTGTGCGTCGGTGTTGGTGTGCGGTGGTGTCAGTGTGCGGCAGTGTCGGAGGGCGGCAGTGTCGTGATGTGGCAGTGTCGGTGTCCAGCGGTATCAGTGTTGTGCGGTGGTGTCGGTGTTCAGTCACCGGGCGAGACTACTCAGCAGGGGCAGAAAGGAGTGGGACAGGATGGAGCCAGCGGGGCAGGATGGAGCCAGCAGTGTTGGTGTGAAGCGGTGTCAGTGTGAAGCGGTGTCAGTGTGAAGTAGTGTCAGTGTGAAGCGGTGTCTGTGGTGTGCAACGGTGCCTGCGGTGTGCAGTAGTGATGGGCGAATCCTAAATTACTCGGAATCGCTTGACTCTAGCGAGTCCGAGCCCGGGACTCGCTACTCATTGCGAGTCTAGCGAGTCCAATGTTAATGAATGGGGAAGCGAGTAATAGCAAGTAGTGTGCGATTTACAAATCACAGATGTGTCTCGGAAGCTTCAGCCTGAAGCAATCCTAGTTTTGCCATTGATTTGCATTGGACTCGTTTACTTTGCAAGTAATCTCTGGGAAACGCGCACAGATAAGAGTCCTGTCTGCTCTGTGTGCTGGCTGCCGCAGCTCCAGGGTCCTAGAGCCCGCCTGCTGCCTGATGTAGCAGAGCTGAGATTGTTCTCAGTCTGCTCATTCCCTGTGCATAGACACAACACAGAGAAAATGTTTTATTAGAAATAAAAAAAAAAAGCCATTAGGGACTCCATCTTTAATTTAAAAAATCCTCTTCCGTCCGACGTAGTCCAAAACGCGATGTCCTCTCTGCTACATCCCCTGTGCATAGATATAGATGTCTATGCACAGGGAATTAGCAGACTGAGAACAATCTCAGCACTGCTACATCATCTCTGTGAGCAGGCAGGCTCTAGGACCCTGGAGCTGCGGCAGCCTGCACACAGAGAAGACAGCTGGACTCGGCTCGCAATGTAACAGCAGTTACTTTGCGAGTTTCCCTGCTATCACTGGCACAGTAGCCGAGTCTAATGCAAGACAATGGCAATCCTAGTTTTGTCAGCGTTTGCCATTGATTTGCATTGGACTCGTGCGAGTAAACGCTGGGAAACTCGCAGAGTACTGAGTCCTGCGAGTCCCTTACTACTCGCAGCGCCCATCCCTAGTGTACAGCGGTGTCAATGTTCAGTGGCCGGGCGCAACTAATCAGTGGGGGCAGAATGGAGCAGGGCAGAATGGAGCGGGGCAGAATGGAGCGAGCGGGGATGGATTGAGCGAGCGGGGCAGGATGGAGCAAGCGGGGCAGGATGGAGAGAGCGGGGCAGGATGAAGAGAGTGGGGCAGGTTGATATCACCCTGTTACATGGGGCAACGCACTGGCAATGTTGCTGCAACTTCGCCACGCCCCTGAGTTGCCGGCGATGTTGCCAGAGATATTTACCGATGTAACGGTATCTTAAGGTAGGAATTATATAGCTTTGGAGTTTTATTCCTTTTGTATTGTACTTTTTTCTCTGTATGTGTAATACACGTTATTCTCCTTTATGACTTATAAAACATTTACAAACATTAATTTAATACTAAGTAACAGACGTATGATTGTATCTTACTAATTTATATAAATTTCATAACTGTAATAACAATGCTTCCTTTCCTTGATTCAGGATATGTCATCGCACTGACATTAGTATTGTAGTTAGTGGAATGATTTATAATACAAACAACATTTACATAGAACAATGACATTAATTGAAATTATAAAATGTTTATCTAGTCATTGTCCTTGGTACTTATAAAACTTATTGTTTCTATGTGCAAAGTACAACACTATTATATAAAAAAAATCTGTACATCTATATATAAAAAAATCAGTACACAGCCCAAGAAACTGTTGAAAATATATTTATTTTATTTGTAATGTAGAAAAATACAATGTGAGTCCTTCAGAGGAGATAAACTGGAAACCTCCAAAATGATTTATAAATAGTGAATACAATGTTAAAATTTTGTTTTCATTTTTTCATTATTTGCATGTTAGTAACAAGTCTATCAATCCTCTGGTTTTAATAATTACATGACGCTTTGTTCTTGGTGTTGCAATTTCAATTGTTAAGAAGTGTGTACATTTTCTATCATGAAATAAAATCTATATTGAAATAATTTTCTTGCTATCAAAACCCAAATTAATTAAACAGGTCTGCAGGGGTAAAATTGTTGAAAAGTAAGAATTTGTTTTTGTATAGTAATGCTCTATGTGACCATGGAAGAGTAGACCCAATGGACCGTGGTACCGATATCTGCCTGAAGGTGCATAACTAAATGACTACCTTATCTTCACTAAAGCTCTGATTGTTACTTTCTATTGACTTTGTTGTTTGTACATTGCCCCCCAGTTAATTGTAAAGCACTGTATTATTATTATTATTCCACTGTGGTTCGGAAACCCAGTGCCAAACATTTTGTACAGTAATCCTCAACAGGATGTCTTCTCTGGCGGAGGGCTGTTAATTTACTCTATCAAGTTGTCACGTACATGCCCTAAGGCCTCAAAAATAAGTCAACTTAGGAGAGCTTGGGAGCATCAAGTAGTTGAGAAAAGACCAAAGCCTGAGGGTCACTCTGCAGCACAGAAATCATGAGCTTCATGCGTTGGCTTTCTAAACTAGACAATTGTGCACAGAACCTGAAATACATGCAACAATGCATGTGAAAGAAAAAATATTCCCACCGTAATCTAAAAATCGGTCAGGGAGGTTCACTTTGGTTTAGTAAAAATTAAGGGTGATGGTGCAATGTCTTGGCCTGAAAAGTTACATAATACCAAAACCGCTCTGCATGCCCTTGCACTAAATGCACCAAGTCTTGCATTTGATATACTAAAGTTTGGGGGATCAATAACTTGTCAGGCTAGTCAATCTGTCACGTCTGTCAGAAGCCACAGGCTCAAAAAGGCTGCACATTTTAACCCCTGTGTAGGAATCTGTTCTTACACGGGGTCCCTTGTATTGCTCTCTGGTGGAGCACACCAGAGACAGGAAGCAGGGTCAAACCCCAAAAGGTTAAATCCAAAAGGTAACATTAGGAGCAGAATGGTAAAACTAGAGGATTGTCAAAATTCATGCTGAGGTCAGAAAACAGGAGGAATCATGAAAATAACACAACAAATGAGTGCAACATTAGCCAAGTAACACAATTAAATTGACTGGTAGTGGAAGTCAGAGGCTTAAGAGTTTAAATAGCAGACAGCACCACTCAAGGCTCTCAGAAAGGCGTAAAGAAAGCAGACAGCTAATCTCATAGTTCTCTGGTCTAGCATCACCAAAAGTCCTAGGAACAAAACAGGTATGATGCTGTCATACATTGCCCAAAACAAAGGTATGGCCTTGTATAGCGGCCAAAGCCGGGGCAAGAGGGACATAAACTGGTACAGATGCCACAGTATTTAAACAGTAAGTTCAAAATTAGTGTTGTTAAGGCCCTCAATTAACTATTTGGCCTCAGGCAAACTGCACTTCCATAAGAAGAAAACATCATCAATATAATGATAATAAAACTTGTGACAAAAAGTGCACAATAGGGCATCACCTGGGAAATAAACCCTGTAGATAGTTTTGCTCACCTGGCTGGGTTGTCAGACACAAATCATATGTAGGTATGGATACCAGCTGCTGCTGCTCCATATTCATCAAAAAGAACCTGCATTGAATGTATTGCAATTTCTTCTTGATAAAGGAGTTTGTTCAACTCTGAAATGCGTAGATTAATACATTTGATACTTTGTTCAACATCATCATCTCCTTTGGTTATCTTGTCAACCAGCAGCGCAGCAGATTTATCCCTTTCCGTTACGGAGTGGCTAATACGTAATTATTCAAAATACTTTATGTAGAGGTTGATATTTGAAGGTGCAAGTCCATAAGCCCCTTCATACTTCCCAAATGGGGATTAGTTTTTGATCCTCTACCTGTATGTGAAAAAGCCACAACTTCTTCTATGTGGACTGCTTCGATTATAAACACCTTTTGGATCATTTTCACAATTTGAAAAGCCTAAAAACTCTTTTATGGCTGTGATTTGTTGGTTAATAGAAGTTACCATCTGTTTTTGTTATTATTAGATACTTTGCCATTTTTAAGGCTGTGTTTGGGTTAAAGAGGTCTAAAGGGATTCAATAAGTCCTTGGAGTCCTCAGAGTATTACACAACTTTTCTGGTAACTAAAATATTAGTAGCACTAATATTTTTTTGTGGGAAAAATTGTAAATTCTGGAGAATTTAAAATAATAAAGATTTGATTATTTCTATCTGCAACTATTAAAAAAAATGTGAATTTGGAGAATTTGAATTTGGAGCAGCCCATAACGTCAAGCCGATCACATATTGATAAATGCAAAAAGACAATGACCCATGAAGCATACAAGAATATATACAAAGATGTATTGAAAAAATATTTGTATGTTTGAATAGGCAGGAACCTAGTACCATAATATGAAGTTAGTTAAAGGGAACCTGTCAACCCAAATAACCTTTCTAACCTATTAATACCTGTCCCTGCAGCCTTGCAATACATTGTAACACATCCCTGTCTCACAGAAAAATAATGTAGTTAGCAAACTTACGAAATTCTTGTCAGAGGGGCGTTCCTCCAAGCCATTTTGACCGGTAGGCGGGTCCCCTGTGCCGCGCTATCACTGCCTCGTTGCTCTAATACACCCTAATGGGCGTCATTATACAAATGCAGAGCTTGGGCACGATTTCAATATTACGCCTGCAACGTCACCACTGCGACGCGGTCTTGTGACGCCGGGATCGCCGCGTCACTTCCAGTCGCACACAGGCAGACTTCAGCATGCAATCTGCGCATGCGCGAAGTCTGATTGTGAGACCTGTGACCGGAAGTGACGTTGCGGGCGCATATTGAAATCGTGCCCGAGCTCTGCATTTGTATAATGACGCCCATTAGGGGGTATTACAGCGACGAGGCAGGGGTAGCGCGGCACAGGGGACCCGCCTACCGGTCAAAATGGCTTGGAGGAACGCCCCTGTGACAAGAATTTCGTAAGTTTGCAAACTACATTATAGTACTCGTTGATTATTAAAAAAGGTGAGACAGGGATGTGTTAGAATGTATTGTAAGGCTGCAGGGACAGGTATTAATAGGTTAGAAAGGTGATTTGGGGTGACAGGTTCCCTTTAAGAAATTCAAAATATGAATGGGTCATGGTTAAAATAGCAGAAAAATAGACAGTGGCACTCACCATGATGATCTTTATCACTTTATTGCGGTATCCAAGAACACATTCCGGAAAAACAAACGGTGGGGGAGGGAGGTGCGGGAGCGAGGACGACGGCAACCGTTTCGCAGCTCAGTGGCCGCTTCTACGGGTCCTGACACTATGGATAGCCAATATATGAAAAGCACAGAAGCCAAGGTTTGATTTACCCTTCAACAATTATGGTTATGTGTCACTGGATGAACTGTACAGAATTAGAGCCATTATAGCATGTGGTCATTTACCTGTATCATGTGGCTGGTCAGTGTAAAGTCACCATAGATGACATATCACCACAATCACACTGTTTTCCTAAAAAATATTTTTGCCAATAGTGGAAGTTCTATTGAAGTATATTATATGTAGTTTTTTGTGTCTATGCTTCCAAATAAACCCATTTAAATTGGATCAGATCTGTGGGTAGATGCAGACCTAACAGAAAAATCAGTAATGCATAATAAAGATGAATAATGTTTGATCAGAGATAAAATCTTTATGTACAAACTAAAATTGAAATTTATGTAAATATTTGGGAATTTCTTTTTCTTCTCTGCATTGCATATTTGGCACAAATATTCATAAATCAAGTTTATTACATTAAAGCATTAAACCATTACAGAATAATTCAACAATTTTACTTTAGTTTCAGTGTAAATATTTGTGATAAATTTTGTTTGCTTTTCTGACACAATTACAAATTGTAATTCAGTACTAAGTAACAGATGAATGATTGTATCCAACTAATTAATATTAATTGCATAGCAATAATAATAATACTTCTATTCGTTGGAAGCAGAATATGTCAGCGCTTTGTTAAAAGCCTTGTAGGTAGCAGGATGATTTATTATACAAATTATATTTGAAGAAAACAATGTTATTAATTGAAATGATGAAATGTTTATCTAGTCATTGTTTCTAGTAGATATCTGTGTTATTAGCAGACAATGCTAGGTACTGTGACGGGGTGTGCGACAGAGCAGGAAGGGACACAAGGCTGATGATCAATCCAACCAGTTTTATTGAACACGGGAGATGGAACCGCACAAATTAAGACAATTCTGCCGAGTCCACAATGAGTCCACACAAAGGGAACAGATCCGGGGTATCACCCGACAATCCAGACATCAGGGTAACAGAAGAAATAGTCCAGATAGAGTTCCCTGGATCCAACCGAGGAAGGACGCTGCACAATCCCACGGGCACCAAGATCTCACCTCAGCTAAAATCTTGTTTTTTTCCTCCTCCGCATTCAACTAAGGCTGCTTTCACATAACGATTTTCGGTCATCCGATTGTATCCGTTTCAAAACGGATACAATCGGATCCGAAATCGGACCCCATGTTCCCCTATGGGAATCGGATTGGATCGGATGTGCCACTATTGGCATCCGATTTTGGCACCATCCGATCCCATCCGATGTAATCACGGGCACAAAATCGTAGCCTGCTACGATTTTGTGTCTGTGACTCACATCGGACAGCCTCGGATCACTGCTGATCCGAGGCTGATCCTAGTGCCCACAGCATGGGAGCCTATGGACATCGGATCTGAGTTCACCTCGGATCCGATGTCGGCTCCGTATCTCCCTGTCTTTCCCTGCTCTGCTCCTCCATCTTCTTCCCTCTCCTATTCTATATGTTGTGCCCCGCTATTCTTTGCTGTGCCCCCTCTTCTCTATCCTCATCTATCCCTATCCTGTCCCCTGTCCTCTCCCTGTGTGTAAAAAAATGAAAAAAAAAACTCCTCCGGGAGTATACATTACCTGTCACCGGCTCCAACGCTGCACACGATCAGGACTGAAGGAACTGTGATGATGTCAGAGTCACATGACCCGTCAGCTGACCGGGCTCTTACATCATCACAGGCTCTCCTGCCCTGATCGTGCTGCAGCGTTGGAGCCGGTGACAGGTGATGTATACTCCCTAAGGAGTTTTTTTTATTTTTTTACACACAGGGAGAGGACAGGGGACAGGATAGGGATAGAGGAGGATAGAGGAGCGGGGGCACATCAAAGAATAGCGGGGGCACAGCATATAGCATAGGAGAGGGCAGAAGATGGAGGAGGCAGGAGTAGGGAGAGACAGGGGACCGCAGGATCCACACGGATCCTGCAGATCGGATGGCTATTTGCCATCCGATTGCAGGGATCCGTATGGATCCGTGCCTGTCCGTGGGATCCCCCTTCAAAGTCGGATCCCACCGACAGGCACAAAATCGTAGTGTGAAACCAGACTCATCCTAAAACATAAATGTATTGTCTTGTGCTGCGGATCCACCCCTAGAGGAAGAAGGGTTCACACCCACTTTTGTGGCTGCAAAGGGAAGATTGGAGAAACTTCTGGCTCCATTCTGTTTAGCAATTTGTATATTGGCTGAGTCCCCTGCTGTGAGGGACAAATAAACAATCCCCCACTAACTGATGACCAAGGCCTGATTACATTATAGTCCAGGGATACAGGCCAGGCAAATTGTTTCAGGTTAAGTTACAGCACAATAAATTGCATAGTATACATAAATACAGGTCACTGTACAAAAGTCACTGTACAAAAGTCATTGTTTTTTGATGTCCTGGCTCAGAACTTGTTGTATACTGGGCTCTCTTTTATGTATATATGTGAGCACTAGATGTATCGTTCTTGATTTTATTGTTATGTAACTGCTTCTGTCTACAAAGGTTTTATGTGATTTAAATAAATTTTGATACTTGTTTGCATCTAAACTCCTGTTATTCTCCTGATATTTATTATAAATACAGGACAGTAAAAGTATACACCATTACAGATACATTTTCTATAAAATTATGTCTGTGGTTAAAGTGGGGATCTATTACCTTTGACAATACAAACTGCATGCAATATTAACCCCTTAACGAGCGCCGATACAATTTAAATTGGTGGCAGTTAAGGATACTTAACTTAATTATTATAAAACACCAGTAAATAATAAGCCTGTAGCACTCCCCAGCATCTGAAAATCTTTTGGGGCTAGCTGAGACCCTGGAGAATACAATCCAGACTGTTTTTTTTCCAGTCCCAAGTCATGTGATTATAATTATACACTGTATAATGGTGATTATGTGAAAGTAAATGACAGCACTATTAAAAAATGATTTGTCACCCATCTGACATGATAAAACATGTTACATGACAGAGAAATGTCTTCCCGAACCCCAAGGTGCAGCGAAAGTCCTCCCACCATTACGCATTTCCCTCTCCTAAAATCACGGGTGTTCCCACCGACATCTGTCACCTTCATCCAAATTCTCTGTCATCTGATATGATCAAACAAATCAGATGATAGGGAAATATCCTCCCCTTTTGCCCTGGTCCCTTCTTGTCATTGTCACCCCCATCCCCCTTTTGGTACCTCCATGAGCCACGTGTCCCTAGCAGCCTACAATATAGTTTAGGTTTTACAAATTTCCAATATTGCTTCTTCTTTTCCGAGTCTTCCTTTTTGTCAAAATGGAACTTTTTGACCATATATGGGGTATCAGCGTGCTCACAGGAAAGTGGGTAACAAAGGGTGGGGTCCACTTTTTGGTATTACCTCTTGTAAAAGTGATAAATTTGGTGCTAAAGCATCATTTTTGTGAAAAAAATTAAATTTTTAATATGACGACCTATTGTTATCAAATTCTGTGAAGTACCTGTGGGTCCCATTTATCATGCTGTCCCTTGTAAAAGTGAATAAATTTAGGCTAAAGCAACATTTGTAGTTAAAATGTTAATTTATTTATTCTTTCATTGCACTTTGCATTTATTCCTCTGAAGAATCTTAAGGATTAATAAACTTCTTGAAAGTGATTTTGAGCAGTCTGAGGAGTGCAGTGTGGAGACATGGGGGTCAGTGGGCGCTCTTGTCCGCTGGCTCGGCTGCCTTTAGAAAGATGGCATGGACCATGGCTCATCCCAACTGTATGCCTGAGCTCCTTAACCATGGGGAGAGCACTACTCAGACAACACAGGGTGAGGGAATCACAATATTAAGGCTTTATGTGATCCCAAACAGTTAATGGCATATAACACATAACCAAACAAAACACAGACTATAACAGGCAACAGAGTCTCACCCTCCGCTGGCTCACCAGGGAATTACAAGGTTCTGCTGTGGCCAGGTGAACAAACTGTTACAACCTGGGTCTCTTCCTTATGTAGTCTTTGATATCCCAGCTGAATCCTACCGTAGCATTCAATGCTGAAGACCAAGTAGTAATATAATCCAGGTTCTGATCCGCCTTGGTCAGAAACGGAACACCTAGGCCTCGGGTTATGGGCTGCCAATCAGATCCGTGTAGCTGTACACCTGCCAGAGGGATGTCAGAGCACTGACCCTCAGCCAGGGAGATGGATAATTGGGAACATGGTGAATGGTCTGGGAAAACAATAGCTGGGCTTACTAGGGTATTGACAGCATCAGTTTCTTGTAGTCCCAGGGCTTGTACATCACTGACCTGGATAGGCTGTGCTGGCAAATGGACTCCAGGCATGGGCCCCAGCTATGGAGACAAATCTTTATCCCCATCTCCAAGGCGTCCACATGTATAGCAGCTCCATGGATTGGGCAAGTCACAGGCGTTGTTTGCATACCATTGTCCTGGTGGGGCTTCTGCTGGGTAGCAGAGTAATCCTACTCGAGTTGCTGGTGCTAGTAGTTGGTCAGATGGAATTGCCAAAATATATTCCAGAACCCAAGCCCTTTCTTCTCTTGAGGCTGAGGGTCCCAATGCAACCAACAACTCCTTGACTTGGACTGCTTGGGACCAGGTTGATTCCACACTCTCACTGGATCCGTGATGTGGCACACAGTTTAAATCCTTTGGCTCAATCTTAGCGAGGTCCTCAGTATTCTTCGCGCCCTTCTGGGCATGCCAATGGACCAATTTCTGGATCACATCCGACCGGGTGTCAGTGTCCCTGATTTTGATTTGTCGAAACTGACATGCCACCTGTAGTTGCAGTTTCTTATAGCAGCTGTACTTCCACTCCGGTCATTTTCCCATAGTTGAACTGGTGGAGTTGGACATGGCAGCGTCCGAAACCTGAATGCCTCACCTATGGCCTGTCGGGTATGCTTATATGCTTCCCTGGCTGTTGAGCCCTTGGACAGTGTCCATGAACACCAGTCCCCTGGATAATCCAGGCTGAGTAGGATTCCACCGCTGCCCCAATTGTGGAGACACGGGGGTCAGTGGGTGCGCTCGTCCGCTGGCCCAGACACCTTTAGAAAGACTGCATGGACCAGGACTCATCCCAACTGAATGCCTGAGCTCCTTAACCATGGGCAGAACACTACTCAGACAACACAGGGTGAAGGAATCACAATATTAAGGCTTTATTTGATCTCAAACTGTTAATGGCATATAACACATAACCAAACAAAACAGAATATAACAGGCAACAGAGTCTCACCCTTCACTGGCTCACCAGGGAATTACAAGGTTCTGCTGTGGCCAGGTGAACAAACTGTTACAACCTGGGTTTTTTACTTATGCAGATTTTTTTTACTTTTTAAAGCACTAGTTTTTTATTGAATTAAACATATAACAAGTCAGAGTGCTTACTGGAAACGCGAGGCGACACAGGCAGTTTAGGCGCCCGCTGAGTCCAGCACCCCGGTAAAAATTAAAACAATTACAAATAATAAACAAACGGGGGGGGGGGAAAGGAAAGAGGGGTAGGTAAGGGAGAAGGAAAACTGTACAGGGCTATGAGATTACTTAGTGGAATAAGCATATAGAATAGTATTAACTGAATATCAAGTAGGAATTGTCACTGAGTTATATGGTGAGCAGATCCAAGGATCCCACCACTTTAGGATTTTAGCTTTCCTCGAGAGATTGTGAGCTAATGATACCTCATGTTGGAGGAGTAAGTTAAGTCTCGCCAAGAGTTCCCAGTGTGTAGGCACCACAGCAGAACGCCAATATTTAGCCAGACATAGACTGGCGGCTATTAAAACATTAGTAAAAGTGGGTCGTATAACATAAGGAACGTCCGATAGGTCCACACCCAGGAGAGCCATCTGAGGAGTTAACCCAGGAATTGGTGTAGGAAGGAGGGGTTTGGGTTCCTGGAGAACTGGGCCGACTTCTCTGTTGGCTACAGGTTCTATGGTAGGGACGGGCTGCACCTCAATGGGGAGGGTGCAGCTGTGCTGGGGGAGAAAATGGCTAGAAGGTTGGAGGAGTGTTTAAACTAGGGATTGGGGGGGAGGGTATTCATTGTATAGGAGGGGAAGATAGTGTAAACAGTAACCTGGGCACAAGTAATAAAATTGGGGGTGGCATGGGGGGTGGGGTTAGAACAGTCAATCTAGTAGGAAGGAATAGAGGTAAAGAGAGATGCATAAAGTGCATGTTCACTAATGCCAGAAGCCTCACCAACAAAATGGAGGAATTAGAATTGATTTTGCTGGAAAATAATTATGACATGGTGGGGATTTCGGAGACTTGGCTGGATGAGAGCCATGACTGGGCTGTTAATTTACAGGGCTATTGTCTGTTCAGAAATGACCGTACAAATAGGCGAGGAGGAGGTGTATGTTTATACGTAAAATCATCCTTAAAACCCATCCTGCGTGATAATATAGGTGAATCTAATGGAAATGTAGAGTCTCTGTGGGTGGAGATAAGGGGAGGGGGAAAAAATAATAAATTACTGATAGGGGTTTGTTATAAGTCCCCAACAATAATGGAAGTGGAGGAGAATATCCTCATAAAGCAAATAGATGAAGCAGCGACTCAGGGAGAAGTCATTATTATGGGGGACTTCAACTACCCTGAAATACATTGGGGATCAGAAACCTGCAGTTCCAGCAAAGGTAATAAGTTTTTGAAAACTATAAGAGACAATTACCTTTCACAACTGGTTCAGGACCCAACAAGAAGGGGGGCACTGCTGGACCTAATATTAACCAACAGGCCAGACCGCATATCAAATATACGGGTTGGAGGTCACTTGGGTAATAGTGATCATAACTTAATAAGCTTTCAAGTATCCTTTACTAAGACGTGTAGTAGAGGGGCCACAAGGACACTAAACTTCAGGAAGGCAAATTTCCAATGGTTGAGAGATGATCTTAGTGCAATAAACTGGGACGATGTCCTGAGACAAAAAAAAACACAACACAAATGGGAGATGTTTATTAGCATCCTGAATAGGACCTGTGCACAATATATACCCTATGGGAATAAGCATGCTAGAAATAGGAGGAAACCACTATGGCTAAATAAAGCGGTAAGAAGTGCAATATGTGACAAAAAGAAAGCATTTAGGGAATTAAAGCAAGTAGGTAGTGATGAAGCATTAAATAAATACAGAAAATTAAATAACATTTGTAAAAAGCAAATCAAGGCAGCAAAGATTGAGACAGAGAGACTCATTGCCAGAGAAAGTAAAAAGAATCCCAAAATATTTTTTAACTACATAAATAGTAAGAAACTAAAAAATGATGGTGTTGGCCCCTTTAAAAATAGTCTGGGTGAAATGGTGGATGAGGATGAGGAAAAAGCAAATATGCTAAATTACTTTTTTTCAACAGTATTTACACAAGAAAATCCCATGACAGACAATATGATCAGTGATAACAAAAATTCTCAATTAAACGTCACCTGCTTAACCCAAGAGGAAGTACGGCATCGTCTAAAAATCACTAAAATTGACAAATCCCCGGTCCCAGATGGGATACACCCCAGAGTGCTGCAGGAATTAAGTACTGTCATAGATAGACCATTATTTTTAATATTTAAAGATTCCATAATAACAGGGTCTGTACCACAGGACTGGCATATAGCAAATGTGGTGCCAATATTCAAAAAGGGGACAAAAACTGAACTTGGAAATTATAGGCCAGTAAGCTTAACCTCTACTGTGGGTAAAATCCTAGAGGGTTTTCTAAGAGATGCTATACTGGAGTATCTGAAGAAAAATAACCTCATGACCCATTATCAACATGGTTTTACGAGGGACCGTTCCTGTCAAACTAATCTAATAAGCTTCTATGAAGAAGTAAGTTCTGGACTGGACCAAGGAAATGCAGTGGATGTGGTGTATATGGACTTTTCAAAAGCTTTTGATACGGTGCCACACAAAAGGTTGATACATAAAATGAGGGCAATGGGGATAGGGGAAAATATGTGTAAGTGGGTTAAGAACTGGCTTAGTGATAGGAAACAAAGGGTGGTTATTAATGGAACACACTCAGAATGGGTCATAGTTAACAGTGGGGTACCACAGGGGTCAGTGTTGGGCCCGCTTCTATTTAATATATTTATTAATGACCTTGTAGGGGGCATACAGAGTAGAATCTCAATATTTGCAGATGACACTAAACTCTGCAGGGTAATCAATACAGAGGAGGACAATTTTATATTACAGGAGGATTTATGTAAACTAGAAACTTGGGCTGCTAAATGGCAAATGCGCTTTAATGGGGATAAATGTAAAGTCATGCACTTGGGCAGAGGAAACAAAAGGTATAATTATGTGCTTAATTGTAAAACACTGGGCAAAACTGTCACTGAAAAAGACCTGGGTGTATGGGTAGATGACAAACTCACATTTAGTGGCCAGTGTCAGGCAGCTGCTGCAAAGGCAAATAAAATAATGGGATGTATTAAAAGAGGCATAGATGCTCATGAGGAGAACATAATTTTACCTCTATACAAGTCACTAGTGCGACCACACTTAGAATACTGTGTACAATTCTGGTCTCCGGTGTATAAGAAAGACATAGCTGAACTAGAGCGGGTCCAGAGAAGAGCGACAAAAGTTATTAGAGGACTAAGGGGTCTGCAATACCAAGACAGGTTATTAAACTTGGGGTTATTTAGCTTGGAAAAACCAAGGCTTAGGGGTGATCTTATAATAATGTATAAGTATATGAGGGGGCAGTACAGAGAACTTTCTAATGATCTCTTTACTCTTAGGCCTGAGACTGGGACAAGGGGGCATCCTCTACGTCTGGAGGGAAGAAGGTTTAATCATAATCACAGACGCGGATTCTTTACTGTAAGAGCAGTGAGACTATGGAACTCTTTGCCACATGATGTTGTAATGAGTGAGTCACTACTAACATTTAAGAAGGGCCTGGATGCCTTTCTTGAAAACTATAATATTACTAGTTATATATACTAGATTCTTTGATAGGGCGTTGATCCAGGGAATTAGTCTGATTGCCGTATCTGGAGTCAGGAAGGAATTTTTTCCCCCAATGTGGAGATTAGTGTTGCCACATGGGTTTTTTTTTGCCTTCCTCTGGATCAACATGTTAGGCTATGGGTTGAACTAGATGGACTTAAAGTCTTCCTTCAACCTTAAAAACTATGTTACTATGTTACTATGGTGTTGTCTTCGGTCAAAAATGACCGATTTTGAACTTTAATATTTTTTAAAATATTCAAGATGCGGTTCTGAAACTTGTGGTTGATTGACTTTTCCTCATTTGAGGGGTTCTTACTATGCGTATTTTTATATATATTTTTTTATGTTTACTTTTTGTTCCACAATTTTTTATACACTTGTAGTCTTCGGTCAAAAAATGACCGATAGCCTTTTATAGTGATCTCCAGCCATTTTATGAGTAAAATAAAGGAGCTATAATCTCATTTTGGACTATATATTACATCTACTACTATTTATCAATTTATTTAGGTCCTTTTGGTCCATGCAGATTTACACATACATACATGTTCTCATTACAATACTGCTGATGGAGTACCTTCCAGTATAGTTATGTGCCAAATATTTTTACCCTGCTGTTCCTGTAAAATAGTTCAATTCAGTTCTGCATTCATGCTATGGAAGGAAATAGACCCAAATTGGAACAAAAATAAACTATATAAGAGAAGACTTTTTATAGAGGAGTTGGGAAAATCACTGGTTTGCCCATATATTGAAGAACGAAAGGTAACATCCAGAGCTGATGGAGCGGCAGCCATTGTCCACAGGATCCAACAGCAAGATAAAGAAAGTGAACCAACAGCTTACACCAGCACTGCTACATTACCCACGGACGCCACCAGCAACGCAACCAGCCTAAAACGGAAATTATGCGACTTCTGTCCAACATCAAGCAATCACAAATCAAATGTGATATGTTACAGATGTGAAAAATATTTATGCAAAAGACTTGTCAATTATACCTGTGACAATTGCAAACAGTAGATTTTGCACCGTGTGACTTTTTTACCATTTTACATTATTGTTATTAGTTATAGTTCACATTTGGATGAATAATTATTTTTGTATGTGCAAATATGCAATATACATAAATATTCAAATAAAGCCATGTTAAATGTTTTGACTAAAAAAAAAAAAAAGGTTTTTCTTTCCATTTTTTATTTGTTTATTAACAACCAGGTTCACATACAATATAATACTGCAAAAATTATTCAATTAAAATACTTAAAGTAGCTAAAAATCAAGACTTTATTAGGTGCGGTCAAAAATGACCGGAAGATAACCAGGAGAATAGCAGAGTTAAAACATTTGAAAGGCTAGTGAGACGAGCCAGGAGGGACTCAACATCCAGCCAGTAATTCTTCAGAACAGGGCATGACCACCAGATATGAGAGGCATTACCCGGGCCACCACAACCTCTCCAGCAGAGTCCAGCACCAGGCGAAGGATGGGGATCATACTTGCCCAATCTTTCAGGGGTGAGACACCAGTCAAAGTGCAACTTCTGCGCCTGTTCTTGATGGTTGATGCAGGAGGAGAAAATTGCCGCATGATTAACAGCCGATTGCCATGAGTTTAATGAGCTAGTAAATGAAAGTCTGGATTCCCACCGTAGCATATAGGGCAATTTGGATGCTGATCTATAACGAGCCAGAGTACTGAGACTCCATGAGACACGAAAGAGGTTTGTTTAAAAAACATTTTGTAGACTGGGGTCCAATTGACTGAGATCTACCCTTGGTAACTGTATAGAACAAATAAAGTGTCTTAACTGAAGATATTGAAAGTATGATGTTTGAGATAAAGAGAATTTACTTTTAAGAGTGTCAAATGGTAGTATTTCATCTCCTTCAAGCACCTGAGCCAAGAAAGTAGCCCCCCAACCTCCACTGGGCGAAAGAAAAGGACAGTGAGTCAACAAGGACGTCCACTGCCCGTAATGAGATATAGCGAAATAGGAAGCCAAGACAGCCATCTCCAAGACCGGTCCATACTATAAGGACCGCCTGCATAGATCTCAGCACAGTCGTTGCGGGTCTTCGACGAAGAAGATGAGTTTCTAGTAGAATTACTAGTGGATTGACCAGGGGCAAACCATGTCTCAATTTTTAGCCAAAGAGGAATGTCTGGGGATGCCCACCATAATTTAGCAATGTCAAGGGTGATGGCTTTATAATAGGAATGCACGTCAGGAGCTCCCATTCCACCCAGAGAGACGGGGAAGGTAAGGGTCGAGGAGGCTATTCTGTGGAGCCTATCATGCCAAATAAATTTCCCCAATATTGATTGAAAAAGGTTAAGAATTTTGTGAGGAAAGTGGAAAGGAATGCAACGCATTAAATATAGTATTTTAGGGAGCAGGACCATCTTGGAGACCTGAATTCTTGCAATCCACGATAATTGGGCATAAGAGTATGATGATATTAGAGAGTTAATATTTTTCAGAAGTAAATCTGAGTTGAGTCGTAATAACCTGTTAGTGTTAATAATAAGAATTCCCAGGTAAACAAAACCACCTACCGCCCAGGTAAAGGGAAATTGTTGCTGCAAAGCTATTTGTATGGTGGGGGGGATATTAACCAGGTATAGCGAAGATTTTGTTAGATTCAGTTTGTAAAATGAAGCCCTGTAGAAATCCTCCAAAATGGACATTACCGTTGGAATTGTGACCTGAACATTAGTGCAAATAAAAATCACGTCATCGGCGTATAGGCCCACTTTATGCTCAAAGGAACCCACCTTGAATCCTAAAACCCTCGGGTCTGATCTAACTATGGCTGCCAGAGGTTCCATAATCAGTGTAAAAATCAAAGGAGAGAGGGGGAAGCCCTGTCTTGTACCATTTGTGATGGTAAAGTCTGGGGACAGAAAGCCTGAGGCTCGGACTGAAGCACTCGGGTCCGAGTATAGTGCCATTATGGAACGTTTGAAACGTCTCTCGATCCGAAATCTATTAAGGACTTCACTAAGGAACCCCCAGTGCACTGGATCAAATGCCTTCTCCGCATCCAGAGAAAGGAGAGCACCAGGGGCAGCCCCTCTCTCCATGACTGCAAGTAAATTTATAATGCGTCTCGTTCCATCTCTGGCTTGTCTGCCTGGAATGAACCCCACCTGGTCAGGACCAATAAATGAGGGGAGAACAGTCATGAGCCGATTAACCAACAACTTTGCATATAATTTCAGGTCACAATTCAGGAAGGCTATCGGGCGAACATTCCCCGGGGATGTAGTGGGCTTACCCAGCTTGGGGATGGTTGATATGATTTCTCGGAGACCCTCTCTTCCCACACGATCCGAGACTTGCCAATAATTAAATACTCGTAAGAGGTAAGGGGCGAGGATCGGGGCAAACATGAGATAATATCTTTTTGTGAAACCGTCGGGTCCAGGAACGGATGTTTTTTAGAAGATTTAATTAATTGAAGGATTTCACTTTCATCTATAGGGGCATTAAGAGAGGCTATTTGATCTGGTAGTAGGGTTGGGAGGGATGCTCTATCTAAGAACGAGTTAATAAACTCCGAGGAGGGCTGAGGGGTGTCCGGTGAATCTCTCAAATTGTATAGTGATTCATAATATTCTCGGAATTTGTCTGAAATTTTTAAGGGTTGACGGATATTGGAGCCATCAGGAGATAAAAGGTGAGAAATTTTAGAAAGAGGCTCTTTTTTCCTAATTCTTCGTGCTAGGAGTTTCCCCGCTCTATCCCCCATGCCATAGTATGAAGTTCTCATTTTAGCTAAATTCTTCCCCACTCTAGTCAGTAAGAGAGCACGAAATTGGTGTCGGAGGCTGATCAGAGCTGTTTTCGTCGCAGGCGAAGGGGAGAGCCTATGCTGGGAGTCAAGGACCTTTATTTGCTGGAGGGTATCCTGTACAGATTTATTATATTTCTTTTTGGTCCAAGCGGCGAGTTTCAGTAGATTACCTCTCATAACCGCTTTGTGAGCGTACCAGAGGACCTTCGAGGAGATTTCTCCTGTGTCATTCTGTAGAAAATACTCCCGCAGCTGGTTCAAGAGGTCAGATACATTAGTCGGGGAGGATAACAGATATTCATTTATTCTCCACACTCCCGGAGGAGAGATTGCTAAAAGGTCAGCAAACTTACTTGAGACAGGGGCATGGTCAGACCACGTTATGAAGTTAATTTCTGCAGATGTGCAGAGTGGGAGGAGAGCGTCATCTATTAGGAAGTAATCTATTCTAGAATATGTCCCAAATCTTGGTGACATAAAAGAATAATCCCTTTCGTCAGGGTGGAAGTACCGCCACACATCATGCAAGCCATACAGGGAGACCACAGAACTCAAGTCTTTTCTATGCGAAGCTGGGGAGGAGTAGTCTATGGTCTTATCCATGGGGGCATTAAAGTCCCCTGCAATCAATTTTCGCCCAGTAGAGGAGGGGAAGACCCTTTCAAAAGTGGAGGTGAGGAACCCAGATTGGCCAGAGTTGGGGGCATAAATTGAGATTAGAGAGTAGGGTATATTATTCAATTTACAATTTACTACAAGACAACGGCCCGATGGGTCTGGATGAGAGGAAACTAGCTCAAATGATACACGTTTGTGGACAAAAATAGCGACCCCTGCCCTCTTTTATTCCGAGGAAGCAAAGAAGCTGTGGGGATATGTAGGGGAAGACATTCTATAAGTGTCAGTCCTAACCAGATGGGTCTCCTGTAAAAAAAGGATGTCACTCTTGTGCTTCAATAATCTGCGCCATACTAACGATCACTTAGTGGGGAAATTCAGACCATTTACGTTTATCGAGACACAGGAAATACTCATGTTGGGTCATAAGAAATGCTATAGGCAGGCTTATTCCATATCCAAAACGTATATACTCGTGTATAAGCCGAGTTTTTCAGCACAAAAAATGTGCTGAAAAGTCCCCCCTCGGCTTATACACGAGTCATATACATCGGTATACAGGCGTACCCCCCCATCAGTGGTATACAGGGCCCCCCCTTGCTGTCGCACACCTGTAAAGTAATACATCATTATACTTATCACTGTCGCTGTCGCCGCTCTGACACTGCGCTCCTCCTGGTCTTCATGCTTCCTCCGGTGCACAGGCAATGACGTCATTGCCTGCGCCCGCCGGTCACAAGCAGGAAGAAGCATGAAGACCCGGAGGAGTGCGGTGTCAGAGCGGCGACAGGGATAAGTATAATGATGTATTACCTTACAGGTGTGCGGCAGCAAGGGGGGCCCTGTATACCACTGATGGGGGGGCGCCTGTATACCACTGGGGCCTGTATATACCACTGGGGCCTGTATATACCACTGGGGCTGCTGTATATACTGCTGGGGCCTGTATATACCACTGGGGAGGCTGCTGTATACCACTGGGGCTCCTGTATATACTGCTGGGGCCTGTATATACCACTGGGGAGGCTGCTGTAATACTGCTAGGGCCTGTATATACCACTGGGGAGGCTGCTGTATACCACTTGGGCTGCTGTATATACTGCTGGGGCCTGTATATACCACTAGGAAGGCTGCTGCATACCACTGTGGCTGCTGTATATACTGCTGGGGCCTGTATATACCACTGGGGAGGCTGCTGTAATACTGATGGGGCCTGTACCACTGGGGAGGCTGCTGTCTACTACTGGGGCTGCTCTATATACTGCTGGGGCCTGTATACTACCACTGGGGAGGCTGCTGTATACTACCACTGGGGAGGCTGCTGTATACTACCACTGGGGAGGCTGCTGTATACTACCACTGGGGAGGCCTGTATACCACTGGGGGGGCCTGTGTACCACATTGCTGGGGGCTGTATACCTGTGCTGGGGTCCACCCTCGGCTTATACACGAGTCAATAGGTTTTCCCAGGTTTTAGGGGCAAAAGTAGGGGGGTCGGCTTATACACGGGTCGGCTTATACACGAGTATATACGGTACATAATATCCCTTACAGAGTGATGTGAAAGGGTAGGTAGAAGGGAAAAGCGAGGGAGGGGAAGGCAGACAACCATAATTAAACTCTCCAAATGAGAGAGTGAGGGCTAATGCCCAGAGTTGAATTGACTGTTAAAATTACACTCAGGGGGCAACAAAAATCCCAAAAAAAGGAGAGAAGAAGTTGAGAATAAGAGAAGAAAATACCAAAATGAGGCAGGGGGAGTTGCAGAGTGACAAGTATAAGGTGAAGAAGAGGTTCTTTTGAAAATAGAGAGCAGGAGAGTCAGTGGAATACACTGTAGGATGAATGGAAAGAAGCAATATAGGGTAAGTGTTAAAGTCTCAGGAGAATTAGTAGTAAGGGGGAGCAGAAAAAGTGAGAGAGAGCAGGGGGTAAAAGAGAAAGGGAGTTAAGCAGGGCAAGCACAGAAAAAGGAAGAGGTCAGAAAAAGTTTCAGGAGTTTAGTCAGAAATAAAGTCAGAAAACCAGTTCGGGATAAAGGATGAGTTCCATGGGAGGATCCCCCAGGCATATATATAACCTCAGGATAACGGCAAATGTTCAAACAGACGACCATTCTGGATCAATCCGAGGACGCTGTCCACAGCGTGAGGAGGCCAATCTCTCTGTATCCGGCAGGGGCGATGCTGGCGGACGAGGGGGGTCCAGACCCCATTCAGTTAGGAGAGCAGCTGTAGACTTGGGTGTCAGACAAACGTGGGTCTTGTCATCTTTTTTTATGAGAAGCTTTGGGGGATGTCCCCACTGGTACTGGATGTCTTTCTCTCGGAGTAGCCTAGTGTAGGGCTGGAAGGCTCGTCTTAGGGCCAGGGTGCCAGGTGATAAGTCCGGAAACACCTCGATATGGGTAAACTTAGCAGGGACAGATGCATTTCTCCGTAAAGCTCCCAAAAAATCCTCCTTGGTCTCAAAGAAATGTATTCTTGCTGGAACATCTCAAGGGAGGGAGGGTGCCACAGTTGAGGGTTTAGGGATCCTGTGGATCCTGTCAATCTTAAGATCTTGGGCATTCACATCAGGCAGGATCGATTGCATGAATTCTTGTACACAATCCCTAAGTTCACCGGGCATCAGCTTTTCCTCTATACCCCTCAGCCTGATATTATTCCGGCGGGAATGATCCTCCAAGTCCAGATTTTTGGCCTGGACTTTGATCATGTTGTCTTGGAGTAATTCATGGGTGTCTATAAGGGAATTATGAGATTTCACCAGCTCCGCCATCTTAGTTTCTAACCTGTCGGTTCTGGCTCTTAAATTCTCCGCCTCCCCCTTGAGCTCGGACATCATGCCGCGCATATCCTCCTGCAGCGAGGTTTGAAGGGCAGCCAGCTCATCCCTGCATGGGTTAGGGGAGCTTCCCCCACCAGTGGGCTAGTTGCATGCTCCACATTCTGGGTATCGCGCCTGCTAGAGCGGAGTGGTCGCGGGGACGGCGGCGCCATCTTAGCTGGAGGCTCTGTATGCTGAGGGGCAGAGGGGGAAAAAGTCTGATACCCTCTTTGAGGCTGGTAGGAGCGCGGGCTTAACTCGCCCCATTCACTAACCGGAGGCTGAGGGAGCGGAGGAGTCAGACGGAGGTAAGAAGCGGTGTCGATGTGCTGTATAATAGCTGCTTTAAGCCTGGGAGATCCAGAGCTCAAGGATTATGTGGCCATCGCCTCAGGCAGTCAGGCCATGCCCCTCTCCTTATGTAGTCTTTGATATCCCAGCCGAAACCTAGCATTCGATGTTGAAGTCCAAGTAGTAATATAATCCACGTTCTGATCCCCCTTGGTCGGCGCCGGAGCGCCTAGGCTTCGGGTTATGGCCTGCCAATCGGATCCGCAGATCCTAGATTGGTACCATGTAGCATGAGTCACTGGTCAATGAACAGTCCTTCTTATATACCCCTGAGCACTCAATTCAGAACATTGGGAACTTCACTATTGGTTTACTAAGACTCTGCTGTGTTTGGTTAGATTTCAAGCCACATACAATATCTCTGGTAGTATTGCATTTCTAGTAGAGGGAAGGAAGAGACAGATAATGTACATAGAATCTAGCAATCCACATAGTAATACAATTGATGGCTCGCAGACTTAATTTCTCTTTGTGTTATGACCTTCTCTGACAAAGGGGTGAGATAATTATATGAGTAAACACAAACTTTAACCACTATCAGACTCCTAAGAGCCGTGTAGAAACAATGAATGAAAAAATAAATGAAAGACATATAGTCCCCCCATTTTTTTAAACCAGTCAAGTTAAAGCAGACAACTGCGAGCTAGTATTAGCAAGTTGGGAAGGCCTATGGTTATTTGGTCCTTCACAGCCTAAATACAGCAATCAGGAGCCACCCAGAATTTGTGCATTACATTAGATGCGCCAATTCTGGTGTTTTCCCCAGCTCTTGCTGATTGCTTCTCTGTAATATATTTTGAGGTTGATGTCAATTGTGTAATGTCAGCTGCCATAGTGTAAACACACTATGCGAGATGCATGCTAGTGTCTTGCATGAGTCACCTTGCATGGCCCCTGGCCCTCTGAATGGAAATGTGGAATTGCTTATGTTTCTATGCAGCTCCACGCTCCATTCAGAGAGCCGGAGGCCATGCCTGTTGACTCATGCGAGATGCATGAGAGATACTCGCATGCATTTCGCATAGTGTGTTTCCACCCTAAGCCTGATGATTGCTTTGCACCTTTGACATAAAAAATTTGTTAGCACATGTAGCTTACCTGATTTGCTACAGTTATTTACCTCTTGAATTCTCTTAGGTGTACTTATGGCATCCCTTGTCTGTGATACTAACTTTGTGTGCCAAAACCAGGAGAGTCTCCAAAACTCAGAACAAGTGTCAATCTTTCAGTTATACTTTTTCTCAGAAAGTTCCTCTCCTGGTTCCTCTCCTGGTTCTGGCACATAAAACCTAATGACAACTGATCAGGAAAAAACTGCAGTGTGAAAGCAGCCTTAGCAATATATTGTCTCCAGCTAATTACTGCCATTTGTTATCATGATTATGAAATGTAAGTTTTATATCATGTACATGTGTGTTTTGAATTTGTGCCTAGCCTGACGAAGGGTACATTGCCCAAACGTTTCTATACTTCCCCTTGCGGTGTAATAATGAATTTGCATATAAGGGAAAAAAAATAAAAAGGATAAAAAAAATCCTTTTTACCTATTTGTGGGTTATTTTGTTATACACTATTAATTTTCATAAATTTGAACTGTCATTAGTCAAACAGGTAACAGCTTAATCGGTAGGAGAATGTACGCCTACTGGGATATTCATATACAGTGCCTTGAGAAAGTATTCGGCCCCCTTGAACTTTTCAACCTTTTGCCACATTTCAGACTTCAAACTTAAAGATATAAATTCAAAAAAATGTTTGTGAAGAATCAACAGCAAGTGGGACACAATCATGAAGTGGAATGAAATTTATTGCATGTTTTAAACTTTTTTTTGGTTAAATCGGTTTTTATTCAATTTAAATTTAGTAACAAAACATCAGATATTTAGGTATGACATTTTCAACATGTGTTACATTAATGTACATAGTGTATGATGGGTCAACAGACCAACTTTTATATAAAGTCTTTTTTTCTTCCAATTATTAAGCCTGGTGAAACTAAACATGTATCATCGAGGCTTTAGGAATACAGACATAAAAACATAAAAAAGGATTTTGTTGATATTCTCATTTAGAAACGAAAAGAACTAACAATATGTGTTTATAATGGAAAATAAACAAGAAAGGAATAGAGTAGGGAGGTTCCCCCTCTCCCTCTCTTCTTCCCGATCACCTCTCCGCAAATTTTTTATGCATCTTAAGATTATTAACCTTGGAGTAATAAGGGAGGTGTCAGGTTTGTTAAAGATTCCTCTACAAGTAGAGAGGAGAAAATATAGAATAGGTTGAGAAAGAAGGGTAGAATGTAGTTCAGAGATAGAAGGGATAGGAACTGGGGAAGGGGAAGGACGTGTAGACTGGGACGCCGCAGGTCACTCCTCATCAAGTAGTTTAATTAGAGGAAGCATATAGAAATAAATAGAGAAATATAGGTAAATCATTAGAGACAGCAGGATTATTTGGTGACAGAGGGTGGGTCTCTAGGACTCCCATGAGGGCATCCATCAGATGACGTCCGTGGTGTTATTTTTCAACCAAGTCTTTAAGACTTCTGACTCCCTGTAGTATACCCAAGAGCTCCACAGTCGATAGGTCCTATCTGGACAGCTCGCGTCCGAAGAATTGTAACTTGCTAGTTCCTCTAGTCTGTGGGTGCGGTTTAATTCCGCTACTAGCTCTGATTTAGATGGACTATGTGTTACTTTCCAATTTCTGGCAATGACTGTTCTGGCTGCTGATAGGACAAATCTTGTCAATCCATTTTTGTATGTAGAGATGGGTGTCTCTAGGGAGCTTAGTAAAGCCACGGGTGCCGTTAGAGCCATTTTGTGAGGGGATAACATTCCAATAAGTTCCTTCACCTGTATCCAAAAAGGTTGGATAAGGTGAAACTCCCACCATATATGAAGGTAGGTACCCACTGTTCTTCCACATCGCCAACAAGTATTCGATATCGATGGGAAAATTGCGTGGAGCTCTGTGGGACATCGGTACCATCTGGCCACTACTTTATAGTTTCTCTCTTGGGAGACTGCTGATGTAGCTGATTTTTTAGTGTATAAGAAGATTCTTTCCCACAACGTCTGGGGTATCGATATCTGGAGATCTTTTTGCCATTTGGATCTAAAATTGGGTTGAGTATTAGTACTTTCATCACGTATGTCTAAGAACATCGAGTATAGTGTTGAAATGGTATGTGGGATCGATTCTGTTGTTAGGCATAGTTGTTCAAAGGGTGTCAGGGGTCTGGTGATCAGTTTCCTGTCTAAGGAACGGATGAAATCAGATAGGCCAGCGTGAAGTAGCCAAGCCTTTTGGGGTACGTGTTGCCCCTGGTATATTTCTTGTAGTTGTTTTATTCCTGTAGTGGTAATATAGTCTCTCACCATAGGTAGAGGGTGACCTCGGATTCCTAGGAAGGGACCTCCACTCGTTCCCAGCACAAAGGATGGGTTACCTGTGATGGGTGTCAGGGGTCCGGGGTGCGTTGTCAACTTTAGTGTAGAGGTATTTTTTTTGAGAAAGGAGGACAGGTGGGATAGTATGAAGGGAAGTTGAGTGGATGAACGTACATGTGGGAGCCAGATTGTCGCTATTGGGTTGATCCCGTCGTCTAATGTTACGACATCTGTCCATAGTCTTCTGTCTTCCTGTTTGAATAAATCTAATATACATTTGCTGAGTGAGGCTTGGTGGTATATTGTCATATTAGGTAGTCCTACTCCACCCCCCCTCGTACGTCTAGTTAAAGTGTTATGGGATAGTCGAGGTTTTTTATGTGACCATATAAAACGGGTGATCCCTGTTTTAAGTCTAGAGAAAAAGGATGCTGGTAGGGATATTGGGATGGCCTGGAAGTGATATAGTAGTCTGGGTAACAAGTCCATTTTAATGGATTGAATTCTACCCCACCACGACAAGGCGAGGCTGTTCCAGATCTTCATGTCTCCCTCAAGTTTGGAAAGTAAAGGTGGGAAATTTTTGGTATAGAGGTCATTCGGGTCTTTGGTTAATTTCACTCCTAAATATGGAAGATCATCTTTTCTCCATTTAAAAGGAAACTGTGATTTTAGTAATTTCACTACTAGTTCGGGTAAGGAAATATTAAGTATTTCTGACTTAGAAGCGTTCATTTTAAAATTACTTAGGGAACCATATAGTGTTAGTTCATCTACAATATTGGAAATAGTAATTAGGGGGTTTGTGGCGAACAGCAATAGATCGTCCGCAAATAGTGCCAATTTGTGTTCTTTGGATTTCGTTACTATCCCTCGTATTCCCGGATTTGATCTGAGGGCTCTCGCCAGGGATTCCATACATAGAATGTAGATCAAGGGGGACAGGGGACATCCCTGCCGTGTACCGTTCTTGATCAGAAAGGGATCGGATAAACATCCATTAACTAGCACTCTCGCCGTAGGGGCTGAGTATAGAACTTTGATCCTTTGGATCATCACCTCATCCATGCCCACATGTCTTAGGGTTTCAAATAGGAAGCCCCAGTGCACCCTGTCAAAGGCTTTTTCGGCGTCAATGGACAGGATGCACATGGGGACCCCCCTCCTCCTCACCCTATCAATGAGGGCAATTGACCTGATCACATTGTCACGAGCTTCCCTCCCCGGCACAAACCCCACCTGTTCTTCATCGATCAATGCGGGCATGTGGATTTTTAGTCTATTTGCTATCATTTTTGAAAATATTTTTATGTCCACGTTCATCAATGATATTGGTCTGTAGTTTCCACAGTAAGAGGGGTCTTTTCCAGGTTTCAAGATGAGCGTAATATGTGCCATTAGGGCCTGTGGGGGGAAGATATCTCCTTTAGAGACGCTGTTACATACATTTAGAAATCTAGGTGCTAGGGTATCTATAAAGGTTTTGTAGAATCCCGCGGAGTAGCCATCCGGTCCCGGGCATTTTCCTTTTTTAAGTGATTTCATGACTTCGGTCACCTCGTCCAAAGTGAAATCTGTGGATAGATTAGCAATGGCTTCGTCTGTCAGGGGGGATGGACCGAATTTTTTAATATAGTCATGTAGTGAAGCAGCTGGGGTCGGACTAAGTCTCCCCAACCCCTCCCATTGGATGTCATAGAGCGAGGCATAGAAGGAACGAAAACATTGTATTATATCTTTAGTGGAGTGTACTTTAGTGCCCTCTGGTGTTATTACGTGTGGGATAAATGTGCGTTTATTTCTAGGATGTAGGGCCTTAGCTAGTAATCTACCTGATTTATTTCCGGAGGAATAATATAGAGCACTAATTTTATCTCTGTGGGTTCTATCTTTTTGGTCTAATAGTGTAAGTAATTTATGTCTTGTATTGGACAGTTGGGTATAAACAATAGATGAAGGGTCTGATTTATGTTTAGTCTCTAGGTCTGTTATTAATTTGAGTAGAGAGTCTATTTCTAGTGTTCTTAGTTTCTTAAGTCTGGAGCCATGTGATATTAGTATTCCTCGTAATACTGCTTTAAGGGCTTCCCATTGGATAGTGGGGGAGCTGGTGTCATGTGTGTGATCTAAAGCGAAATTGTTTATCGCGGTAGTCAGTTCGCTTTTACAAGATGAGTCTTTTAACAGGTGTTCGTTTAGTCTCCATGTGAAATCTCGTTTTGTTTGAGGGCCTATTTGTAGGGAAAAATAAATTGGGGCATGGTCTGACCATATGATATTTCCAATTGAAGACCGGACTTCTTGATCTAGTAATGAATGGGAGATCATGAATTTATCTATTCTGCTATATCCTTGATGTATTGGAGAGTAATATGTGAAGTCTCTATCATCTGGGTGAAGTATTCGCCAGACATCCACCAGGCGGAGTGGGTTCCATTGTTTAGATAAGCTGTGGAGAGACGGTACCGATAGGTAGGACTTACCCGCAGAGGTGTCTTGTTTCGGATCCGATGGGAAGTTGAAATCCCCCCCATTATGATGGGTGTGGTGTCAGCAAATTCTTCGAGCAGTCTGCGGATCCTGGAACCAAACCGAAGCATATGTCTATTGGGATAATATAGATTAGCTATTACATAAGTGCGTGACATATATTCAAATTTGAGGAAGATGTATCGTCCCGCAGGATCAATTTTTTGCTCTATCATGGATGGGTTGAATTCTTTGGAAAAGGCTATTGACACCCCTTTAGATTTAGCTGTGGGGTTGGTACTGTGGAACCACGTCGGGAAGTCTCTCGTGTCTACTCTTGGGAGGGCATCAGTTCTAAAATGGGTTTCCTGTAATAACAGGATGTGGATTTTGGACCTTTTCGCTGCCACCAAAACCTGTCGCCTCTTTTCTGGTATGTTCAGTCCTCTCACATTGAAAGAACAGTAATTCAGATCAGAAATTTGTGTCATTGTAGTAGAGAGAATAGTATCGTATGGTTTGCCGCGTCCCAGTCTGAGAAGGGGTAAGGATGGAGCATCATGGGAAGAAAAGAGAAGGTCAGGGAGAAGGGAGAGAAAGAAAAGAGAATAGGTAGTCCGTTTGGAGAGGACAAGATATTTGGAGTGCAAATAATGGATAGTAATTCCTATCCAGCACCTCTGGGGGTGGGTGGAGGTAACCCTTGGTAGCTTAGGGCCTTCCACTCAATCCACCGCCCCAATAATAAGCTGTTAGACAGTTGTAAACCGCATTGTAAAATACAAATCTTTGAAAATATTCAAATAGGCAATGACGAAATTGACATCTTCATAAGTAAACTTTGAGAGAAAAATTATTGCATGTATCAAACTTTAAACATTATCCCACATTATAGAATAGTGGGTAAAACTTAACAGGTAGGGTATAGCATGTTGCAAGGTGAGACTGGGTAAACCTCGGAGGTTTGAGGACCGGAGATGTGGTTTAATATAACAGGGGGTGTATGTCGGTGTTGTTAGTAGTCCCCTCTGACTTCTAGGATCATTTGCTATAGGGAGAAATTAACAGTATGAATAAATTTGTTGGGGGAACGAGATTAAAAGTGTTCCAAGTGTGATGATGATGGTAACATAGTAACATAGTAACATAGTTTTTAAGGTTGAAGGAAGACTTTAAGTCCATCTAGTTCAACCCATAGCCTAACATGTTGATCCAGAGGAAGGCAAAAAAAAACCCATGTGGCAACACTAAGCTCCACATTGGGGAAAAAATTCCTTCCTGACTCCAGATATGGCAATCAGACTAATTCCCTGGATCAACGCCCTATCAAAGAATCTAGTATATATAACTGGTAATATTATAATTTTCAAGAAAGGCATCCAGGCCCTTCTTAAATGTTAGTAGTGAGTCACTCATTACAACAGCATGTGGCAGAGAGTTCCATAGTCTCACTGCTCTTACAGTAAAGAATCCGCGTCTGTGATTATGATTAAACCTTCTTTCCTCCAGACGTAGAGGATGCCCCCTTGTCCCAGTCTCAGGCCTAAGAGTAAAGAGATCATTAGAAAGGCCTCTGTACTGCCCCCTCATATATTTTTACATTATTATAAGATCACCCCTAAGCCTTCGTTTTTCCAAGCTAAATAACCCCAAGTTTAATAACCTGTCTTGGTATTGCAGACCCCTTAGTCCTCTAATGACTTTTGTCGCTCTTCTCTGGACCCGCTCTAGTTCAGCTATGTCTTTCTTATACACCGGAGACCAGAATTGTACACAGTATTCTAAGTGTGGTCGCACTAGTGACTTGTATAGAGGTAAAATTATGTTCTCCTCATGAGCATCTATGCCTCTTTTAATGCATCCCATTATTTAATTTGCCTTTGCAGCAGCTGCCTGACACTGGCCACTAAATGTGAGTTTGTCATCTACCCATACACCCAGGTCTTTTTCAGTGACAGTTTTGCCCAGTGTTTTACAATTAAGCACATAATTATACCTTTTGTTTCCTCTGCCCAAGTGCATGACTTTACATTTATCCCCATTAAAGCGCATTTGCCATTTAACAGCCCAAGCTTCTAGTTTACATAAATCCTCCTGTAATATAAAATTGTCCTCGTCTGTATTGATTACCCTGCAGAGTTTAGTGTCATCTGCAAATATTGAGATTCTACTCTGTATGCCCCCTACAAGGTCATTAATAAATATATTAAATAGAAGCGGGCCCAACACTGACCCCTGTGGTACCCCACTGTTAACTGTGACCCATTCTGAGTGTGTTCCATTAATAACCACCCTTTGTTTCCTATCACTAAGCCAGTTCTTAACCCACTTACACATATTTTCCCCTATCCCCATTGCCCTCATTTTATGTATCAACCTTTTGTGTGGCACCGTATCAAAAGCTTTTGAAAAGTCCATATACACCACATCCACTGCATTTCCTTGGTCCAGTCCAGAACTTACTTCTTCATAGAAGCTTATCAGATTAGTTTGACAGGAACGGTCCCTCGTAAAACCATGTTGATAATGGGTCATGAGGTTATTTTCTTCAGATACTCCAGTATAGCATCTCTTAGAAAACCCTCTAGGATTTTACCCACAGTAGAGGTTAAGCTTACTGGCCTATAATTTCCAAGTTCAGTTTTTGTCCCCTTTTTGAATATTGGCACCACATTTGCTATACGCCAGTCCTGTGGTACAGACCCTGTTATTATGGAATCTTTAAATATTAAAAATAATGGTCTATCTATGACAGTACTTAATTCCTGCAGCACTTTGGGGTGTATCCCATCCGGGCCCGGTGATTTGTCAATTTTAGTGATTTTTAGACGATGCCGTACTTCCTCTTGGGTTAAGCAGGTGACATTTAATTGAGACTTTTTGTTATCACTGATCATATTGTCTGTCATGGGATTTTCTTGTGTAAATACTGTTGAAAAAAAGTCATTTAGCATATTGGCTTTTTCCTCATCCTCATCCACCATTTCACCCAGACTATTTTTAAAGGGGCCAACACCATCATTTTTTAGTTTCTTACTATTTATGTAGTTAAAAAATATTTTGGGATTCTTTTTACTTTCTCTGGCAATGAGTCTCTCTGTTTCAATCTTTGCTGCCTTGATTTGCTTTTTACAAATGTTATTTAATTTTCTGTATTTATTTAATGCTTCATCACTACCTACTTGCTTTAATTCCCTAAATGCTTTCTTTTTGTCACATATTGCACTTCTTACCGCTTTATTTAGCCATAGTGGTTTCCTCCTATTTCTAGCATGCTTATTCCCATAGGGTATATATTGTGCACAGGTCCTATTCAGGATGCTAATAAACATCTCCCATTTGTGTTGTGTACTTTTATGTCTCAGGACATCGTCCCAGTTTATTGCACTAAGATCATCTCTCAACCGTTGGAAATTTGCCTTCCTGAAGTTTAGTGTCCTTGTGGCCCCTCTACTACACGTCTTAGTAAAGGATACTTGAAAGCTTATTAAGTTATAATCACTGTTACCCAAGTGACCTCCAACCCGTATATTTGATATGCGGTCTGGCCTGTTGGTTAATATTAGGTCCAGCAGTGCCCCCCTTCTTGTTGGGTCCTGAACCAGTTGTGAAAGGTAATTGTCTCTCATAGTTTTCAAAAACTTATTACCTTTGCTGGAACTGCAGGTTTCTGATCCCCAATGTATTTCAGGGTAGTTGAAGTCCCCCATAATAATGACTTCTCCCTGAGTCGCTCCCTGGTATTAAAGGGATAATTTGTGTGTATGACACAAGTAAGGGGTCTATGTGTATTCAAGGGGATGAGATAATGGGATAGATGGGAACTTAAGGACTTGAAGAGTAATTAACGCTTGTAAGTGGGAGGGTTGTGCGAAAGAGTAAGGGGTAAAGGGGATAGAGTGCTGGTTGTGTCTAAAAGAAGGAATGTGTATATGGATTGGTATTGTATGAGTGTTGAACTTCTAGATAACATATAATAGGTGACATAAAATATATAGCATAAATTAATTTACATGAGATAAACGGTGCAAAATAAAATATAGAAGGGATAGGGGAAAGAAAGAGGAGAGAAAAATGGGGGGGGGGAGAATATAATCATCTAGACAAAGTTTCGGCCACTTCTCCAGTCCGTCAGCCTGAGGAGGTTCCATATGGAGACAACATAGGACCTAATTGTCCCTTGATGGAAGGAGTATAGAGACAATTATGCAGAGTGTCCCTTGAGGTATCATGTCTAGCTGATCTGGACCATCTCAACTGGGAAGTTGGTAACACCGGGAGACGTGGCCAGTCAGGAAGTTCCATTGCAGGGAGATCTAGAGCGTTCAGGAATTGTGGGAGATCCGATAAGCGGCGGAAGCTTGCTGATCTACCATCTTTAGTGGCTGTCAGTTGGAAGGGGAAACCCCACCTGTACTTGATATCTTTATCCTTCAAGATGTTGAGTAATGGTCTCAGTCCTCTCCTCTGTTGGAGGGTTCTCCTGGCTAGGTCTGGGAGCAGGGACACAGTTGAGTTGACAAACTGTATTGGACCCAGGGTTCTGGCTGCATTCATGATGGCATCTCGTATTGTGAAGAAGTGCACTCTACATATTACATCTCTTGGTAGCATCCCCGCTGCGGGTCTTGGAGAGAGTGCTCTGTGTACCCTGTCCAGTTCTATGTCTGGGCCCTCAGTGTCTCCCAAAATCTGTTTAAAGAGTTCCTCGATTGATCTCCCCAGTTGTTGAGCTGTGATTTCCTCAGAGAGCCCCCTGATTCTAATATTGTTTCTTCTATTTCTGTTCTCCTGATCCTCTTGGTTATATATAAGATCTTCTAATAAAGCTGAGTGAGATTCAATAACCTCCCTGTGGGCCCTCAATTCATCCAGTACATCGTCCTGAGATTTTTCCACTGCTTCCACTCTAGTAGTGAATTCTCTTTGTAAAGAGTGTATTTCCTTCCTGTAAGTCTTTTCCAGTCTACAGGCTAGTTTCTCCAGGTCTCCCTTAGTAGGTAGGGATTTTAAGTAAGTACTTAGCTCTGTTTGTGAGGCACCTTCCAGGGGTGGCTGGGAGCCCTCCATCTCCTCCACGTGTTGCTGCTCGTCTGCAAGAACTGCGTAGCGGTTCCCCCTCTGTCTTTGAGCGCGGTCAGCTCTGGGAGTCGCCTCACGCTGAGGAGCGGTCGCCATCTTGGGTGCTTGTAGCGCGGGAGAGATGGCCGCGTTGGAGCGGAGGAACTGCACAATCGTTCCTTTCTGTGCCGTGTTCTCAGTGCTGGAGACTCCTGGACTCTTTCTTGTCTTGCCCATTCATTGCACGGGTTAGCCACGCCCCCGTTTTAAACTTTTTTAACAAATAAAAAACTGAAAAGTGGGGCGTGCAATATTATTCGTCCCCTTTATTTTCAGTGCAGCAAACTCACTCCAGAAGTTCAGTGAGGATCTCTTAATCATCCAATGTTGTCCTAAAAGACTGGTAATGATAAATATAATCCACCTGTGTGTAATCAAGTCTCCAGCTCTGTGATAGTCTCAGGGTTCTGTTTCAAGTGCAGAGAGCATCATGAAGACCAAGGAACACACCAGGCAGGTCCAACATACTGTTGTGGTGAAGTTTAAAGATTTGGATACAAAAAGATTTCCCAAGTTTTAAACATCTCAAGGAGCACTGTCATATTGAAATGGAAGGAGTATCAGACCACTACAAATCTACCAAGACCCGGCCGTCCCTCTAAATTTTCATCTCAAACAAGGAGAAGACTGATCAGAGATGCAGCCAAAAGGCCCATAATCACTCTGAATGAACTGCAGAGATCTACAGCTGAGGTGGGAGAGTCTGTCCATAGGACAACAGTCGTACAGTGCACAAATCTGGCCTTTATGGAAGAGTGGCAAGAAGAAAGCCATTTCTCAAAGACATCCATAAAAAGTCTCATTTGAAGTTCGCCACAAGCCACCTGGGAGACACACCAAACATGTGGAATAAGGTGCTCTGGTCAGATGAAACCAAAATCGAACTTTTTTGCCACAATGCAAAACAATATGTTTGGCGTAAAAGCAACACAGCTCATCACCCTCAAAACACCATCCCCACTGTCACACATGGTGGTGGCAGCATCATGGTTTGGGCCTGCTTTTCTTCAGCAGGGACAGGGAAGATGGTTAAAATTGACGGGAAGATGGACGGCGCCAAATACAGGACCATTCTGGACGAAAACCTGTTGGAGTCTGCAAAAGACCTGAGACTGGGACGGAGATTTATCTTCCAACAAGACAATGATTCCAAACATAAAGCAAAATCTACAATGGAATGGTCCAAAAATAAACGTATCCAGGTGTTTGAATGGTCAAGTCAAAGTCCAGACCTGAATCCAATGGAGAATCTGTGGAAAGAGCTGAAAACTGCTGTTCACAAACGCTTTCCATCCAACCTCACTGAGCTCGAGCTGTTTTGCAAGAAGAATGGGCAAGAATTTCAGTCTCTCGATGTGCAAAACTGGTAGAGACATACCCCAAGCGACTTACAGCTGTAATCACAGCAAAAGGTGGCGCTACAAAGTATTAACTCAAGGGGGCCAAATAATATTGCATGTCCCACTTTTTAGTTTTTTATTTGTTAAAACAGTTTAAAATATGCAATAAATTTTGTTCCACTTCACGATTTTGTCCCACTTGTTGATTCTTCACAAATAAATTTGAATTTATACTTTATGTCTGAAGCCTGAAATGTGGCAAAAGGTTGAAAAGTTCAAGGAGGCCGAATAATTTCTCAAGGCATTGTATATAGACTGGATACAGTATCTTGATTAAACAGTTTGGCATATTATATTGAGAGACCCAGTCTCCATTCCTGATATCTAACAAGGTTAATGTGAACTTGTATTCAAAATTGGGTTACAACAAGTTGTATAAAATACAAAACCAATGAAACATTATAAAAGTCTAGGGGGAAGAGAAAGATCAGGACAGAGTTGAGAGAATGGAAGAGATAGGTAGGGTTGGGAGGAGAAAGATAAAAACAGAGCTGGGTTCAAAAGACTATAGGGAGGGGAAGAGAGGATTGTCACTGCAGGGGTACCTCTTATCTCATTGGGGAATTATAATTCATCAGGACGAGCAGGGAGAAATTCATTGATAGCTGTCCAGTATAGTAGTGGTTGATATACCGGGGCATGATTTCATATTCTAACCAAGGTCTCGACACCTCTCTAAATTTGGAGGTGCTGCAGTAAGTAATAGTTGCTATTTCTGCTGTTTGATATAATAGGTCTACCTTTAAAAGAAGTTTTCTTTAGTGGGGATGTTAGTAGAATGCCACCTTGCAGGGATCAAGGTCTTTCCTGCTGCAAGGATGTTAGAAGCTTGCTTAGATGCTAAATAATTTTTTGGACAGATGGGAATATAATAAGTAGACAATGTGGGGAATGTTTAGTTCACAGTAGTAGAACTTCAATTAGTTCATCGCTAATTACTTATTTTTTAATTATAATCTTTAGTTAGGGTTTCCTTGTCAAGGAGCCATGAAGCCATGGGATAGTAATGGGATAGTAATGTTCAAACATTACTATCAAGTTTCTGCTCCTTCACGTTATTATTCTTTATCATTTTTGGGCTAATATCACATATGCATCTTCAATCTCAAAATAATTTATTGATTACTAAGCTTTTACCTCTGTGGTATTTTTATGCTCAACCAGTGTGCCCTGCCAGCCACTGGTGGTACTATCATGCTAGTACTACCACCAGTGTCTTGCAGGATATGCTGGTTGAGAATGAAAGTACCACAGAGGCTGGCAGGACATACTTGGCATGATTCAGGCCTGGTATGTCCTGCCAGCCTCCATGGTACTTTCTTGCCCATGCCCAGCATGTCCTGTCAGCCAATGATGGTACTATCATGTTCGTACTACCACCAGTGGCTGGCAGGGCATACTGGTTGAGCATAAAAATACCACAGAGGCTGGCAGGACATACTTGGCTCGATTCATACCTAGTATGTTTTGCCAGCCTCTGTGGTACTTTCATGCCTATCGCTCTTCCTGCTTTGCCGTTGCAGAGAGGGCCAGTCACTAATCATATCGACAGTGCTGCCAAAATGATTAGCGATATTTCCAGACCGGGGGGCCCTCTTTTCTCCATACAGGGCCCTGGGGGGTAGGGAGGCGGTGCTTGGGGGCATGGGCATCAGGACCCGGGGTCCACCGGAGGTCCTCCTGATGCTCAAGTGGGCCAGTCTGCTCCTGACTCTAAGGGTGACCATAACCTCAACATTGATGAGGAAACCACAGCACTGTTGGCTTTGCAATTCCTAGTTTATGAAAATGAGGCCAAGCGCGTTTTGGTAAATTCCCAACACAATTGTATATTACCATAAGTCAAAAACATTTCCATTGTTGAGCACCTGCCCAACAGTCGATATCTTTACTAAAATGGTATCAGCTGATGTAGACAAATTAATACGAAAAAAATGAATACCTAGCTTTGGAGCAAATCAGAGGTTGGGATGATGTGATTATAAAGCCAGCAGACAAAAGGGGAATATTGTCGTATAGCCTACTGAGATGTATATTAAGCAAGCTATGAAACTCCTAAATAATTACTATACGAAATTCTCAAGTAACCCCCTTGTCCAATTTAAATACACCTTGATAGGAATTTTGGAATAGGCTTTTGAGGAGGGCATAATTCCCAAAGAGGTAATCAAAACCATGGAGACTTTGAGCCTTAGATTGCCTACTTTTTACATCATCCCCAAGGTTTATCATCCCCAAGAATCTTGGGGACCCCCCGGGCATGTATATCGTGTGTTCGGGAACCCATCCCTTTGCGAACTGATCAGCCAGATGATAGATGAATTTCTAAAACCAATAGCCATGTCTCTTAATTCATTTTTAAGGGATACCACAGAGGCTCTACAGAGGTTGGATGGTTTCCAACTTTTGGAGGATGCTCTATTGGTTATGGTAGATATGGAAACCCTGTATACGTTTATAAGACACAGTGACAGACTACGAGCCATATGCTGGTTCTTGATGACTAATAACAATGATCCTGCTATGTCTAATTTGATTGTCCAGCTCCTTGGATTTATCTTGACCAATAATTGTTTCATCTCTGATGGCCAAGTCTTCCTACAATTGCATGATACCACAATGGGGGCCTTCTGCGCACCCTTTTACGCAAATCTGTTTTTGGGTGCATGGAAGAGGGACATATTTATCAGCAACCCCATTGCGGGATGCGATAAAATATAAGGATGGATGAGGCTAATCGATGAAGTCCTATTTGTATGGGAAGGTACAAGGAAGGAATTGGATGAGATGATCTCTCAACTCAATAGCAATGACTTGAACATCAAGTTGACCTATAGATGTGGGAGGAACATGGATATTGCCATCAGTACTCAGGGAGATAGAAGGATCGTGACTGATATATATATATATATAGGAAGGAGGCTTCTACCAACTCCCTCCTATTTGCTGGTCCTTCTCACTTGCCATCTACAAGAAGAGGAATACCGGTTGGGCAATATCTTAGAGCAAGAAGAATAAGTTCCGAGGACCATATTTTTGAGGCAAAGGCTACGGACCTAAAAAGAAGATTTGAAGAGAGGGGGTATAGTCGGAGTACAATAAGAAGAGGCTATCAAGGAGACAAGTATACAAATTGCTCTGATCTACATCTGAAAAAGGGGAAGAATCCACAAGATAAAAGTCCACAGCTTATCACTACATACAATAAACAGTGGAATGAGTTCACTCAAATTGTCAATAAACATTAGGGCATCTTATTGAGTGACCCGATCCTAAGCAAATGTATTTCCCCTAGACCTCTTATTACAGCAAGGAGACCACAGAATCTTAAGGAAATCCTGGTTAGAAGTAATTTTGAGAGACATGGAGAGGACAAGAATAGTGATGAGCGAGTACTAAAATGCTCGGGTGCTCGAAGCTCGGGCCGAGCATCCCGAGATACTCGTGTACTCGGCCCGCGTAACGAGCCCAATGTTATCCTATGGGAGACACGAGTATTTTTATGAAATGACTGCCGGCAGCATGGAAAAACCCTGAAAATGTCACAAAAGTCTCAGAAGAGTGCTCAAATGACATGGCAACACCATGGGGAAGACCCCTGGAAGCATTTCTCACTGAAAAGTCCCAGCTGTGAACAATGTTGTCCGAGTTTCACGCCAATTTTACGGAGTCTCCAGAAAACCTTCCAAAATGACACCAAAATGAATATTTAGGGTGGAAATGTTAAGGGCACATACCCAATAGTGAGATACAGCTGGTGTATGTTACTTTTTGTGATTACATGAAAGATTTTACGTGAAAACATTGTGCGGCACTCCGATGACCCTGAGAAGAGACGAACATGAAGCCCTGTCTTGAAATAATGTGCCCATTTTGAGGAACTGGGTGTATTGTAGTATCTTCCTTTGTCAGGGCAGTCCAAAATTGGGAGGTTCACCAATGCCCCTGGATACAGACATGCAGGAGGGCCTGTAACCCTCAAGTGGGTGTATTGTAGTATAGCCCTTTGGTCAGGGCAGCCAAAAATTGGGAGGCTCCTCTTTGTCCCTGGATAGAGACGTGCAGGAGGGCCTGTAACCCTCAAGTGGGTGTATTGTAGTATAGCCCTTTGGTCAGGGCAGCCAAAAATTGGGAGGTTCAACAATGACCCATGCATACAGACATGTAGTAGGGCCTGTAACCCTTAAGTGGGTGTATTGTAGTATAGGCCTTTGGCCAGGGCAGCCAAAAATTGGGAGGTTCCTATTTGTCCCTGGATAGAGACGTGCAGGAGGGCCTGTAAACAAGAACTGGGTGTATTGTAGTATAGCCCTTTGGTCAGGGCAGCCAAAAATTGGGAGGCTCCTCTTTGTCCCTGGATAGAAACGTGAAGGAGGGCCTGTAACCCTCAAGTGGGTGTATTGTAGTATAGCCCTTTGGTCAGGGCAGCCAAAAATTGGGAGGTTCAACAATGACCCATGCATTCAGACATGTAGTAGGGCCTGTAACCCTCAAGTGGGTGTATTTTAGTATAGGCCTTTGGTCAGGGCAGCCAAAAATTGGGAGGCTCCTCTTTGTCCCTGGATAGAGACGTGCAGGAGGGCCTGTAACCCTCAAGTGGGTGTATTGTAGTATAGCCCTTTGGTCAGGGCAGCCAAAAATTGGGAGGTTCAACAATGAGCCATGCATACAGACATGTAGTAGGGCCTGTAACCCTCAAGTGGGTGTATTGTAGTATAGGCCTTTGGCCAGGGCAGCCAAAAATTGGGAGGCTCCTCATTGTCCCTGGATAGAGACGTGCAGGAGGGCCTCAAAACATTTTTCACATTGAAAAGATGCGGGTATCCTGTCTTTGTAATGCCCATTCAAAAAGAATGGGCGTAAAAATTTACCCCTGGGGGTATACCTGAAACAACAGCCAAACTATTGTAACAGTCATCATGGTGGCACATGAGGAGAAGGAGGAGCAGTCCAGTGATTAGCCAAGGAATAGGAAGACGACGTGGTGGATGATCCAGTAGCTGACCCAACCTGGCAGGAGTATATGCAGGGCGAGGACAGCAGTGCACAGGGTGAGGGAGGCGTAGCATCCCAACAGGCAGTACGAAGCAGGGTCGGGTACGCAGGCATAAGGCAGGCAACCGTTCCCCGGAACAACAACACGACACAAGGTGCCTGTGCAAATGTTATGTCTTCCCGAGTCTGGCAGTATTTTAAGTTGGCTCCAGATGACTCTAAAAAGGCCATTTGTAACACCTGCCATGCCAGCATCAGCAGGGGTACGAAAAGTAGCAGCCTGACCACCACCAGCATGATCAGGCACATGTCAGCCAAGCACCCGACTTTGTGGGAAGTACAACAGAGTCGAGGAGCGGTGCTTGCTGATGTCACTGCTACGTCTTCGCCTGTTGTGCATGCGAGCCAATCCCCTCTCCATGCTGGCCGCGAACAAGCCTCCGGCCCTGCACCTGAAGTTGCCCACGCACAAATTACACCACCATCAAGCACGTCCTTGTCCCAGCGCAGCGTTCAATTATCCATTCAGCAAACATTTGAACGCAGGCGCAAATACGCTGCCAACGCCCCACATGCCACAGTCCTGAATGATCACATTTCGCGACTCATAGCGCTACAAATGTTGCCTTTCCGGCTGGTGGAGACGGAAGCATTCCGCGACCTGATGGCGGCTGCTGTCCCACGTTACTCGGTCCCCAGCCGCCACTATTTCTCCAGATGTGCCGTCCCCGCATTGCATAATCACGTGTCCAACAGCATCACACGTGCCCTCAACAACGCTGTTTCAGCCAAAGTCCACCTAATAATAATAATAATAATACAGCTTTATTTATATAGCGCCAACATATTACACAGCGCTTTACAATGTAGGGTTAGAGTACAGAAAATATAATACAGTAATTACAGTAGAGAACAAATACAGTACAATAATTAGATACAAAACAATAGGCATAGAATCAATGTAAAAAAGAAAATACAAAAAATAAAGCAAGAAATGAAGGTGACCCTGCTCAAAAGAGCTGACAATCTACAACAAGATAGGGGTTGCACAAGGTACAGGGGCTTATTGCACTGATGGTCCAGGCATCTTGAGGAAATGGGGCATAGAACTAAGCTTACATGGATGGTCATTATACAGTCTGTGTAGACCTTTTTGGTTTGGTGGAGTTTGTAGAAGAGTAATGTCCAGAGGGATAGCCCATTCACTATCTACAGTACAAAGGACTTCTATTAGGGAGTATGATAGGCCGCCTTAAAAAGATGCGTTTTTAGGGATCGTCTGAAGCCATGCAAGTTGTGGATAGTCCTGATTTCTTGGGGTAAAGCATTCCAGAGGTTTGGTGCAGCTCTGGAGAAGTCTTGGAGCCGGGAGTGGGAGGATCGGATTATTACAGATGTCAGTCGAAGGTCATTTGAGGAACGTAGAGCGCGAGTGGGGTGATAGACAGAGATGAGGGAGGAGAGGTAGGGGGGTGCTGCACTGTGAAGAGCTTTGTGGGTGAGAAGAAGCAATTTGAATTTGATTCTGTAGTGTACGGGCAGCCAGTGCAATGACTGGCACAGAGCAGAGGCATCTGAGTAACGATTGGCCAGATGGGTGATCCTGGCTGCTGCATTAAGGATGGACTGGAGAGGAGAAACTCTGGTGAGGGGGAGGCCGCTTAATAGAGAATTGCAATAGTCAAGGCGGGAATGGATTAGGGCCACGGTCAGGGTTTTTGTTATTTACAGGGTGAGAAAGGGACGGACTCTGTAAATATTCTTCAGGTGTAAGCGACATGAGCGAATGAGACATTGTGTGTGGGAGGAGAAGGAGAGATCGGTGTCAAACATAACACCCAGACAACGAGCCTGCTGCCTAGGCGTTATCGTGGTGCCACAAACTGAGAGAGAGATGTCCGATTTAGGGAGGTTAGTGGATGGGGGGAGCAGAAGAAGTTCAGTTTTGGAAAGGTTTAGTTTCAAATAGAGAGTGGACATGATATTGGAAACTGCAGCTAGACAGTCATTGCTGTTCTTTAATACCGCAGGGGTAAGGTCAGGGGCTGAAGTGTATAACCACAGACACGTGGACAAGTGCTTGAGGGCAAGGCCGCTACATCTCCTTGACAAAACACTGGGTTAATATTGTGGAGGCTGTGACACAGTCTGAGCGAGGGACGGAACACGTCCTTCCCACACCAAGGATAGCAGGCCCTACCTCTGTCAGGGTTTCACCGACACTCTACAGCTCCGGAATGTCATGCTCTTCAGCCTCCTCCTCCTCCTCCTGCGCATCCTCATCCACTGTACCCTCCACACAAGTCCCAAGCTGGAAGCACTGCAGCACTGCCTCTGCGAAGCGGCAACAGGCTGTGCTGAAGTTAGTCTGCATAGGTGACAAACCCCACAATGCAGAAGAGGTGTGGACAGCTCTGAAACAGCAGGCAGATCACTGTCTCACACCTGTGAACCTAAAGCCAGGAAAGGTCGTGTGTGACAATGGCCGGAACCTGGTGGCAGCTTTGAGGCGAGGCCAGCTGACGCATGTTCCATGCGTGGCCAACGTGCTCAACCTGGTGGTTCAGAGGTTTGTAAAGTCATACCCAGAGCTGTCTGAACTGCTGGTAAAAGTTCGCCGTCTGCACATTTTCGCAAGTCACCTGCTGCTTCAGCCGGCCTTGGCGGATTTGAGCGCCGTTAGCGTCTTACAGCACACAGACTGGTGTGTGATGTCCCCACGCGTTGGAATTCAACTCTGCACATGTTGGTCAGGATATGTGAGCAGAAGAGGGCAGTTGTTAACTACCTGCATCACCTAAGCCGTCGGGAAATGGTTCAAACTCCACACATAACACCTGAGGAGTGGAGATGGATGTCCGACCTATGTACCGTCCTCCAAAACTTTGAGGACTCCACCAAGATGGTGAGCGGCGAGGACGCCATTATTAATGTCACCATACCACTACTCTGCCTTCTAAAACGGTCTCTGCTGAAAAACAAAGAGGATGCATTGCAGGCCGAGCGCGATGACTTGGAGCAAGAAACAGTAGTGGGTGTGGGTGAAAACACACAGTCCAGCCTCATCTCATCACAACGTGCAGTGGAGGACTAAGACGAGGAGGAGGAGGACGAAGACATGGAGCAACTCTCTGGCCAAATTGAGGATATGACATGTACACTAGTCATACCCTCGATTCAGCGTGGCTGGCCAGAGGACAGGGGAGATGAGGAGGAGGAGGAGGATGAGGAGGACAGCATGTTCAGTCATCGTGTTGGTCTGGATACTGAAGTGATGGCTGTTAAGAGTCTGGCGCACATGGCTGACTTTATGGTAAGCTGCCTGGCTCGTGACCCTCGCGTTCAGAACATCTTGGCCGACAATCTGTACTGGTTGGCAACACTGTTAGACCCATGCTACAAGGAGAACTTTATGTCTGTCATTCCTGAGGCGGAGAGGTCAGCCAAAATGCAGCAGTTCCAGAAGGCCATAGTCACGGAAGTAGGCAAATCATTCCCCTCACAAAACGCTAGCGGCATAGGTCTGGATTCGGTGGACAACCAAGGCGTACGGCCGAGAGGGGCACAAGTCCAATCCGCCAAAGGTAGGGGAACAGTCTTTACGAGGTGGGACAGTTTTCTCAGCCCCTCACGTACCACAGCCCCTGAGGTGCGGGGTAGTGCCACAAGAAATGCTAAGTTTGGCCAGATGCTGAAGGAGTACCTTGCCGATCGAACAACTGTACTGCGAGATTCCTCTGTGCCTTACAATTATTGGGTCTCCAAGCTGGACACGTGGCATGAATTGGCTCTCTACGCCTTGGAAGTCCTGGCCTGCACTGCCGCTAGCGTGGAATCATTACTGATAAACGCAACCGCCTGTCAACTGAAAATGCTGACAGGCTGACTCAGATCAAGATGAACAAGGGTTGGATTGGGCCAGACTTCACCACACCACCAACAAATGACAACTGAATTTAAATTTTTTAATGGGAATTTGCCATGTACCTCCACTGACCCATGGGTACACACTTCTGGACTTCCGAGTGTCCAAGTGTGGGATGAGTAATGTCCGTGGACGTGTACTCGGCCTGTTGGTAGGAAGGAGGAACAGGTTGGGAAATGTGCGGTGCAGTATCACGGCTACTGACACTTGACCGTGTGGAAGACAGGGTGTTTGTGGAGGTGCCAATCAGACTTGAAGCATTATCCGCTATCCAAGTAACAAGCTGTTGACACTGGTGTTGGTTCAAGAGCGGTGTACTGCAGCGGGCACCAACAATTTGGGACAGGACGTGTGAGCGAGTAGATGTGCCACTTTCTTGTTGCGAAATTAGTGCTTGCACACGACCTCGGCCTCTGCCTGCATCACCATCACGTTCACCTCCTTGTTCCTTGCCAACGCCTTTGCGCATTTTGCTTGTATACAGCGACAACAGTCACAGGAGAGGATTTTAGTCCCTAACCTGTATTAAGGTAGTACGTACACCTGTCTGGTGACTGTAATGGTTTCAGGAGAGGATTTTAGTCCCTAACCTGTATCAAGGTATGACGTACACCAGTCTGTTGACTGTTCAGATCACAAGAGATTAGGATTTTAGTTCGCTAACCTGTATCAAGGTATGACGAACACCAGTCTGGTGACTGTAATGGTTTCAGGAGAGTATTTTAGTCCCTAACCTGTATCAAGGTATGACGTACACCAGTCTGGTGACTGTAATGGTTTCAGGAGAGAATTTTAGTCCCTAACCTGTATCAAGGTATGACGTACACCAGTCTGGTGACTGTAATGGTTTCAGGAGAGGATTTTAGTCCCTAACCTGTATCAAGGTATAACGTACACCAGTCTGGTGACTGTAATGGTTTCAGGAGAGGATTTTAGTCCCTAACCTGTATCAAGGTATGACGTACACCAGTCTGGTGACTGTAATGGTTTCAGGAGAGGATTTTAGTCCCTAACCTGTAATAAGGTAGCACGTACACCTCTCTGGTGACTGTAATGGTTGTCGGAGAGGATTTTAGTCCCTAACCTGTATTAAGGTAGTACGTACACCTGTCTGGTGACTTTAATGGTTTCAGGAGAGGATTTTAGTCCCTAACCTGTATTAAGGTAGCACGTACACCTGTCTGGTGACTGTAATGGTTTCAGGAGAGGATTTTAGTCCCTAACCTGTATTAAGGTAGCACGTACACCTCTCTGGTGACTGTAATGGTTTCAGGAGAGGATTTTAGTCCCTAACCTGTATTAAGGTAGTACGTACACCTGTCTGGTGACTGTAATGCTTTCAGGAGAGGATTTTAGTCCCTAACCTGTATTAAGTAGTACGTACACCTGTCTGGTGACTGTAATGCTTTCAGGAGAGGATTTTAGTCCCTAACCTGTATCAGGTATGACGTACACCAGTCTGGTGACTGTTCAGATCACAAGAGATTAGGATTTTAGTTCGCTAACCTGTATCAAGGTATGATGTACACCAGTCTGGTGACTGTAAGGGTATGTGCACACTGGCCGGGTTAGGGTCGGTTTAGCTGTGTAAACCGCCGGCCGGTTTACATAAATTTCATGTAAATTTATGTTAATACAAACCGGCGTTTGGATTAACATTAAAACCTATGTAAACCGACACCCGGTGTCCACACACCGGCGGTTTACAGATGCTCATCCGTTGCTAACCCGCTGGGTTCCCAGCGGGTTAGCAACGAATGAGCATGTTCTATAAACCGGCCGGCTCTGCAGCGGCTGCAAGCAGAATCATGTACTGCTTCCAGCCGCCGCAACACCGCCGGCGCTAACCCGCTGTGCACCCGCCCGGCACCCGCCCGTCACCCGCCGCACATACCCGCCAGGATGTCAGTGGACGGCTCCGGAGCTTCCTGGCGGGTCCGCCCAGCCGCCGCCGACACAAACCCGCCCACCAGTGTGCACCTAGCCTAATTGTTTCAGGAGAGGATTTTAGTCCCTAACCTGTATCAAGGTATGACGTACAACAGTCTGGTGACTGTAATGGTTTCAGGAGAGGATTTTAGTCCCTAACCTGTATCAAGGTATGACGTACACCAGTCTGGTGACTGTAATGGTTTCAGGAGAGGATTTTAGTCCCTAACCTGTATCAAGGTATGACGTACACCAGTCTGGTGACTGTAATGGTTTCAGGAGAAGATTTTAGTCCCTAACCTGTATCAAGGTATGACGTACACCAGTCTGGTGACTGTAATGGTTTCAGGAGAGGATTTTAGTCCCTAACCTGTATCAAGGTATGACGTACAACAGTCTGGTGACTGTAATGGTTTCAGGAGAGGATTTTCGTCCCTAACCTGTATTAAGGTAGCACGTACACCTCTCTAGTGACTGTAATGGTTTCAGGAGAGGATTTTAGTCCCTAACCTGTATTAAGGTAGTACGTTCACCTGTCTGGTGACTTTAATGGTTTCAGGAGAGGATTTTAGTCCCTAACCTGTATTAAGGTAGCACGTACACCTGTCTGGTGACTGTAATGGTTTCAGGAGAGGGTTTTAGTCCCTAACCTGTATTAAGGTAGCACGTACACCTCTCTGGTGACTGTAATGGTTTCAGGAGAGGATTTTAGTCCCTAACCTGTATTAAGGTAGTATGTACACCAGTCTGGTGACTGTAATGGTTTCAGGAGAGGATTTTAGTCCCTAACCTCTATTAAGGTAGTACATACACCTGTCTGGTGACTGTAATGCTTTTAGGAGAGGATTTTAGTCCCTAACCTGTATCAAGGTATGATGTACACCAGTCTGGTGACTGTTCAGATCACAAGAGATTAGGATTTTAGTTCGCTAACCTGTATCAAGGTATGACGTACACCAGCCTGGTGACTGTAATGGTTTCAGGAGAGGATTTTAGTCCCTAACCTGTATCAAGGTATGACGTACAACAGTCTGGTGACTTGAATGGTTTCAGGAGAGGATTTTAGTCCCTAACCTGTATCAAGGTATGACGTACAACAGCCTGGTGACTGTAATGGTTTCAGGAGAGGATTTTAGTCCCTGACCTGTATTAAGGTAGCACGTACACCTCTCTGGTGACTGTAATGGTTTCAGGAGAGGATTTTAGTCCCTAACCTGTATTAAGGTAGTACGTAAACCTGTCTGGTGACTTTAATGGTTTCAGGAGAGGATTTTAGTCCCTAACCTGTATTAAGGTAGCACGTACACCTGTCTGGTGACTGTAATGGTTTCAGGAGAGGATTTTAGTCCCTAACCTGTATTAAGGTAGCACGTACACCTGTCTGGTGACTTTAATGGTTTCAGGAGAGGATTTTAGTCCCTAACCTGTATTAAGGTAGTACATACACCTGTCTGGTGACTGTAATGGTGTCAGGAGAGGATTTTAGTCCCTAACCTGTATTAAGGTAGTACGTACACCTGTCTGGTGACTGTAATGGTTTCAGGAGAGTATTTTAGTCCCTAACCTGTATTAAGGTAGTACGTACACCAGTCTGGTGACTGTAATGGTTTCAGGAGAGGATTTTAGTCCCTAACCTGTATTAAGGTAGTAAGTTCAAGAGTGTGGTGACTCTAATGGTCACAGAAAAGCTTGGATTCTGATCTGTATCACCCTGCCTATATCCTCCTAGATTAGTCCTGAGAAGGACTGTTCTGGTCACTGGAAAGTTTGGACTCCGATCTGGATCACCCTGCCTATATCCTCCTAGATTAGTCCTGAGAAGGACTGTTGTGGTCAGCAGCAGTTTGCAGCCTTGCTCCGGATCTACCTCTAAGGGCCGCAAATCTGTCCTTAAGCAGCAGCAGACACTCTCCCTACACTCACTGTCTGGATGGCTGTGTGCCGAGCACAGCGCGCCGGAGTTATAAAGGCTCGGTGACGCTGTGCAGGCCGGCCAATCACTGCTATGCCACAACTAACAGGGCTGTGGCATTGCAGTGGTCTGCCAGCCAATCCCTGCACGTGGGCTGGCTCTCAAAAGAGCGCCAACATGCAGAGATGACGACCACGAGCACAGCACGAGTATCGCGAGATTACTCGGTGCTCGGCGAGTAGCTCGAGTACAGTGATACTCGTGCGAGTACCGAGTAGTGGCGAGCATGCTCGCTCATCACTAGACAAGAAGCTTTGTCTGGACATCAATGGATTTTTTCCCTGCAGGAATTGTAAGGCCTGTTCGAACATGAAGAAGAGTAAGACCTTTCAGAATTCGGACAAATCTAGAATTTATGACATCTGTCACCACATCCTGTGTTCAACTAAGGGGGTTATTTATTTGGCTGAATGCCCCTGTAGAAAGTTCTATATAGGTCTAACTACAAGAGAACTTCATGTGAGAACACAGGAACACATTCTAGACATAGAGAAAGGGGCATCTTCGAAAGATTCCTCCTCTCTGAAGAGCATCCCTAGACACTTTTTCAAAGAACATTGTTCCAATTCTGATCTGCTCAAAATTATTGGTATTGATAAGGTCAACTTAGTCCCATGTGGTAGAAACTTGGCAGAGCTCTAGGCCAGATAGAGAGCAAATGGATTTACTGAACAACATTGCCCCATTTGGTCTGAATGAAAACTTTGGTTTCAGTGCTATTCTATAGCTATATTTGATACTTGTATAATTTAGTTTCTTGCTCTCATCCCTGAAGCATCTGGGAAGTGGGTTTTTTCTCTTATTGTAGAGGTTTTATTGTGTTTTTACATGGTTTTGATTTCAACATTTGTCTTTATTTCTCTTTTATAGTTATTTGTATTTATTTACACCATATCTTTTCATGATGTACCCCTAAGATTGGAGCTTGTGTATAGATGAGCTTATTTTACAGATCATGGATGAAGACATCAGGAATTGAAAGTGTATACCATTTTATTCTGTCAACTTCTTATATTCATTTTATTTCCTTTCTATTTTTTCTTTCTTACTATTTCATATATTTGTAGTGTACAAATTATGTACTTTTGTATTTATCCATTATCACGTTGTGTTATTTCACTATGGTGAACCCTTTGTTCATTATGGTTGTTACTTATAACGCACCTATATCATAATTTTCAACTGTCAAAGTATAATATATCTTTCTGATTTATTCACTGCATATTATGTCTTGTTGCACATTATCACTACAGCACTTATACCATCATTATCAATCCACATAGGTTACACACTAATACTCTATTCCTTATTTTGCAACTCTCTAATACTTGTATATTCCCATCCCTGCCTGTAGCATTTCCCCTCTGCATTACCAGTGTGCCTCTGTTGTGATGCCCCCAGACCCACCCCTTCACAGTACCTGGGCTCTGACAATTGGCGGCCTCAGCTCCTTGACGATGCTGTTTGTTTGTGCTACTCCGAAGTGGGAGCGGTCTCGTGATGAGGGGTTGATCACATGACTGGAGGCATCAGAAATGGGTGAAGATGATGATTCTCAGACAGCTGATCGAGACATTCTCATTAACTTGTCCCTATGTTAAGAGCCATACTCACAATGGTCTTCTGGCACACATACCCACTGATGAGGACATAGCATACAAAACGCATGGAGGAGTCTGGAACATATAGTATAGCATCCATTTGGTGACATCTAGCTATGTGGTAGGTTCCTTACCTTATCTTTATTCTGAACATGCTACTCAGACACCTTATTGTATAAACTCCTTAGCAGGGTGGTGACTCTATGAAAGGATCAGGTCTATTCACAGAGTAGTCCATTACTAATGCAAAAAAAACCAATTGCCTGCAGTGTGACACATTTTGTCAGAGATCATTGCTGTTAAAAGGGAGATAAGTCTAGGTCTGCATTTCTCAGTTTATTTTTTTATTTTGTCTTTTTATTTTACTATTCTGAGCGCACTTACCTCTCTGAGATATATATATACTAGTAAAAAGGCCCGATGCAATTGCATCGGGAGAGCGGTGAAATGAATTGTGTGTATACAGGCGGGTCAGTGGGTAGCAGAGTATACAGGGGGCTCTGTGGGTAGCAGAGTATGCAGGCGGGTCTGTGGGTAGCAGAGTATGCAGGCGGCTGTGTGGGTAGCAGAGTATACAGGCGGCTCTGTGGGTAGCAGAGTATACAGGCGGCTCTGTGGGTAGCAGAGTATACAGGCGGTTCTGTGGGTAGCAGAGTATACAGGCGGCTCTGTGGGTAGCAGAGTATACAGGGGGCTCTGTGGGTAGCAGAGTATAGAGGCGGCTCTGTGGGTAGCAGAGTATAGAGGCGGCTGTGTGGGTAGCAGAGTATACAGGCGGCTCTGTGGGTAGCAGAGTATGGAGGCGGCTCTGTGGGTAGCAGAGTATGCAGGCTGCTCTGTCGGTAGCAGAGTATGCAGGCTGCTCTGTCGGTAGCAGAGTATGCAGGTTGCTCTGTCGGTAGCAGAGTATACAGGCGGCTCTGTGGGTAGCAGAGTATACAGGCGGCTCTGTGGGTAGCAGAGTATAGAGGGGGCTCTGTGGGTAGCAGAGTATAGAGGCGGCTGTGTGGGTAGGAGAGTATAGAGGCGGCTCTGTGGGTAGCAGAGTATAGAGGCGGCTGTGTGGGTAGCAGAGTATACAGGCGGCTCTGTGGGTAGCAGAGTATGGAGGCGGCTCTGTGGGTAGCAGAGTATGCAGGCTGCTCTGTCGGTAGCAGAGTATGCAGGCTGCTCTGTCGGTAGCAGAGTATGCAGGTTGCTCTGTCGGTAGCAGAGTATACAGGCGGCTCTGTGGGTAGCAGAGTATACAGGCGGCTCTGTGGGTAGCAGAGTATAGAGGGGGCTCTGTGGGTAGCAGAGTATAGAGGCGGCTGTGTGGGTAGGAGAGTATAGAGGCGGCTCTGTGGGTAGCAGAGTATAGAGGCGGTTCTGTGGGTAGCAGAGTATAGAGGCGGCTGTGTGGGTAGCAGAGTATAGAGGCAGCTCTGTGGTGGAGGGGTGAGGAGAGAAGCGGCTCTGTGGTGGGTTGGTGAGGAGAGAAGCGTCTCTGTGGTGGAGGGGTGAGGAGAGAAGCGGCTTTGTGGTGGAGGGGTGAGGAGAGAAGCGGCTCAGTGATGGAGGGGTGAGGAGAGAAGCGGCTCAGTGGTGGAGGGTGAGGAGAGATGCGGCTCAGTGGTGGAGGGGTGAGGAGAGAACCGGCTTAGTGGTGGAGGGGTGAGGGGAGAAACGGCTCTGTGGTGGAGGGGTGAGGAGAGAAGCGGCTCTGGCCTGGAGGGGTGAGGAGAGAAGCGGCTCTGGCCTGGAGGGGTGAGGAGAGAAGCGGGTCTGGGCTGGAGGGGTGAGGAGAGAAGCGGCTCTGTGGTGGAGGGGTGAGGAGAGAAGCGGCTCTGGGCTGGAGGGGTGAGGAGAGAAGCGGCTCTGGGTGGAGGGGTGAGGAGAGAAGCGGCTCTGGTCTGGAGGGGTGAGGAGAGAAGCGGCTCTGTGGTGGAGGGGTGAGGAGAGAAGCGGCTCTGTGGCGGAGGGGTGAGGAGAGAAGCGGCTCTGTGGCGGAGGGGTGAGGAGAGAAGCGGCTCTGTGGCGGAGGGGTGAGGAGAGAAGCGGCTCTGTGGCAGAGGGGTGAGGAGAGAAGCGGCTCTGTGGCGGAGGGGTGAGGAGAGAAGCGGCTCTGGGCTGGAGGGGTGAGGAGAGAAGCGGCTCTGTGAGGGTGGAAGGCGGGGGGAGGGGGGGAGAGAAGCGGCTCTGGGCTGGAGGGGTGAGGAGAGAAGCGGCTCTGGGCTGGAGGGTGAGGAGAGAAGTGGCTCTGGGCTGGAGGGGTGAGGAGAGAAGCGGCTCTGGGCTGGAGGGGTGAGGAGAGAAGCGGCTCTGGGCTGGAGGGGTGAGGAGAGAAGCGGCTCTGGGCTGGAGGGGTGAGGAGAGAAGCGGCTCTGGGGTGGAGGGGTGAGGAGAGGCTCGGCTGGAGGGGTGAGGAGAGAAGCGTTGTGAGGTGAGAGAGAAGCGGCTCTGGGCTGTAGGGGTGAGGAGAGAAGCGGCTCTGGGCTGGGAGGGGTGAGGAGAGAAGCGGGTCTGGGGTGGAGGGTGAGGAGAGAAGCGGCTCTGGGCTGGAGGGGTGAGTAAAGAAGCGGCTCTGGGCTGGAGGGGCATCCGATTGGTCCAGGACGCCGAGTCCTGGTCAATTGGATGGGCGTGCTGTGTTTACAACACAGCGCCCAATCCGCTTGCAGGGGCGGCGGCGGCCAATGGGAGTGAGTGGGGCGTGTGAGGCTTTGGTGGCAGAGATGCCCCGCTCACTCCCATTGGCTGGCGCCGAGCACAGGACGACTTCAGTGGGTTGCGGCAGGCGGCCACAGGCCCTACACGGCAAGTCCAGCAGCAGTGAGGCCCCAGCGGTGAGCGAGGGGCGGAAGGCACAGGCGGCATCCGGGCAGCGTCGACTTCGTGGCGGGGCCAAGGGTTGGCAGGATGGCGGTGGTGTGAGGTAGTGCGGGTGCGGCTCGCGATGACGCAAGCGTCATCGCTCGCAGTGCCACAAAGGATTATGGGATTCGGCTTCAACGGGCGAATCCCAAACTGGTGATTATATAAGTAGATATGTGTATAAACTGTATATGTACATCTATCTATATATGTGTATATACAGTATATGTACAGCTATCTATATATGTGTATATACTGTACATATATATCTGTGTGTATATGTGTATATACTGTATATATATATGTGTATATACTGTATATCTATATATGTGTTGTGTATATAGTGTATATGTATATGTGGGTATATAGTGTATGTCTGTGTATATACTGTATATCTATATGTGAGTATACACTGTATATCTATGTATATGTGTATATACTGTATATCTATGTATGTGTATATACTGTGTATCTATCAATATGTGTGTATATAGTGTATATCTACATGTATATATGTGTATATACTGTATATGTATGTGTGTATATACTGTATATGTATGTATATATGTGTATATACTGTATAGCGATATGTGTACATACTATATATCTCTATATATGTGTATATAAACTATAACTACATCTATATATGTGAAAATACTGTATATGTATATGTATCTGTGTGTATATACTGTGTATGTATATATGTGTGTATATACTGTATATGTACATCTATGTATATATGTGTATATAGTGTATATGTATCTGTGTGTATATAGTGTATATCTAAGTGTATGTGTAGATACAGTATATGTATATATATATGTATAGATGTGTATATACTGTATATGTATATATGTATATAGTGTATATCTATCTGTGTATATACTGTATATCTATATATGTGTGTATAGACTGTATATGTGCATGTATGTATATATGTGTATATACGCTATATGTATATGTGTATGTGTTTATATACAGTATATCAATATATATATATGTGTATATAGTGTGTATCTATGTGTATATACAGTATATCAATATATTTATGTGTATATAAGGTATGTGTAGATACTCTATATCTATATGTGTGTGTTGAAATAGTGTATATGTATATAGAGTGTATGTATGTATATAGAGTGTATGTATGTATATAGAGTGTATATGTATATATAGTGTATGTATGTATATATAGTGTATGTATGTATATGTGTATGTTGTGCTGCTGGTTAGTCGTCCTGTGTGTGGGGGGATTTTTGTCCCCTGTGGTGTGTCTCTCCCGGATCTCCTCTCTGTCTCTCAGCTGCTGTGTGTGGGGGAGGTGCAGGGTGTGGGGCCGAAGCAGAGCAGGGGTAGACTGTAGAGGGGCAGAATGGGCTCCCCCCCCCCGTTTCCCCTGGGCTCTATTTGCCCCTGCAGTGTCTTAACTCGCCCTGGCCCCTCTGTGGCTTCTTACCCTTCTTCCCAGCTCTGATCGATTAATAGAGGGCCTGAAGTGATGTCTGAGTCATGTGAATGATCACATGACTCTGACATCACCAAAGGTCCTTTAGCCTTGTAGTGAAGATGATCGGAGCAGAGAGGGATGCAGGAGTGTGCCGGAGCAGCAGGAGAGGTGGAGGGGGATCTACGGCTGGCGGGGGTGTATGGCTGGTGGGGGTGTGCAGGCGGGGGGTAGTTCTCCGGGAGGTGCAGTACGGCTGCGGCTGTCAGCTGCTGTGTGTGGGGGTTGCTGTCCCGGGGGATGGAGTGTGCGGGGCCGGAGCTCCTCTCCCTCTCTCTCTGGCCGGGTCTCCTGTGTCTGTGTGTGGGGGTTGTTGTCCCGGAGGTGCACTGCGGCTGCTTCTCGCGATGACGCTACGCGTCATCGCTCGCAGTGGCGCAAAGCATTCTGGGATTCGGCTACAGTGCCCGAATTCCAAACTGCGGATTATATAAATAGATATATATATATATATATATATATATATATATATATATATATATATATATGTAAATGGCTTTTGTTTCTCCAGCGATCTGTCTCGTGGTAAGGTAAAATATAACTTATTTATCCATTATCCATCCAGGCTTCTTCAACAACAATATCCCTATTGGGCGACATGTTTTGACACTACATGTGTCTTCCTCCAGGTCCAAGTGAGGTATGTATTAAAACCGCATATATAGTATAAAGACAGGGAAAACCCATCTGAGTTTCTAGGTGTAACCCTTTCTAGAAACTAACTGGTGTGTATAAAAGATTCCAAGTGGATTTGGTATATCCACATTAACCCTATAACCAGCAGTAACCCTTTGCTGTGTTGCTCCATCCCTAGGGACTTCACCAACATGAAAAAACTAAATAATTAAAATCAACTTTAAAAACAATTAAAACCAACCAATATCTATAAGATAGAGAAATTTATGTGAAATACTAAGGTATACCACAGCACAAGAATGATTACACTGGGGAACACAATTTTTTTAGGAGTTAGGTCAGACAACTGTTCTTAATTAAAGGGATCCTGTCACCCCCAAAACACCTCTAAAGCTATTAAAAGCTGTCCCTAGAGCATAGTAACACTTACCCTACACTCCTTTTAGCTCCTAAAAGCATCTACTGAGAATGAAGATAAACGTTATTACAGTACTTCATTAGTGATTATAATTAGTGACTATTGTATGCATAGTCACCCAGCCAGGCTCTCCCTCTTCATGATAACACGCCTCAATAGGCGTGATCTTTATCTCTGATTCAAATGCGCCGCCTCCCCGCTGTGTCATGCGTCAGCCGTGCTGCAGTGGGGCTGTATGACGCGAATCGCGTCATTTCCGGCGCCGGGTGACGTATTACACCCGCGCCGCTCTGTTTGCTTCAAGCCCCGCACTGCGCCCTATAAAGTGCTGGGGAATATCTTAATAAAAAGTATGTATAAGGGAGGGATTTACAAAATGTATAAATGAGAGCCCTCCCAACTGTAAAAGGATAAAAAAAGGGTACACGTGAACATACGGTGAAGGGGATATTTTTTCTCTTCTTTATTTTGCACTAGCTGTACTAGTTAATAACTGCTATTAACAAAATAGAATGTGTTAACAAAAATTTATTCAGCATACAAAAACCATAAAATATGTCCCTATAGGGACACATGCACTCACCCCACAGGGACGCACACACCACAAAGAGACACACACAACACAGATACACACACACCACACAGACCCCCCCCCCCACAGGGACACACACACATACACACCCTATAGGGACACATGCACTCACCCCACAGGGACACACACACACCACAAAGAGACACACACAACAGAAACACACACCACACAGACACCCCCCTCACAGGGACATACACACCCTATAGGGACACATGCACTCCCCCCACAGGGACACACACATACACACACAGACAGACACAGATGTGCACAAATCACCTCACACAACTCGCCTCATACATCTGCTGTCTTTAATTTCCAAATATAAACATCTGATTAAAAACAGCCAATGTGCAACTCATGTGTCATATAGGGAATTAAGGCAGATGTCAGTGACATGAGCTGTCTATTATGTGTATGTGTGAAGTAATATTTACTGCCTGGCCGGGGGGAGGGTTTACTGTTGGCTGGAGATTTATTAGGCTGCCTATAGCAACCAATCACAGCTCAGCTTCTATTTTCCTACAGGTCATTAATATGACATATTCAAATTCTATTTTGTTATAGCTAACAGCAGTTATTTATTAACCCGGGCATTATTGTGGTAAAAATAGTCTGTAACTGGCAGTTTCTATATCCTCTCACATAGAGGTAATGTGACTGACATCAGCCTTTCCACCAACTGACATCCTATTACCTCACAGACATCCTATTACCTCACAGAAGCTTTACTGAGAATGTCCTTTGTTGTCTATATTAACCAATCAGAGCTCAGATTAACAGTAGCAAAATAGACGCAGAGCTGTGATTGGTTGCTATTGGCAGCCTGATAAATCCCCAGGCAACAGGAAACCCTCCCTTCTGACAGTATATATTAGCTCACACATACACATAATAGACAGCTCATGTGACTGACAGCTGCCGTATTTCCTATATGGTACATTTGTTTCTCTTGTAGTTTTGCTGCTTATTAATCAGATTTTTATTGTTGAAGGATAATACCAGACGTGTGTGTTTTAGGGCGATTATGTGGCGAGGTTGGTGTATGTGTGGTGAAATGTGTGTTGAGGGTGGTATATGTGTTCAAGCACGTGGTAGTGTGAGGCGCATTTTGTGTGTGTGTTCATATCCCCGTGTGTGGCGAGTATCCTATATCGGGGCCCCACCTTAGCAACTGTATGGTATATACTCTTTGGCGGCATCGCTCTCATTCTTTAAGTCCCCCTTGTTCACATCTGGCAGCTGTCAATTTGGCTACAACACATTTCCTTTCACTTTTTCCCCATTATGTAGATAGGGCCAAAATAGTTTGGTGAATTGGAATGCGCGGGGTTAAAATTTCGCTCACAACATAGCCTATGACGCTCCCGCCCGGGGTCCAGACGTGTGATTGTGCAAAATTTTGTGGCTATAGCTGACAGCTGTCGATTTTCCTCCAACACTTTTCCATTCACTTTTTCCCCATTATGTAGATAGGGGCAAAATTGTTTGGTGAACTGGAGCGCGCGGGGTTAAAATTTCGCCTCATAACATAGCCTATGACGCTCTCGGGTCCAGACGTGTGACTGTGCAAAATTTTGTGGCTGTAGTTGCGACGGTGTAGATGCCAATCCCGGACATACATACACACATATATACATACACACATACACACATTCAGCTTTATATATTAGATTATGTACAAGTGATTGTGCAGGAAAAACTGTTTCTTAACATTTTTCCCTGTAAAATGCAATTTAAGTTTGGTTTGGTAGGAGTTCTTGTGAATCCTTAAAAGTGACGTAATACTGTGACATTATTCCCAGAAACTATATGTGAGTCACAAATGGTCGTAGGCATATTCTCCAGGCTCTTCCAATTCTGTTTCATCACTTTCCCATCCATTTCAGCCTTTTCCTCAGGTCCCTAGACCTCTTTGTTGGGTTGAGCAGAAATTTACTTACGTTTCCCATTGACTTGCATTGGTCTCGCTATTCGGTGCAACCCACTAGTTACGATTCTCCCAAATCCGAGTATTTCACTATTCGCTCATCACTAATGATAAATAATACTTACTGGATGTAGATTAATGGATTATTGGCTAATATTAAACTCCTTAAAGCTGGAATTCAATCTTATCAAACTGGTAGCATAAGACATTCAATTGAATTTTTATGTAAATACTCTTGGCATTTTGGGCTTAGCCATCTTAAAGACACTCATTTATTATATAGGTAGAATTCTCAGCATGCTAGACAGTGAATTATTGTATCTTATATCTTATCTGTCTTACCTTCCCTAGATATTTTGTGTAGAAATTGCAAATAGTGCAGATTGGTACACTTCATATTCGTCTTGTCATAAAGGGAGCTTACATAACATTGACAATTATTTTAATTATGTGACCTTTGCATTGCATTGTATATCATTTTTCTATGCCTGTTTTAGAAATTCAACATGCATAGATAAATTATATTTGGCAGTGATACAGTACAATGACTTTTTCAGTTGTGAATTTTACATCTAATGATAAACACTCTGTGGATGTTGTCATGAACAATTCAGTTTACTTGTTAGTGTCTTGAACAGATCATGGCTACCCAAGATCGCATCAAGTCTGATTATCATACTAAAGAAGCAGGGGATTCACAAACCCAACCCTCTAAAGCGAGAGACACATTGGGGCTGATTCAATAAGTCTATTTGTGCACACAATTATTAATAGAGGGGCAGGGTAGGAAAACATTTAGCAAATTCATTAGGAAGCCCATTTGACATAATTGAAACCTGTCAGGTCCCCTTTGCACCCAGAAGCACAAGACGTTCAGGGTGCATAGCTCAAATCCCTGCCTGATAGCCACAACATTTAGTAGCTTACATAAAGAGATCTTTAGAAAACCTATTTCTAAAGATTGTTAATGATATGCTAATTTGGGCTTTGATTAGTCGAGGGGACGTTAGTTCCCTTGACTAGTCTGCCCACACAGCATGTTATTCCACTCCTGTGATAACTAGGTATGAGCAAATCTTTTCAATTTAGAGTTTGGCTCGATTTGCCAAACGGGCATATGTTCACCGAAAAGATCAGCAAACAGTTCGCTGAATTTCCCATTCCCATTCAAATCAATGGGAGGCAAAATCAAGAGCCTAGAAAACGCCTTCAAAGGGGCCCAAAAGTCGCCAAACACAACTCAAACCGTTTTACAGTGGAGCCCTGCTGTTTTAGCAAGGACTTTATCTTCCTATACTATCACTTAGCAAGCTTCAGTGCCGTTGTCACCATGCTTCCGGGCCCGCTCATGAATCTCAGACATATTCACTGTTTCCCTCTCCCCTGATTGGTTAAACAAAGACAGCCTCAACCATCATCTCTGCTGGCATCTGTGATTGATTGACAGCATGGTAGAAGTCAGATTACAGTAAAAATAAATAAATAATTGAAAAAAATTGTCATGGGGTCCCCCCTAATTTTAATTACAGCCAAGATAAAGCCACCAGCTGTGGTCTTCAGGCTGCAGCTGTCTACTGTATCCTAGCTGGAGAATAAAAATAGGGGGTGCCCCATAGGTTTTTTGTTATTAATTATTTTATTTAACGCTAAATACCAGGCTAAAACACCCTTTAGTGCTTCATGAAAGGCACTAAAGGGTGCAAGCTTACAACATATAGGAAGGTAGGACATTATATAACTGTTTGACATCTATCTCTAAATCTATTTTGTCCATCTATTTATAAATGTATCTCTATTTTACATCTATCTATCTATCTATCTATCTATCTATCTATCTATCTATCTATCTAAAAATAGAAAAAATTAATGAGCAGCGGTCCTTTTCAGCAATATGCCAGGTGCTTATCAGTCATTAGGATGGGAATCAATCACCAACTCCAGACAATATAGATGCAAAATAAAGGCAGCAGCACTCAGGATTATGATGTCCCCATAGTAGAGGCCTTTGAGCAGGCGGTGAAGCAAGAAATTAAAATTTTGAGGGAAACAACAAAAAAAGAATTAGTAAAACCCAACGTGACAAAAGAACAATTTCAAGCAGTACAGGAACTTGTCCATGATGGCGGTTTGATAATAAAACCAGCAGATAAAGGGGGAGCAACCGTCATCATGGACAAGGAGACCTATTTAAAAGAGGTCTATAGACAATTGAATGATGACCAGGTATATAAAAAGTTAAAAAATTATCCCAAATTTGAGATTCAAAGAAACATACAAAAGATACTAAATACCGCAGTAGTAGGAGGGATTATTGATCAAAATCTACATGACTTTCTGTTTGAAAAAAATCCAGTGACACCAGTTTTATATCTGGTTCCTAAGATCCATAAATCACTGATTGATCCGCCAGGAAGACCAATTGTGGCAGGAATAAATTCTGTATTTTATAATATTGGAATTTTACAAATCTCAACCCTAGATCACCTGTAGTCAATAAGGGTGCAAATTGCAGTATGGAGCCATATCTATCTATCTATCTATCTATCTATCTATCTATCTATCTATCTATCTATCTATCATCACTTGAACAGCTGAAAAGTTAAGTATTATTTATAATCTTTAACCCCTTCAGGACCCAGCCTATTTTGACCCTAAAGACCTTGGCATTTTTTGCAATTCTGACCATTGTCCCTTTATGAGGTAATATCTCTGGAACGCTTCAACCGATCCTAGCGATTCTGAGATTGTTTTTTCGTGACATATTGGGCTTCATGCTAGTATTAAATTTAGGTCGATAATTTTTGCGTTTATTTGTGAAAAAATCAAAAATATGGCAAAAATTTAGAATATTTTGCAATTTACAAATTTTGAATTTTTTTTCTGCTAAACCAGAGTGTTATGTGACACAAAATAGTTAATAAATAATATTTCCCACATGTCTACTTCACATCAGCACAATTTTGGAAAAAAAAAAAATTCTTGTTAGGACGTTATAAGGGTTCAAAGTTCATCAGCAATTTTTCATTTTTCAACCAAAATTTACAAAACCATTTTTTGTAGTGACCACATCACATTTGAAGTCCTTTTGAGGGGTGTACATGACAGAAAACACCCAAAAGTGACACCATTCCAAAAACTGCACCCCTCAAGCTACTCAAAACTACATTCAAGAAGATTATTAACCCTTCAGGTGCTTCACAGGAACTAAAGCAAAGTGGAAACAAAAAATGGATATTTTAATTTTTTTTATCAAAAATGTTCTTTTAGCCTCAATTCTTTCATTTTCACATGGGCAACAGGATAAAATGGATCTTAAAATGTGTTGTGCAATTTCTCCCGAGTAAATCGATACCTCATATGTTGTCATAAACCACTGTTTGGGCGCACAACAGGGCTCAGAAGGGAAGGAGCGCAATTTGAATTTTGGAGCTAATTTTATATTCAAAAAGTGAAATGGCGCTGCTTTCCTTCTGAGCCCTGCCGTGCGCTCAAACAGTGGTTTATGACCACATATGAGGTATCGGTGTACTCAGGAGAAATTGCCCAACAAATTTTAGGATGAATTTTATCCTGTTGCCCATGTAAAAATGAAAAAATTTAGGCTAAAAGAAAATGTTTGTGAAAAAAAAAGTACTTTTTAATTTTCACAGATCAATTTGTAAAGCACCTGAGGGTTCAATATGCTCACTACCCATCCAGATAAGTTCCCTGGGGGGTCTAGTTTCCAAAATGGGGTCACTTGTGGGGAGCTCCAATGTTTAGGCACACAGGGGCTCACCAAACACAACATGGTGTCAGCTAACAATTTCAGCTGATTTCCATTCAAATTGTTAGCGGACACCATGTCGCGTTTGGAGAGCCCCTGTGTGCCTAAACATTGGAGCTCCCCCACAAGTGACCCCATTTTGGAAACTAGACCCCCCAGGGAACGTATCTAGATGCATAGTGAGCACTTTGAACCCCCAGGTGCCTCACAAATTGATCCATAAAAATTTAAAAGTACTTTTTTTGCGCAAAAATGTTTTTATTACATTAATTTGTGAAGCACCTGAGGGCTCAATATGCTCACTACCCAGCTAGATAAGTTCCCTGGGGGGTCTAGTTTCCAAAATGGGGTCACTTGTGGGGGAGCTCCAATGTTTAGGCACACAGGGGCTCACCAAACACAACATGGTGTCCGCTAACAATTTCAGCTGATTTCCATTCAAATTGTTAGCGGACACCATGTCGCGTTTGGAGAGCCCCTGTGTGCCTAAACATTGGAGCTCCCCCACAAGTGACCCCATTTTGGAAACTAGACCCCCAGGGAACTTATCTAGCTGGGTAGTGAGCATATTGAGCCCTCAGGTGCTTCACAAATTAATGTAATAAAAACATTTTTGTGCAAAAAAAGTACTTTTAAATTTTTATGGATTAATTTGTGAGGCACCTGGGGGTTCAAAGTGCTCACTATGCATCTAGATACGTTCCCTGGGGGGTCTAGTTTCCAAAATGGGGTCACTTGTGGGGGAGCTCCAATGTTTAGGCACACAGGGGCTCTCCAACCGTGACATGGTGTCCGCTAAAAATTTGAGCTGATTTCCATTCAAATTGTTAGCGGACACCATGTCGCGTTTGGAGAGCCCCTGTGTGCCTAAACATTGGAGCTCCCCCACAAGTGACCCCATTTTGGAAACTAGACCCCCCAGGGAACGTATCTAGATGCATAGTGAGCACTTTGAACCCCAAGGTGCTTCACAAATTGATCCGTAAAAATTAAAAAGTACTTTTTTTGCGCAAAAAAGTTTTTATTACATTAGTTTGTGAAGCACCTGAGGGTTCAATCTGCTCACTACCCATCTAGATAAGTTCCCTGGGGGGTCTAGTTTCCAAAATGGGGTCACTTGTGGGGGAGCTCCAATGTTTAGGCACACAAGGGCTCACCAAACGCAACATGGTGTCCGCTAACAATTTCAGCTGATTTCCATTCAAACTGTTAGCGAACACCATGTCACGGTTGGAGAGCCCCTGTGTGCCTAAACATTGGAGCTCTCCCACAAGTGACCCCATTTTGGAAACTAGAGCCCCCAGGGAACGTATCTAGATGCATAGTGAGCACTTTGAACCCCAAGGTGCTTCACAAATTGATCCGTAAAAATTAAAAAGTACTTTTTTTGCGCAAAAATGTTTTTATTACATTAATTTGTGAAGCACCTGAGGGTTCAATATGCTCACTACCCATCTAGATAAGTTCCCTGGGGGGTCTAGTTTCCAAAATGGGGTCACTTGTGGGGGAGCTCCAATGTTTAGGCACACAGGGGCTCACCAAACGCAACATGGTGTCCGCTAACAATTTCAATTGTTAGCAAACACCAGGTTGCGTATGGAGAGCCCCTGTGTGCCTAAACATTGGAGCTTCCCCACAAGTGACCCCATCCAGATATAGAGCGTAATTACACATATCTGTACCGAGCCTTCGAGAAGGACAGGTCAACTTGTAACCTGGCCGTTCTGCAGGAAGGGATTTGTTGTAGCACACTGGAATGAGACCCCAAAGCCATGGTAAAGACTAAGGGGGCACTTATCAGTGCAAGGTCCAATGTTCGGGTGTTGTGCGTGTGTGTGGTGTGAGTGTGAGTGATGTTGTGTATGTCATGCTGGTGTGGGTGAGTTGTGTAGGAAAGGTCAGTATGTCAGTCTGGGGACGTGTGATGAATTTTAAAGCATTCATTCAAACACAGTCCTGGTTTGTCAGGACACGTTTCACATTAAAAACGAGTTTCCTTTCTATTCCCCCTTTTATAGCAGACCCGGCACTTTTTTCTTGTCCCCTCAGCTGGAAAATGTTGCCCTGGTACCACACGGGAAACTCGAGTTCCAGGGGTGCTGGGGCCCGCTTCTTCTTCACCTCCAAACATCAGGGCCTTGATCACCTTTTCCTGGAACTGGAGGAAGGTGTTGGTGGTCTGGCCTGCACATCGTGATAGCACGTATGCGTTATACATTGCCATCTGTATGATGTGCACGGCCAGCTTTTTATACCACACCTTCGTCTTCCGCATGGCACTGTAGGGCTGGAGGACTTGATCAGAAAGATCAACTCCCCCCATGTGCTTGTTGTACCCCAGGGCACAGTCCGGTTTGTAGACCTGTGCTGGGGTACCCCTAGTGGTGGTGGCCGTGGTGGTGGGACCATGGATTGTGGTCAAGAAAAGGACATCCCTTTTGTCCTTGAACTTGACCACAACCATGTTGCTGCTACATTGGGCTCTGCTTTCACCCTTAGGAAGCAGCTACCCAACTAGCGTCACAGGGAGACCCCTCTGGTTTCTGCGCACAGTACCGCAAGCGGCGGTAGTTCTGGCAGAAAGGGACTGAAATAGTGGGATACTTGTATAAAAGTTATCAACGTATAGATGGTAACCTTTATCAAGTAGTGGGTGGATCAGATCCCACACTATTTTCCCACTCACCCCCAGAGCAGGTGGACACTCTGGGGGCTGGATCCTGGAATCCTTTCCCTCATACACTCTAAAGCTGTGAGTGTACCCTGAGGTACTCTCACACAGCTTGTAGAGTTTGATTCCGTACCTTGCCCTCTTGCTGGGCAGGTATTGCCGGAACTGCAGCCTCCCTTTGAAGTGGATGAGGGATTCATCCACACAAATTTCCCTTTTGGGAACGTACACTTCAGCAAACTTGTTGCTGAAGTGTTCGATGACCGGGCGAATTTTGAATAGCCTATCAAAATTCGGGTCATCTCGGGGAAGGCTGTCCGCGTTGTCCCTGAAATGTAAAAACTTGTGAATGACCTCAAATCGTTTTCGGGTCATCACCATGCCGAACACTGGAGTGTGATAGAAAATATCTTTACTCCAGTATTGGCGGATTTCTGGTTTCTTCACAATCCCCATGTGAAGTACCAGTCCCCAATATTTCAACATTTCTACTGAGTCAATGGGACTCCAAGTAGAAAATATGGAATTTGGGTTGGCGGCCACAAATTGTTGGGCGTAGAGGTTAGTCTGCTCCACCATGAGACTCACAATGGCCTCAGAGAAATAGACTTTGAAAAAGTCTATTTCCCTGAGGTTTGCCGTCTCAAATTGGATTCCTGATTGGGGAAGGAATTCAGGAATCCGTGGAGTGTAGTTTTCAGGGACGGGGGTCCAAACGGGGGCCCTGGTGCTAGGTTGGGAGTGACTAGCACCAGGTTGAGGATTACTCACAGTTGGCTGTGGGTCTTCCTCCATGGCCTCCGGCTCCTGTTCCTCAGGCTCCGGCTCCTCTTCCACGGCCTCCGGCTCTTCTCCCCCAGTCTCCGGACGATGTCTTGTCCTCCGACGCCTTCTTGGTGGCGAGTCGGTGTCACTGGAGGAGGAAGAATGGGAGGAATAGAGGAACGTGGGGTCCTCTCCCTCACTATCAGCTTCGGAGGCAACAATAGCATATGCCTCCTCAGCTGAGTACACCCTTTCTGGCCGTGACGACTGGGACAAGCGGGACGGGCGTGACATTTTGTGTGTGCTGTGTGCGTGTGTAAAAAAACCCTAAACTTTATTACAGTGTGCGTGTACGTGTGTATGTGAAAGTGATTGGTGTAACTGTCTACTGGCGGAGGAGACGCAGGTGGCGGTCAGGCGGAGGGGGCGCAGGGGACGGTCAGGCAGAGGGGGCGGTCAGGCGGAGGGGCACAGGGGACGGTCAGCTAAGGGGGCGCTCAGGCACAAGGGGCACTCAGACGGAAGAATCTGTCAGACAGAGGGGGCACAGGGGATGGTCAGGCAGAGGGGACGGTTAGGCGGAGGGGGCACAGGTGTCTGTCAGGTGGAGTGGTTGGTCAGGTGGAGGGGGAAAAGGTGGCAGTCGGTCAGGCGGAGAGGACGCTCGGGCGCAGGGGATACCCAGGCAGAGGAGTCGGTGGCGGTCAGGCGGAGGGGCACAGGGGACACTCAGGCGGAGGGGGCGCAGATGGCGGTCAAGCGGAGGGGACGGTCAGGCGGAGGGGGCGCAGGGGACGGTCAGGCGGAGGGGGCGCAGGGGACGGTCAGGCGGAGGGGACGGTCAGGCAGAGGGGACGGTCAGGCGCAGGGGACGGTCAGGCGCAGGGGACGGTCAGGCAGAGGGGACGGTCAGGCAGAGGGGACGGTCAGGCAGAGGGGACGGTCAGGCAGAGGGGACGGTCAGGCAGAGGGGACGGTCAGGCAGAGGGGACGGTCAGGCGCAGGGGACGGTCGGGCGCAGGGGACGGTCGGGCGCAGGGGTCGGTCGGGCGCAGGGGTCGGTTGGGCGCAGGGGTCGCGCTTAGGCAGAGGAGTCGGTGACGGTCAGGCGGAGGGGGCGCAGGGGACGGTCAGGCGCAGGGGACGGTCAGGCGCAGGGGACGGTCAGGCAGAGGGGACGGTCAGGCAGAGGGGACGGTCAGGCAGAGGGGACGGTCAGGCAGAGGGGACGGTCAGGCGCAGGGGACGGTCAGGCGCAGGGGACGGTCAGGCGCAGGGGACGGTCAGGCGCAGGGGACGGTCAGGCGCAGGGGACGGTCAGGCGCAGGGGACGGTCAGGCAGAGGGGACGGTCAGGCGCAGGGGACGGTCAGGCGCAGGGGACGGTCAGGCGCAGGGGACGGTCAGGCGGAGGGGACGGTCAGGCGCAGGGGACGGTCAGGCGCAGGGGACGGTCAGGCGCAGGGGACGGTCAGACGCAGGGGACGGTCGGGCAGAGGGGACGGTCAGGCGCAGGGGACGGTCGGGCAGAGGGGACGGTCAGGCGCAGGGGACGGTCGGGCAGAGGGACGGTCGGGCAGAGGGGACGGTCAGGCGCAGGGGACGGTCGGGCAGAGGGGACGGTCGGGCGCAGGGGACGGTCGGGCGCAGGGGACGGTCGGGCGCAGGGGACGGTCGGGCGCAAGGGACGGTCGGGCGCAAGGGACGGTCGGGCAGAGGGGACGGTCGGGCAGAGGGGACGGTCGGGCGCAGGGGTCGGTCGGGCGCAGGGGTCGGTCAGGCGGCGGTCGGGCGCACGGGTCGCGCTTAGGCAGAGGAGTCGGTGGCGGTCAGGCAGAGGGGGCGCAGGGGACGCTCGGGCGCACGGGATGCAGGAGGGTGATCACTGGGGCAGGGGGGTGATCACTGGGGCAGGAGCTAGCAGTAGCGGGGGGGGGGGCAGATCACAGAGGGGGGGTGTGTGATTACTGAGGGGTGTTAACTAGTGCAGGGGATGGCTCTGCTGCTGCCTGCAATCAGCACCGGCTGGCAGAAGCAGGACACCAGCCGGTGGATGAAGACAGGAGGGAACAGCAGAGGACAGAGGTCACAATGGACGGGGAGATGGGGCGGGAGAGGAGAGCGGAGATCGGAGGGGGGGAGAGGAGATCTGGGGGGTGGGGTGAGAGAGGAGACCGGAGGGGGGGGGGGGAGAGGAGATCGGAGGAGGGGGGAAGGGAGGAGATCAAGGGGGGAGATCGTGGAGGAGGGGGCGGAAGAGGAGATAGGGGAGAGGAACAGAGGGGAGCGCAGAGGTTACCGGTACCGGCGGCGGCAGCGGCGGTAGCGGCGGTGGCGGCGGCGGCTCAGGCACACTCCGGGCACAGTCAGTGGCAGCAGCGGCGGCAGGGGGTACACGCTCTTCAGCTTCCACGGACGGGATGAAGCTGGAGAGCGTGGTCAGCTATTGTAAATAACCCCCTCCACATCTGATTGGAGGGCTAGCATCACAAGGACGCTAGCCCCAATCAGATCTGGGGGGGGGGACACATAGGTCACATTCCCCCCAGCCAATGCCTGATGCTTTCAGCATCAGGCCATACCCTGATTGAAATATTTCACCAATGGAAATTGGTGAAATATTTACAATTATTTCTATTGCGCATCTGACTTTTAACTGCCCAATCGGAGGGCTCCTAGCAACGGGGGGGCAAAACCACCCCCGTGAGGTCATCTACAGGTCCTCACGGTCCTGCGGCTCTGTTAACCCTTCACTGACCCCGGTTAATAGAGCCGCAGGACGGGAAACCGGCCAGGACGCAGCATATGCGTCCAGGGTCGGGAACGAACTTGTTTTGAGGACGCATATGCTGCGTCCTGGGTCGGGAAGGGGTTAAAGATTTAAAATTTTGAAAATATTAGCAATCTTCAGCTTCCTCAGGAGTGGTGCCCCCATTATAAGCGCCACTCCTGGAGCTTAGCCCCAACTCTCTCACTGCCTAGGTATGTTGACAAACAGGGTAATGGTATTTGGAGTTGATGCCAGTTGGGTAATGTCAGCTGGCAGCAAGGCGAGAGGTTAGTCATCTTGTGGAGCCAATTTTACTTACCAAATCAGTAAGGACACAAATAACCACACCAATAAATATTTAAAGAGAAAATGAACTCCAATACATTCACTTTCACCTTTTTTTTTAAATTAAAATCCTTTTGTTGAACATCTCCCATTCCACCCCTCCCCCTCCCAAAAGGATGTAAAAAGTAATAAGAAAGAAAAACAAAAAAAAAATAAATAAAAACCAAGTAAATGCTGTAGTAATCCCAGCATATAGGGGAAAGATTAGTGACTGCATCCCCCATATGGTGGGACAGCAGTTACTGAACTACTCCCCACAGTGTGACATGATGTGACTTCCCTAAGGTTGTCTCAGGTTACACAGCAGATATAACAAAGCAGGGAATCCTGTTGTGTTACCTAAAATACCCTCAGTAGTGTCAGCACTCGTAACACTAGCTGTTTAGTGAGAACCCGATTATCTTGCGAGATGTAGCTTAGGTCATGCTGACCATAAAATTCACCTGCTATATGCACTTTATTTAAAAATTAAAGAAAATCCTTCATCTTTAAGAGCTGGATTCTCATTTCCTTATTTGTTGAATTTCATGGTAGTTGATAGACTGCACTACTAATTTGTGTGGAATACACAAATACAAAGTGGGTATATCACTAGTAACCCAGGTGTTATTTTCTTGCCATTTGTTTGAGGATAATGCTTACAGGAAATGTTTACTATCATGTATATATCTTTGCATGTGTCCCCTACAAGTGACTGTAAACATATTGTCTACCCAGGGGTGTAACTACAGGGGTTGTGATCACACCCGGGCCCCAGAGCCTAGGGGGCCCCAAAAGTCCCTTTGGCTTATAGAAAAAGACTATTGCTGTTAAAGATTTGTAATAATTGGGGGCCCCGTTGGAGCTTTCGCATCGGCGCCCATGAGCTTCAAGTTACGCCAATGTGTCTACCCACATAAAAACCCTTTCCAACATTGAATTAATGCCTGCCTCTATGGGGCAAAGGGAAGGTGGAACAATGCCTTTATGTTTTTTTTAGAAGGGCATGCAGTATGGGGTATGTAGGTGGATCTACTGATAGATACTCAAACACCTTTTTGGTAATTAAACATTGTTGTAGCCCATCCTGTAACATTTTGTCAAGATCTTTCTTGATGTTTATTACTGGAACCTTATTTAATGGTAACTATGACCCTCTGTCCGAAAGCATACTTTGTGGCTACTTTGTCAGAAAGTCTGACTACTATATTATTATTATCCTTCAGTTGTTTCAAGGTATGTCATTCTATTCAATTCAAACTAAGTGGCTACTTTGTCAGAAAGTCTGACTACTATATTATTATTATTCTTCAGTTGTTTCAAGGTATGTCATTCTTTTCAATTCAAACTACCGTATTTTCCGGCGTATAAGACGACTGGGCGTATAAGACGACCCCAACTTTTCCAGTTAAAATATAGAATTTGGAATATACTCGCCGTATAAGACTACCCCAGTTCTATGATATGATCCTCACTGTGACCCCCACACAGTCCTCCATACAGTATAATGGACCCACATAAAGAATAATGGGCCCTATATCTCTTCACACTGTTTAGGACCTCCACACAGCCCTCAAATAGCCCTGCATAAAGTATAGAGGCTCCCTCATATCCCTTCAAGTATTATCATGCTCCCACAGTGGCCTCTAAGTATTATAATGGATTCCATATAATATATTTGTCTCCATAAATTATAATGCATCATCATAGTGCTCCATATAGTATAATGCACCACTGTAGTCCTCCATATATTATAATGCACTCCCCATAGTCCTCTAGATAATATAATGCACCTCATAGTTCTCCATATAGTGTAATGCACCCCGATAGTCCTCCATGTACTATAAACACAGAGAGGGTAATGTGCCAGCACTGGGGTGGGTGGGAAGGGTGAGTGACACAGAGAGGGGGACATACCAGCTCCAGATGGGGGGAGTTTAAGTGAGACAGAGATGGGGATGTGCCAGCGTCAAGGGGGGTAGGTGACATGGAGAGAGGGTCGTGCCAGTGGTGGTGGGGGAGTACAGCCCCAATTAACCCCCAATATTCCACTGCAGCCTCCATCATCCCCCAATATCCCTCTGTAGACACACACACACACAGTCAGACATACACACACAGTCAGACACAGACAAACACAGTCAGACACAGACACACACAGTCAAACACACACACACAGTCTGACATACACACAGTCTGACACACATATACATAGTGCCACTGCAGTGTCACCGGAGCCTGCCGGAGCTTACCATTGCCACCGCCACCGCCACTGTACGTAGCCAGGCACCATAGATGTACGATAATAAGCCATCAGCCAATCAGGGGGCTGCTGGCGTCTGATTGGCCCTGGCATTACCGTACATCTACACTGAGCGGTGCAATTACCTCTGTACAGAAGATGTACGGTAATGCCGCGGCCAATCAGACGCCAGCAGCCGCCTGATTGGCTGATGGCTTATTATTGTACATTTACGGTGCCCGGCGGCTACATACACGGCGGCGGTGGCAGCCGGAAAAATTTTTTGGGGGGTGGCTTATATTAAGCACGGTGGGCCCCCTGCAGATGCCGGTGTTTCTTTTTCCCAGCAGGTGGCGCCCTGCACCCGGCGTATGACGACCCCCGACTTGGGGGAAGATTTTTAGGGGTTAAAAAGTCGTCTTATACGTCGGAATATACGGTATCCACATTCTGATCTTTTTCATTTAAAATCTTTTTGAATTCTTTCTCCATCATGTTATGATTTCACCTAGTTTATTTGAACAAAACTACACCAACAGATGCTTAGTTAAATCCACCAAGGGGGACGGGGTTAAGTGTGGGGGTCAAAAATGTAGTTTGTGCCAATTTGTACAAAATAAAATACATTTTAAGACAATCAGGATCGCATCTATAATATCAAATCTTTTATTAATTGTTCCAGCACCTATGTGGTGTACAAAGCTGAGTGCACTGTTTGTAAGAAGCACCATATTGGATGCGCATCGAGCCCACTAAATGACCGCATAGTCAAGCATGTCTCAGCAGCTAAAAATTATTCCAGTAGCAGAAATAGAGCAACCCTGGGACTATTTAAACACTTTTTGGAAGTGCACAATGGGGATAAGTCATCACTGAGCGTCATTGGAATTTAAAGAGTCGCAGAACCTTTTAGAGGTGGTGATTTGAAAAAAATCTTTGCTGCTGGGGAGATTCAATGGATCCTTACACTAAATTTCAGAATCCCCGAGGATTTAAAACACCGCAATGACTTGCAATCCATTTTTAAGAGAAACATGGCAATTTTATAGTTGTGATATAAGTGTTAGTATGGATTCAATATCAATTTTCATTTATAATTTTAGTAATTTGTTAATGATATGTCAAGATCAAATTTGTATTCTGTATCTACTATAAAGTGGTTATCTGTAGATTACAGCATACAGCACACATGCGCTTTTTAGGTGGGTTTAAACAGCATTGTAATATGTTATTAGGATGCAGTATAATGTATGTATTAATCCACTTGTTAATGATTCCATGTTTATTTGTGTCTATGTGCAGTTTCATGCATTTTTTCCCCATTTTTTCCATGTGCTTTAATGTTATGTATAGGAGTTACCATAGAGGTCTGCATCTGTTTTCTTTAATCAGCATTTTCTCATGTGAATAATCAATTACTAGGCTTACCCTATTCTTAATGTTCCATCATCTCCCCCCCTCATTTCCAATGCTATCATGAGTAGTTATGTAGTTATATGAATGTCTATCATTTTTACTAATGTCACCCAGCGGTGTAACTAGGTTTCTTGGCGCCCGGGGCAAAGATCTATTTTGGCGCCCCCCCCCCAGAGTAGGTGAGGAGCGGGGGGGGGGGGGGGGAGGGGGTGCTGTCCTGTCAGCTTTCAGCCCCCTGCTTGGCTTGATTGAGGAGCGGGGGGGTGCCACCGGCGCCCCCCTCTGAGTTGCGCCCGGGGGAAAAGGATCCGGATGCACCGCCCTAGTTACGCCCCCAATGTCCACTATGAGTAAGGATCGCTGGATCTGAAATGTGTAAAGTGTTAACGCAGATTTTAATCTGTGTGCTTTGAATTTTAAAAGATGAAAAATAAAAGAAAGTTTTACACCTATATGTACCATGAAGACACCTCCCTTTTATTCTCTTAAAATTGGGAACAAGGGTGGCCGCATACTTATTTCATCGGCTCCTGCTCTGGTCCCCACTGCAGTTCACAACTCTCAAGGCCTGCACAAATCGTGCAGATCTCCTGTCCATGTACTTAGGGGGCAGTACAGTAAGCTTGTAAGTGGACCCAGCCTATGAATTGGAGTTTCTAGCTATTTAAGGCATCCTTCCCTGTAGGGAGGTGCCTGAAAACCTCCATTAACTTGTGTATTGTCAGGTCCCTTTGAACATATATTTGCCTGAACTTCAACTTGTCCTACCTGAACCTGAACTTATCATGACTGAACTTGAGCCCAAACGTTCCAGCCATCCTTTCAGCATCTGAAGTGAATCTGTTCTATCTGCACCTGAACCTGTTCCGTCTGTACCAGACCTTTGGAGCCAGTACCAATATGCACCCTGTCTTTGATCGTGTCTTGCCTGATACTCTGTGACACTATCTGCATTCCTGACTCCTGGGGTCAGCTACTGCAGTCTATGGAGTGCCCTGAAGTTGTACCTAGTGTCTTTCAGCAGTCAAGTCCAACATCACCAAGATAATCTGATGGATACCTGAGTACTCACACCCTGGTAAGCCCACTCTGTTCTGCAGTGGGTAGACATGTATGTACATTACAGGTATGGTCTAGGAGATCAAGGAAACACTAATGGAACTAGGGGCCACTATGTATGGCATCGATAGCATGTGTGATGACCCTAGGTCCAACTTGGTCCTGGTCTCCACTAGTTTCACCCAATGTACTGTTATGGAAATGTAGTGACCCTGGCCACAAGCACTTGTCCATATGTCAGTCTTTAAGTAGACCTCTCAGCAACTGCATTGGTAAAGACATGAGTGATATCATTGGACATGTGCTGGTGAAAGGCGTAGATGGCACTCAGGGAAAAATGGTGATGGTCAGGGGACTGTTGCTGCCATGAGTTTGCGGAAAGCCTCAGTGTCCACAAGCCTAAATGGCAAAATTTCCAGAACAAGCATAATGGAAATGTTCCCGTTTAGGGTTTATGCCTGTGGGTGATATTTCTATTTGCATTCCAAGGCCTGGGGTAGGGATAGTTGAAATTTGTGCTGGGACAAAGAATAGGATGTAGTTGTTTATGGTACTTCCGATGTGCAATGACAGATGCAGGGCTTCAGGCATTAATGACTGCGTCATGAACAGGGGATTGGCAAGCACATAGCACAGAGGGAAGACAGTGGTGTCACCCGCAGACACTGAATGTGAACCTGTGCATTTGGCTCACCTACTTAGGTGCTTTGGTGACACGTGCCGGAGCATGCTGGAGGTGGTAGGCTTGCAATGGTCAGACCTCTGCTGATCTTTGGATGGTTCAGGTTGCAAATGATCTTTTTTTTATCATCCTCATTTTCGTTAACACTAGACTGGGGAACACCTAACCTTTGGCCTAGGATGTTGCCAGTGGCGTAACGTCAGACCCTGGGGCCCCGATGCGAAAGCTCCAATGGGGCCCCCAATTATTGCAAATCTTTAATAGTATTAGTCTTTTTGTATGGGCCAAAGGGACTTTCGGGGCCCCCTAGGCTGCAGGGCCCAAGTGCAATCGCAACCCCTGCACCTGTTGTAGTTACGCCCCTGGATATTGCCATATGTGGGTGCTATAAGGAATAATTGACCACCTTCTCCCTCTGACTATCCTATTGCCTCTTACTGTCTGTTGCAGTGCTGTGGATTCCTCTCCTACTGTCCTTGCTTTGCTTGACACATTCCTAGGATTGATCAGTGACTTCATCGTCCAACACATTGTTTTTCATTTCTGCACTCAGGTCCTCCTGACTTGTTGACTTAACGTCACTTCATGGTAACTGTGTCTCACCATCATCTACCTCTTGAGATACATATTTGCCGATACCCACGGTCATCTTCTTCTGACTGTGGCCTTCTTGAAATGTGCAGGACGGGAACCCAGAATCAATAAATGAAAATATAAAGAGCTTCTCGTAGTGTCAGATTGTGGAATTACTTGTATCCGAGGACTTGTGTGGTGCCCTGCATCCACAAGTACCCACAGGCCTTCCTAGAACACAGATGGAAATCCATAGCAGGTGCACTAGTACAACCAACACCTTTCACCCCAGCACAGTAGGGGGAGCCCAACTTGCTGCCCTAGGCAAGATCCCCTATAAATACTGATGCTGGGGAGGAGTTAGTCAGAGTGTGCAGAAGCTAGGAGAGCTGCAAATACGTCCTGGTGATCATTGCCGTGTTAGGACCAACCAGTGACCCTAAACAGCCCTCGAGGAGTCCTGCCAAACCAAGAGTGGGTACAGAAGGCAAGGAGAGAAAAGAGGAGGAAAAGTGGGAAATCGGGAGCCAGAATAGGTTCGCCCAAACAGCACACCGGAAATCGGGGTCCGTGTCTGCAGGAGAGCTACACGCCCAGGAAAGAACCCGGCAAACTGCGGTAATAACAGGGTTAGTGCAAGCTTTGTATTATCAGCTGTCCTTAAGCCTGAAATTCATGGGGTCACGCCAATATTAGACATGACCGCCATGAATTTCTATTAAAGTGTTAAAAAAAAACAACACAGAGAAAAAAGTTTTATTAGAAAAAAAACAAAACAACACTTAGAGACTCCATCTTTATTAAGAAAATAATCTTCCGTCTGACGTAGTCCAATCCAGTTTTCTTCTTTAGCTCATCTACATTTCTGTACCTCTACTAGAGATGTAGCTGAGCTGTGGGCCGTGGGAAAGTTCATGTGAGTTCATGCTGTTAAACATAAACTCACATGAACCCTGACAGCACCGCGGCTATTTCATATGAACAGCTGATCAGCATCAGCTGATACATCAGCCGTTCATTTGAAATAACCGTCGGGAAAGCCGGCAGTGAGAAGATTTCACCGCTTTGCTTTCCTGTGCGGTTCTGCGCTCCCCGCTCCCTGATGCCTCCTCCCCACTCCCCCACCACATCTCCGCCCGATCCTAAGTAAGGACTGGGGGGGAAGTGCAGAACCAGGGACTGGGGAGGGGGCATCAGGGAGCGAAGAACAGAACGGGAAAGCCGGCGCTAAAGTCTTTTCACCGCCGGCTTCCCTGCTACGGTCCTGCATTCCCCGCTTCCTTGTCCTGCGCTCCCCGCCCGGTCCTAACTCAGGTTCGGGATGGGAGGTGGCTGGGGGAGCCGAGGATCAGGATGGGAGGAAGAGGATCGAGCTGTATGATTGTTTAAAAACCGATGGCTTTTTACCGGTGGCATTTAAATAATCATGCACCCATTTCAGCCCTTTCTCCAGCCCCCAGACCGCTGTATAGGGTCCAGCTCAGGAATTGCTCGCATTTCCAATTGACTTACATTGTACTCGTTACAGCTAGCGAGTATTCACAAGGAAACTCGCGGAGTAACGAGTAGCCCGAATACCGTAGTATTTGGTGAGAACCGAATAGTAACGAATATACTCGCTCATCCCAAGTGTGAAAATTTGCAGTTTTTGTATGACATATTATATCAATAAACAGGTAAAACAATAACCAGGTAAGGCTGGGGTCACACTTGCGTTTTTTTCATGAGTTTTTGGAGACCAAAAATCATGTAAAAACGCACCCATAGGCTCCCATGTTAAAAAATGCATGCCCTAATAACAAAAACGCATGTGTAAATAGCAAAAACGCATGTGTGACAGTACCATGCCTTTTTGTGTGCGTTTTTGCTATTATGTGATTAGATGACATCAAAAACGCATGCAAAAACACATGGTACATTAGTACCATTTAGTACCATCCAAAAACGCATGCGTTTTCCATAGGAGCCCATGTTAAAAAAACGCATGCGCTTTTAGAAAACGCATGCGTTTTTTTAACATGGGCCCCTATGGAAAACGCATGCGTTTTTGAATGATACTAAATGGTACTAATGTACCATGCGTTTTTGCATGCGTTTTCCATAGGGGCCCATGTTAAAAAAATCGCATGCGTTTTCTAAAAAACGCATGCGTTTTTAAAACAGCACCAAAAAATAGTGCATGCACTATTTTTTGGTGCGGATTTAAAAACGCATGCAAAAACGCTGGGTGCCATCACACACCTTAAAGACCTGTTTCACATCTAAGAATGGTGTGCGTTTTGAAAAATTTGTGTTTTTAGGCGTTTTTAACCGCTGAAAACGCATTAAAAACGCTAGCGTTTTTGGTCCCATTGGTTTTAATGGAAACGCATGTAAAAACGCATGCAAAAACGCATGAGCGTTTTCAAAAACGCAAAACGCATGCGTTTTTGCAAACGCCACGCTAGACGCCTCAGCGTTGGCAAAAAACGCATGCGTTTTGCGTTTTTGCATGCGTTTCCATTAAAACCAATGGGACAAAAAACGCTAGCGTTTTTATGCGTTTTTAGCAGTAAAAACACCTAAAAACACAAATTTAGCAAAACGCACACCATTCTTAGATGTGAAACAGGCCTTAAAAAACTCATGATGACATGAAAAAACGCATGGAAAAACGCATGAGTTTTTTTAAGTCACTAAAAAAACTCATGCCAAGTGTGACCCCAGCCTAACTCTTTCTTCTCTTTATGGGAGATTCTCCCTTGAACATTGCAGAGAATAAATTAGAATATAAAAAAAATTTAATTACTATAAATGTAGATTTTTCAAGTAACTCCAAAGGGTCCAGTGCGATCCCTAACTGGGTGTCCATCGCACTGTCCCAGGTGCAATATGCGGGACCCATTTAATAAAACCTCCAATGAAGGCCCTGGGCAGTCTACAGGGCATCGCTGGTCACCTCGTTGGACCACTCTTTCGGCCACCCAAACAGGTTTTTGTTCTGTGGTCTTTTAAAACCAACAAGGATCACATTGTAGTGCCAACTATGTACAAGAAAGGTCGAGCCATTCGCCGTCCATGGTCTCATAGGCCATGTTCACACACATGCGTTTTTTTGACCATCTCTGCCTTTTTTGGTGTGTAAAAAAAAAACGCAGGTGCGTTAACGCAGGGTACATTTGAGTGTACATGCGTTTTTCAGCTCCATTTGCGTTTTTTTTCCTCCAGTCCAAAAAACGCTGCATGCAGCGTTTTTGGGTGCTGGAAAAAAACGCAGGGGTGGTTTCCCAAAAACGCATGCATTTTTTTAACATGGGCCCCTATGGGAAACGCATGCGTTAACGCAAGTGCCTATATGTGCCCTGCGTTAACGCATGCGTTTCCCATAGGGCCCCATGTTAAAAAAACGCATGCGTTTTTAAAAGGCACATTTATGCACCCTGCGTTAACGCTTGCGTTTTTGCCTGCGTTTTTGGTGAAGAAATAACTAAGTCCAAAAACGTTGCAAATCCTTTCAGACACACAAGGCACATATTTTAGCACTCTTAAAAAAACGCATGTGGTTTTAGGAGTGCTAAAAAAAACGCAAATTGTATGTGAACAATGCGGTTGTTCAAATATCAAGTATACATCCTAACTATTAAGGCATTTAAGGCTATGTGCACATCAGTCGGTTCTGCATTTCTGCAGACCGACCGGGAACCGGTGGACACTGGCAGAAACTGAGTTTTCTGTGCTCAGCAGTGTCCTAGTTTTTTGCTCGTTTTTGCTCGTTTTTTGCTCGTTTTCCGCCCGGTTTTACAGCGTTTTGTCGGCGGTTTTTCTGAGCGGTTTTAAAACTGAGTTTTTAGTGCACTTGTTCAGCTGAAACCGGTGGAAAAACGGAGGAAAGAAGTCACTTGCTCTATATTTGGAAACCGGAGGAAAAACCCAAATTTCACTGAAAACGACCAGAAGAAAAACGTTGTAATGTACACAGCGTTTTCTAAACTCCATTGACTAGCATGTTAATCCAACCGGAGGGTAGGATTAACATAAATTAACATAAAACGGAGCGGAAAACGCCGACGGAAAACGTCCAAAAGCAGCCCACAAAACGACTGATGTGCACATACCCTAACTATTCTCACTCACACCTATAAAAGGTTACAATTTTTACTACACACTCTTTTAACTAAATCAACAAAAATAATTAAACACACACAACCTAACCAGGTTAACTACCGTATTAACATTCACACCTACTTTATAACTACCTATTTTCCTTGTTTCCAAGATAGAATATATGGTTTCCTGGGAATTTCAATTGCTTGCTGCACACTTTGCAGCACAACCTGGTCTGGTCACAGCTGCCAGGTCTGTTGTTACAGCTGAATTTTCATTTTGCGGATCTGTGCAGCCGCCTCACGTGTTTTAGCTGCAACCAGGTCGGATCTCTGTAAGGGCTTTTCACACTTGCGTTTTTTTTCCTGATCTGGAAGATCAGGAAAAAACCTGATTCTAAGGCTGGCTTCAGAACACGGCAAGGTCCGGTCCTGGGCTGCCGGTGTAAACCAGACAGCCCCAGATCGGTTTTTGGCCCCAGAGTAGCCTATGGGGCTGGATGGACCTGGATGGCAGCTCTCTGCCATCCGGTTTCGTCTCTGCGGTGGAATCCGGGAGAAATCGGATTTTTCTCACCTTACACAAAAACCTTGCTTGCAACGTTTTTGTGTCCGGAAAGTAAAATCTCCCCAAAAAGCCGGATCACAGATTTTCCCGGATTGTCTCGGACTCTACCGGATCCGGGGCAATCCGGTTCTCCCTAACATGGGAGCCTATGGGGCTGGATTGCCCCGGTCCGGGAGAATCCGGGAATCGGATACCAGCGGCTGCACGCCGCTGTTGTTTCAGGACCGCGGCTAGCTCCATGCTAGCCGCGATCTTGAAAACTCAGCAGCTGCAGCTGCAATTACAGCCATCCGGCTGCAAACAGGACCGGAGGGTACATTTTGCCCTCCGGTTCTGTGTGCTGATCCGGTCCGGGCTGTCAGGTTCATGCCTGACAGCCCCGGACTGTACTGCGCCGTGGTGTGAAGCCAGCCTTACAGGATTCATTTTTTTGCCCATTCACTTTAATGATTTCAGGTAGAATCTTGTTGCTTTAGGTTTTTTTCCTGAAATCATTAAAGTGAATGGGCAAAAAAATGAATCCTGTAAGAATCAGGTTTTTTACTGATCTTCCAGATCAGGGAAAAAACGCAAGTGTGAAAGGCCCCTAATACAGCTTGGGTAGCTGCGTCTTTTCTTTTGGCTGCTGCCGGGGCTGTCATTTTGGGGGCTGGCTCCTTTACAGGTTTAGGAGCTGACTGCGACACCTGGGGTTTTACTGGTCTCGAGGGTGGCACCTCCTCTTTCACGATCTTCACATCTTGGCCATACCACTCCCACTCACCCAGGTGCCGTGTGAAAGAAACTCTGTCTCCAGGATACAGATAACGACCAGGGTGGCCATCGGGCAGGTGTGACTCAAAGTCCTGCCGGGTCACGAAGAGTTCTGAGGCCACCCCGTACTCCCGGACAAACCCCCATCCCTTGTCATTCGGCAACCTGGCAAACTAAGGGAGGCCGCACCACTCCCTTCTGGTTACACATGGTGCTTGTTCTTTTAGCCAAGCACCATTACACAGTTCTAAGGCATAGCCTTTGGGTGCACGAGACCCGGTTTACCGGATCGGTGGATCCTGTTCATGACACCATAATTTGATGCGCCCCCGAGGGCTGTGGGTTACCTGGTGTTGGGACAGTCGAAGCTTCGGGGTAATCTTGATGGCGTGACCCGATCCATGGCCCCAGGGCGGTCAAAACAAAAAAAGAAAGTTTTTGATCATTGTGGTGACGCCACTCGTGGTTTTCGGCGATTAGGTGGATGGCCGGTGCTGTGTCCTCTGAGCCAGGGATCCAGCCACTCCCAGGTAGATTGGTGACACTTGGCTGGTACCCCCTTTTTATGTACCTCACTGGGTCATCTTCTCTGTGCTGGCTCACTCCATGCTGCCCGGAACCTCACACTCAACATCCCAATCCAATGGCCTCGGACTTTCATGTGGGTAAGCTCCTTTGAGTCCCTTGGCTCTATGCAGCCACTTTCTCAGCGATTAAGTGTAGATTTTGGCAGCTGCACCTGAAGTCACAGCTGTCTCCGGATTATTAGCTGAGTCCTGTAGTCCCTCAACTAGTCTGGGCCCGGCACACTCTGCGGCCCTGTTCCCTCCACTTTGCCTGCTACCTGCAATGGATGAGGGCCCTATGGGTGGATTACTCACTTCCTATGTACATGGGACCCCTACTTGTCTCTGGAGCTCCTGCACGGCTCTCTCCTTCCTGACCGAACTCCTGACTGGACTGGACTCCGTCTCCTCAGAGACTTCCTGACAGACTTACGGCTGCCTGACTGGCTGCCAGACTGAACTCCTTCTAGATCTTTCTACTGCTCTTTTTATACTGTCACTGTCCCATTCTATTCCCACGCGTCCCTCTGATTGGTGCTTTCAAAAGCTCCCTCTTTCCTACTGGTCCACCCACATTCCTATCTGAGCCCCTATCTCCAGCCAGGTATGGGGTAGCACAGCTCCCTCCATCTTCCTGGGCTGGAGTGGCTAGTGTTGGGTGCAGGTGTGTAGATACCGGTTAGTGCCCCCTCCTTACCTGAGGTGGGGGTACAACACCTCTAACTAAGGTGCAGTAACTCTGTAGCAACTGGACCCTCTAGAGCGCCACATATGGAAGAGAGGATGGTGCTGGGAAATATACTGAAGGCATTATCTGCCATCCAAATGACCACCTGTTTGCAGTGTTTAGCAGAACACAACTTGAAGCCAGAATAATGCAAAATGGAACAGGAAGGTTTCATGAATAAGTGTGTTTGTAGTACTCCCGCAGCAGGCAAAGCCACAACCTTGGCCTCTGTGTGCACCATTAGCAGCATGTCCACTTCCCTGTCCCTCACATCACGCCTTGCACATTTTAAATTAATCATATCATTTAAGCCTGAAAATGTTTTGGTATTAATAGGGAAAAGAGAAAATGTAGGACGTTTGTAGGTTGCAGCAGCAGTATACCTATAGAAGGACTGTAAGGATATGTGCACATGAAAAGCCTCTTGTTGCATTAATTTTTGCACCATTTTTTGCTTTGGCAGGAAAAATGCAGATACAAAGAACAATGTTTAAAGAGGACCTGTCACCCCACTGGTGCTTGGCAAACTGAATGCAGCACTGAATGCAGCGTGTCTGCTGCATTCAGGGAAGGGGTCCCCCATGTCTCTGGATCCCCCTGTAACCTTTAAAAAAGACTTTAGAAACTTTAAAGTTAAAAGGTCCCATGGGTCGGGTCTGATTAAAAGGTGCTGCTTGCACAATCCTCAATGCCTCCTCCTTGTGTGTTCTGCCTCCTCAATGTGTCTGCCACTGCCTCCTCTTCTTCTGAGTTTGCCCTACCACTTCCCCTGCTCTGTGTAAAAGGCTGTAAGGCGCATTGCATGATGTCATCTTCAGAGCCTGCCCTATTTATGCTTTATTCATACAGCAGGGCGGGTTGTGTGCCAAGCACGAGGGGGGTGACAGGTCCTATTTAATTGTGTTCACCTACGTTTTCCTAGCATTTATGGTCAATTAATGAGTGCTTTATTGGTGTTCAAAAACCCTAGAAAAATGCAGGTCTAAAATACATGAAAAACTCATTAAAATGCTGCAAAAAGATGGTAAAGTGCATATTTTTGTCACTGCATTTTTCCTGCTAAGAGATCCAAAAATGTTGCAATAATTGTAACCAAATACACAAAGAGTGGACATGCTACAAAAAATTTTTTGCACCAAATCTGCATTCACGAATAAGCAATGCATACAAGACACTTCAGGATTCTCATTGGCCTAGTTCACATCTAAGGCTGGGTTGCGTTTGCTTGAGTTTGCATTTGTATTAGTTTTTACCGCTAAAAACGCATCCAAAAACGCACCCATAGGGTTTAATGCAAAACGCATTACAAAATGCATGCAAAAACGCAAAACGCATTTGTTTTTACAAACGCGGCCCTAGACTCAGCAGCCCGCATTTTTGGCTGCGTTTGCAAATGAGATGGCGGCATGTAAATAGGGAAATTCCTCACAAATTTCACACTACACAATTGCAATGGCGTCATGTATTAGCCAGCCTTCCTGCGCAGGCTGGCCAATCATGATGCTATTACGTTGTCCAATCAGTGTGTTAGCGTCACGGAATACACAACTCTGTCACGCCTATGTACTTGCGGCGCGAAAGATGTACACCCATATTCCTTTGTGGTAGCGGCGTGTAAAGCAGGGAAGGTATTCAACAGGAAGTTATCCGCAGGACCTGTCGGAACTTCCGGGGAACAAAGATACCTTCAGTTGACAATAAAATGGCGGCGTGTATATGCGGCATCAGCGATTGGTATCCACCGTTGAAAACGTGCACGTGCGGTAGATACCTGTTACTAGCCACAGTGGTGGAGTGTAAAGGTACCTTGAGAGTCATGGATGTGTCCAGGCGCTTTCTCTATGTTGTTCTCATACCATTTGAGCACTGTTTCCATCCAATTCGGTGATTTTTTACCCCTAGCCCTCCTGGGAGTGATGTTCCAGATAAATGCTTGAGTTTCCAATTGACTTCTTTTATACTTATTAGGGTTTTTTCATATCTTCATTTTGGCTGTGTTTGCGTTTGTATGCATTTTTACTGCTAAAAACGCATCCAAACGCATGCATTAATGTACCCATAGGCTGCAATGTAAAATGCTTTGCAAATGCAGCCAAAAACGTGGACTGCTTCTTCTAGGGCTACGTTTGCAACAACGTATGTGTTTTGCGTTTTTGCAAAAAGAAATATGTTTTTGCATGCGTTTGCAATGTGTTTTGCATTGCAGCCTATGGGTGCATTAACGCATGTGTTTGGATGAGTTTTTAGCGATGAAAATGCAGACAAATGTTGTCCCTCTGCCGTGGTGCTGAACGCTTAGGCGCTGAAGCCCTTGGCTTCAGCACATGAGCGCCTGGAATGTTCAGCACCATGGCAGAGGGACAGCTCGGCTCTGTTAGGTTCGCAAATTGCGTACAGACCCGCCTGCTTTTCACAGTTCTCCTATAAATCCGACAATTAGCGGCTCATATTGAAAACTTTATTTAACCCCTTCAGACCCATGGTGTGATGACACCATATGTCAAGAGAGGGAGGACACTCTCTACACACATGGTGTCACCACACCAGGAAATTATTAACCCTTTGCACACAGAGTTCGCAACCGCATTGGCAGCCTCTGTGCAGACATGCTGCACAGAGGCTGCTGATGGGGTTGATACACAGTGACCCCGCAATTCAGGAGAGTTCAATTGTCATCAAAGCTTTAGTTAGACATCTTGTACCACTGCTGTTACAGTGGTACAAGATGATTAGTCACTGTACAGCACAGTGGGGGAAATACAAGCACGGATGCGAGAATCACACCGTGTGCTGTATGGGTGCAAGTTTGACTCGCACCCATATACTTTTACTGGCCCCTCGCGCGAGGGAATCGCGTGCAATTGCAGCATTCTGCGATTGCACTCACATTGCCCTCGCAAAACGAGTGTAATGCGTGAAAATCGCATTGCTGTGACCTTTTATCATTTAAAGATACAGGTCCGAATGCAATGCGAGTTTTTCTCGCATTACACTCGCGCGTGTTTTGCGCCAGTGTGCAAACAGCCTCAGAGCAAAAAATTTCAGTTTCCTAGGGATACTTTCAGAAGGCTGTGATCATTTGTTAAATCTCGGATTGTGATGTGCGGACTGACCTCTCGTCTCCCAAACCGAGCGAGACAGCCTCATAGAAATAACTGAAGCTGTCACGCTCCTTAAACGTTCGGCCAATCCATGCATTGCTATCCGAGATCAGGCTCATGAACATGGATGTCTAAGGCTGGCTTCACACCATGGCAAGGTCCGGTCCGGGGCTGTCAGACATGAACCTGACAGCCCCGGACCGTATCAGCACACAGAACCGGAGGGCCAAATGTGCCCTCCAGTCCTGTGTGCAGCCTCAGCTGCTGATTTTTCAAGACCGCGGCTCAGCTTAGCTCAACCTTCCACTGTTCTCTGGCCTGCTCTTGGTCTTTGCTGTTCAGCTCACTGTGGCCTACTGAACTCCTTTCTCCTCCCCCTTCACTATATACTGTCAAGTCAAATGACTACGTGTGTGCCCAACCCACTCCTCCAAATCCACCACCCCTCAATCTCATAGAGTCTCTAATCTCAGGGCTGGATGCTACCTTCTCTTACACGTGGGTTATGTGGGCTGTGAGTGTGTTGGTGTGCAACAAGTGTCCTACCTGCCTGGCTGCAGTTCCCTTTGTGGCCTCCAGGACGCAGGGGCGCCACACTAACTACTGTAATCTCCTGAAATAAGGCAGAAATACTTCAAAAGCATTAGTATGCCCTAACAAAACTATGTCATCCAAACCGTGTAGGGAAAAAGGGACATAAACTACATACACAGCAAGTAAAGCCTTTATCCAAGACACAATCAATTTATATAAGAAAACACATGTTGTATATAGAAATATTAGTCAGCATAGTATATCAGCAGTCAAGTATGGAATGGACAAATAATTTCCTGCATTGTCTGAGCTTTTATAAGGAGCTATTGTTTGTGTGAAATGAATTTCTGATGACTTACCGTACATACAAATGAATTCATGCTGTTCAATAAAGACTCACTAGGGTTCTACAAGACAGATGCAGACTGTACTTCATCAGCTCTGGTAAGTGATCTCCATGCTGAGACCACATCTGAGACTTGTCTACAGAATGCTATTGATGGATGTAAATATTTATGCCTCACAATCATCACAAAAATAGAATGTGTTTTACAGGAAAAGAAATGGAGCAATCATGTTTTCCTCAACCCTTATATTAAATAAATGTAATAAAAACATATGTATACTTTTGTGTATACAGTACAATCATTTTAATCGGTTATCCAAAATCTACAGAATCCAATAATCTGGTACCTATAAAGTCCTAAGAAATATCATTGGAATAGCAAGTGTGGACATATGATTGGTGGAATTCTGCATTACGATGAGATCTTGGACGGCAATAGGCCCATATGCTGTTCTTGCACAGGGGCCCTCTTCTGTCTGTGTCCATCAGTGTTGAGTACTACAGTATATACAGTGCGGGTCTTCTGACTTTAAAGGGAACCTGTCACCCAAAATAACCTTCCTAACCTGTTAATAGCTGTCCCTGCAGCCTTACAATACTTTCTAAGGCTGGCTTCACACTGCAGTTTTTTCACTGATCAGTGTACATCAGTGTTTGTGTGCCAAAACCAGGAGAGGAACTTGCAGAGAAAAACTATAATTGAAAGATTGACACCTGTTCTGAGTTTTGGAGACACTGCTGGTTTTGGCACCCAAACACTAATGGACACAGATCAGTGAAAAACTGCAGTGTGAAGCCAGCCTAAGCCAGACCTATCTGACCTATGTTAACTAGGGGCTGCGTTTCAAGGAAGCGCCGGCACACACGCACCTGCGCTTCTCTCACAGAACCGCTAAATACTTAGAGCGCAGGTGTGTGGATATGGCCTATGAGTACAATAAAGTAGTTAGCAAACTTACAAAATCCATGACAGCGGGGCCATTTCTCGCTGCGTTTGTGATGGGTATGCGGGTCTCCTGTGCCGCGCTATCCCTGCCTCGCTTCTCTATTAAACCCTAATGGGCGTCATTACACACTGCAGAGCTCGGGCACAACGCCGGGATCGCGTCACTTCTGGTCGCCGCAGGTCTCACACAAGCAGACTTTGCGCATGCGCAGATTGCATGCTGAAGTCTGCCTGTGTGCGACTGGAAGTGACGCGATCCCGGCGTCACATGACCGTGTCGCAGCGGTGACGTTGCGGGCGCGATTTTTAAATCGTGCCCGAGCTCTGCAGTGTGTAATGACGCCCATTAGGGCATAATAGAGTGGCGAGGCAGGGGTAGCGCGGCACAGGGGACCTGCATACCCGTCACAAACGCAGCGAGGGACGCCCCGCTGTCATGGATTTTGTAAGTTTGCTAACTACTTTATTGTACTCACAGATTACTAACATAGGTCAGATAGGGATGGCTTAGAAAGTATTGTAAGGCTGCAGGGACAGCTATTAACAGGTTAGGAAGGTTATTTTGGGTGACAGGTTCCCTTTAAGGAGTCAAGTATTAATAGTGTTATTTGTAAAAAGATGCTTAAGGCTGGTTTGATACTACTGGTTTTGTTAATCGGGGTGATGCGATAATACTGGTGTAGGAGCAGACAGTTGCTTACTTTTTTTTTCTGAATTCGGTTATAAATTACAAACCTCTAGGGGACGTGTTATTTTGAACTGCGTTCTGGGCATGTGCAGACCAAAATCCCAAATCTGGCGTCTTGATCCAGTAGGATCCGAAGTCACATAGAGTCCTATTTTAAACCTATCTGCATTGCCCTGGATCCAGGTGGTCACGGTTTTTGACACGGAGAACAAAAATGCAACATGTTGCGTTTTTGGTTTCAGGGACCCCCAGGGGAAAAAGTGAAAAAAAAACTGGATACACCCACAAGTTGAACGAAGGAAAAGGAGAAAGGAGAGCCGCTCCACTGCCAATTAGCTCTGGACCCCGGCACCGATGTGGCAGCTTGGCCACATCCTGTTTCAGCATGAATAAAGAAAAGGAACACCAATGTGCAGGGCCGCACCGTCCATTAGACAGTGTGAGCCCTGAGTATCAGGCAGCAGGTAGGCAGGGGGAGTGGCAGAGCTGAAGGGGGTGGCACCAGCACCACACAACGTCTTCCTGTGTAATGGGCGCAGCCGCCGGCATCACTGGTACGATGCGCCCTCTCCCCTACGCTCCTCACCTCTGGCTGCATAACAGCGGTGCCCACAATCAACAGCACCCCCCCCCCCGCTCCACACTGTGAGGCTCAGGCGGCAGTGGGGCTTGATGCACCCCTGCCGATGTGATCCATTTTCATTTTAGGTTCTTTATTTTATATGAAGAATAAAATCTTCCCAGTGTACTAGCAAGGGAGCTAGATGTGTTTCAAAATACCTTTATTAATCGTTAGCACAATAAAAATAAAACCACACATAGATATATGGAACAACTCCCTCACCCTCAGCTGAAATCAATTCTCACAATCCTTTTGTCGCCTAAATGCTGGCTGTAAAAGTACTAAAAAACGTTTTTATACGTACTTATTATCCATTATAATGAGTAGGGACCATATTCCTTAGCCCTCAGGGCGTGTTGCTTTGTTGGCCACCTTGTCAGAAGATCACGCCCTAATGGGCGTGATCTTGTATTCATATTCTAGGCAGGCCATCCATGCTTTGCACATCGCTGTCTGGGCATGTAATAACGCGAATCATCAGTACATCAGTACACCCATACCACTCGTCCGGCTTCAAGCACTGCATTGCGCATGCGTGCTTGAAGCCGGATGAGCGGCGTGGGTGTACTGACGTCACCCAAACCGGAAATGACGCGATATGCACCCGAATAGTCATGGCTGGACATGAACACCGTATGTGGCTGTTAACCATTTATATGCTTCTGCAGAGGTAGGCAATTTTTAATACTGCACAAATCGGTATATGGCTGCTATACCTCGCATACTGTACTCTAGCTAGAATATCCTCTAAGAAGTAAGTACACCCCTAGCATCCTACTAGTACTCACAGATCAGAGCTGGCTTTTCAGCTGCATGGTCAAGCACCTGGTACGGAAATGGTCACATTGGTCTATGGAGTGGAGATGAGAAGAGAAGGACCTGGGTTTACTTCACAAATTGTGTATTACTGCAGACTAAAAAAATACTCTTTACTGCTGTCAAGCATTTAAATGGAATGTTTACCGCTGCTCCCATTGGTACCTTGTGACATTCTGTTGCTATGGCAGCCATGGTCTTGCTGATGATCTTCCTTGCTGCTATATTCCTTCTCTATCTTGGTACTCCAGTTAAGCTCAGCTATATGCTGAGCTTCAAAGGAGAGTGAAATTTACATTATATTTTAAGTGATCGGACAACCACGGATTTAATCCTTAGGGGGAAAAAATGGTTTTATACATATAAAACTATAATAAAAAATGTAAAAAGTTCTAATCACCTCCCTTTTCTCCCACTGAAAATAAAGAAAGTAAAATATTGTGATGGGGTTACTCACTCAGCTGCAGGCTTGAGGCAAATACAAGTTTTCATTAAAGTATAGAAGGTATATTTCTTCCTCCTAAACTGCTCCAGAAACCCTGAAACAAACAGCTTTTCCAGCACAAAGTCCATACAACTATGGGGTCCACCAGCTCAGCATTGGGGTTCAGTTATGCTCCATCAGAGCCACATTTTGGAGGTCTGCTGCAACCCAAACTCACTGACTCCTGTCAGTGTACGCACTCTGACTCTGGTCAGTGCACCACATCTCTTTAAAGGTACCGTCACACGCGGCAATAGTGCAGGCAATTTCACTGGCAATTTGCTGGTTGCAGTGAAATCATGGACACATTGTTCCATTTTGTTGTTGTGTACAATGGAACAATGTGTCCATGATTTCACATGAGTCAGCAAATTGCCATTGAAATTGCCTGCAATATTGCCGCGTGTGACGGTACCTTAAGAGGCTCCTTCTGACAGACTGACTGACCATGTTCCAAACACATAGACTCCATTAAAACATACAGTTAGGGCCAGAAATATTTGGACAGTGACACAAGTTTTGTTATTTTAGCTGTTTACAAAAACATGTTCAGAAACACAATTACATATATAATATGGGCTGAAAGTGCACACTCCCAGCTGCAATATGAGAGTTTCCACATCCAAATCGGAGAAAGGGTTTAGGAATTATAGCTCTGTAATGCATAGCCTCCTCTTTTTCAAGGGACCAAAAGTAATTGGACAATGGACTCTAAGGGCTGCAATTAACTCTGAAGGCGTCTCCCTCGTTAACCTGTAATCAATGAAGTAGTTAAAAGGTCAGGGGTGGATTCCAGGTGTGTGGTTTTGCATTTGGAAGCTGTTGCTGTGACCAGACAACATGCGGTCGAAGGAACTCTCAATTGAGGTGAAGCAGAACATCCTGAGGCTGAAAAAAATGTAAAAATCCATCAGAGAGATAGCAGACATGCTTGGAGTAGCAAAATCAACAGTTGGGTACATTCTGAGAAAAAAGGAATTGACTGGTGAGCTTGGGAACTCTAAAAGGCCTGGGCGTCCACGGATGACAACAGTGGTGGATGATCGCCGCATACTTTATTTGGTGAAGAAGAACCCGTTCACAACATCAACTGAAGTCCAGAACACTCAGTGAAGTAGGTGTATCTGTCTCTAAGTCAACAGTAAAGAGAAGACTCCATGACAGTAAATACAAAGGGTTCACATCTAGATGCAAACCATTCATCAATTCCAAAAATAGACAGGCCAGAGTTAAATTTGCTGAAAAACACCTCAAGAAGCCAGCTCAGTTCTGGAAAAGTATTCTATGGACAGATGAGACAAAGATCAACCTGTACCAGAATGATGGGAAGAAAAAAGTTTGGAGAAGAAAAGGAACGGCACATGATCCAAGGCACACCACATCCTCTGTAAAACATGGTGGAGGCAACGTGATGGCATGGGCATGCATGGCTTTCAATGGCACTGGGTCACTTGTGTTTATTGATGACATAACAGCAGACAAGAGTAGCCGGATGAATTCTGAAGTGTACCGGGATATACTTTCAGCCCAGATTCAGCCAAATGCTGCAAAGTTGATTGGATGGCGCTTCATAGTAAAGATGGACAATGACCCCAAGCATACAGCCAAAGCTACCCAGGAGTTCATGAGTGCAAAAAAGTGGAACATTATTCAATGGCCAAGTCAATCACCAGATCTTAACCCAATTGAGCATGCATTTCACTTGCTGAAATCCAGACTTAAGACGGAAAGACCCACAAACAAGCAAGACCTGAAGGCTGCGGCTGTAAAGGCCTGGCAAAGCATTAAGAAGGAGGAAACCCAGCGTTTGGTGATGTCCATGGGTTCCAGACTTAAGGCAGTGATAGCCTCCAAAGGATTCGCAACAAAATATTGAAAATAAAAATATTTTGTTTGGGTTATGTTTATTTGTCCAATTACTTTTGACCTCCTAAAATGTGGAATGTTTGTAAAGAAATGTGTACAATTCCTACATTTTCTATCAGATATTTTTATTCAACCCTTCAAATTAAACGTTACAATCTGCACTTGAATTCTGTTGTAGAGGTTTCATTTCAAATCCAATGTGGTGGCATGCAAAGCCCAACTCGCGAAAATTGTGTCACTGTCCAAATATTTCTGGCCCTAACTGTATAAAGCGCAGCCAAGAGACTGGAAACACAAGGACGGAAATGAAAGGAGCGTGATGACGCTGGCTATCGCGTCAACACACAGCAAATGCTCGCTATTGTGTATATCGTCGCTTTTTTTTCATGGTGTACAATAAATGATATCTTTGATTACTCATTGGAGTTTCTCTTATTTCCCTGATCCCGGTCTTGTGTACATCCTTCTTTGCCCCTTTTTTATACGTGTATCTTTCTAAGCATGTGACTGGTGGATCATTTGACTGTGCCCCCTGATTACGCTTTTTCATGTGTAGCTAACAGCACCGATCAGATTAGTGATCTGATTGGCACTGTTAACCCTACTTTTCTCCTTTTATATCCTTGGCCTAGGTCAACTCATAAAGTCCCATGGCTTCCAGTATCACCTGTATGCTGATGACACTCAGATCTACCTCACTGGCCTAGATGTCACCGCCCTGCTGTCCCGAATCATGTAGTGTCTATCAGCCACATCTTCCTTCTCCTCTCATTTCCTAAAACTCAACATGGACAAACCAGAACTATTTATCTGTCCTCCATCTCACACATCTTCCCTACCTGATCTATCTATCCCAGTTAATGGCATCACTCTCTCACCTGCTACTGAAATCCGCTGCGTCAGAGTAACCGTTGACTCTGCCCTGTCCTTCAAACCACACATCCAAACTCTCACTATCTCCTGTTGCCTCCAGCTCCAAAATATTTCCTGAATCTATCCCTTCCTTAGCTCTCAATATGCTAAAATTCTTGTACATGCCGTCATCATTTCCCATCTTGATTACTGCAACATCCTCCTCTGTGGCCTCCCTGCTAACAGTCTTGCACCTCCAATCTGTCCTCAACTCTGCTGCTCGACTAATCCACCTCTCTCCTCGCTACTCCCCTTTTTCTCCCCTCTGCAAATCCCTCCACTGGCTCCCAATACCCCAACAAATCCAGTGCAAACTACTAACACTGACCTACAAAGCCATCCATAACCTGTCTCCTCTTTAGATCTCTGAACTAATCTCCCACTATCTTCCCTCACTTAATCTCCATTCCTCCCAAAAAATCCTCCTCTCCTTCTCGCTCATTTGTTCCTCACCCAATTGCCTCCAAGATTTCTACATAATATCACCCATCCTCTGGAAATCTGTGCTCCAACATGTCCGATTATCTACCACCTTTGGATCCTGCAGATAGAACCTGAAAACCCATCTCTTCAGGAAAGCTTACAGCCTGCAATGACCTTAAGGTACCGTCACACGCGGCCATATCGTCGGGGCGATCACTGGTAATTCTCGAATTTGGCGATGTGGAAATAACATCGCCTGTGCGTAGTGGCGTGAGGCAGGGCAATTTTACGGTGAGAAATTGCTGGTGGAGCGTCGCCTGATTGCCCTGCGCTGCAGTGAAATCAGGCAATTTCCACCAGGCAATTTCTGTGCATCATGGCGTGTGACAGGGCGATAGTGATGTAGAAAGCGAGCTCAGACCATCTGGAAGCAATTCCAGAGGGGTGTCTGAGCGTTCTGTTTGGCGCACCCCGTCTGGCACGATTGGTGGCCTCTCCTGCATTCCCATTGGCTGGCCATGACTAAGGTGCCATATTTGATGATCTTTGCATCCTTATTCTATCCACAACTTGCATGGCTTCAGACGATCCCTAAAAACGAATCTTTTTAAGGCGGCCTATCATACTCCCTAATAGAAGTCCATTGTACTGTAGACAGTGAATGGGCTATACCTCTGGACATTACTCTTCTACAAACTCCACCAAACCATAAAGGTCTACACAGACTGTATAATGACCATCCATGTAAGCTTAGCCCTATGCCCCATTTCCTCAAGATGCCTGGACCATCAGTGCAATAAGCCCCTGTAACTTGTGCAACTCCTATCCCGTCGTAGATTGTAAGCTCTTTTGAGCAGGGTCACCTTCATTTCTTGCTTTATTTATTGTATTTTTTTTCACATTGATTCTATGCCTATTGTTTTGTATCCAATTATTGTACTTTATTTGTTCTCTACTCTAATTACTTACTGTATATTTTCTGTACTCTAACCCTACATTGTAAAGCGCTGCGGAATATGTTGGCGCTATATAAATAAAGCTTTATTATTATTATTATTATTCAACAGACTCATCTTCTTCTTCTTCACAAGTGTCTTGAAAGGCAAAGTACGAGCGTCATGGAGTTCCGTATCATAGTGATACTGCGTATCTGATGTTTTAGGCCGAAAATGTACATTGGTGTATGCAAACATACCCTGAAATATATGTGAATTAAGCCAAGTGCTATTGCTGTTGGCTGAAATGTGAAAAGCAACATGTTCACCATACCCAAGTCACAAAGCATATGTTGGCCGATAGGAAATAGTAACGCATGTATGTCCTCCAGTTGCCACGCATGTCCGTCAACCAGCGGTTCCTTCTTCATGTATTGAGGTGACTTTACGGCATCCAAGAAAGGCAAACAACTCTGTTGCGCTTTAAGTTCTGCCGTCCCTCAAGTCTCCTCGCCGTACTCACACTCTACGCCCACATCGCTGATGAGGTGAAAGCGTGTGACGCGGCGATGTGGAAAAGGGAAATTGATTCTGGTCTGCGCCAGGCGATTTCTGGACAGCAGGATTGTCAGAGATCGCCCGCAAAATCGCTATGTGTGACAGATCCACGGAGGTGTGAAAAAAAGTGGCCGCAAAGTGCGCGCTCACGTCAAATCGCCAGCGATATGGAAGCCATTTACTGCTACTGGAGCTGGGGCTGCATTACTGAATCGGCCGCCTCACTACCACCACCACCACTGAAGAGGCCATCTCACCATCACGGGTGCTGCCGCAACCCACAACCTACTGTCTCCTCTCCATCATTCTATAGAATGTATGCCCTGGAGGGCAGGGTCTTCTCCCCTCTGCACCAGTCTGTCATTGTTAATTTGTTCACTGCAACCTACATTTGTTTTTTGCATGAAACCCCTTTCATGTACTTCACAATGGAATTAATGGTGCTATATAAATAAATAATCTACTATATAATCACCAATAATGTTGTCACAGACTTCCGGGGCTTATGTCGATATCCCACAATGCACTGCGGTGGCATTGTGAGATAGTGACACAGGCTCTGGGAAAAAGTGACACAGGCTCCACCGCTACCATCGGGAGATCAGTGCTGATCTCCCGACTGTAGCTGCCAGTCACCTCCCGCACCTCGGAGCGTGCCGCCGAAGCAGCCGAGAGATGAGCAGCGCGCATCTCCCGTCTGTACGGAGCGGAAGTGCCCGACCGCCATATTGGAACACACAAGTTACGGGTATTCCTTCATGGTGGTCGGGATTCAAATCCCTGCCAAAACTGGGGTCATGCGCCGAGAGTGCTCTTGGCGTGTGATTTGAATCCCGCGCCGCTGAGCCAATGAGCGGAGTGGGATTCAAATCTCCTGCCATGGCGCGAGGCGCCTCACTGATTGGGCGGTGCGCAGTAAGCGCCGACCAATCAGCCAGCCGCGACTTAAGTCACGCGCAGAGAGCAGTGATTGCCGCATGATTTAAATCGCACTTCGCTCCTTGGCGCGTGATTTGAATCCCGTTTTGCTCAGCCAATGAGCGGAGTGGGATTCAAATCTCCCACCAAGGCGCGAGGCGCCTCGCTGATTGGTCGCCGCGCGGTCAGCGGTGACCAATCAGCGTGGCGGCGTGGTATTGGCAGGAGATTTAAATCTGTCCGCCAATACTGCTCAACTGATTGGTGGAGAACCAGGTAGCGTGCGACCAATCAGCTGAGGGCAGGTTTAAATCTCCTGCCAATACTGCGCTACTCAGCGGTATTGGCGGGAGATTTAAAGCAGACTCAGTTGTTAGCACTATATGTTGACTCAGTGGTTAGCACTGTATGGTGACTCAATGATTAGCACTGTATATGGTGGCTCAGTGGTTAGCACTGTGTAGTGGCTCAGTGCTTATCACTGTGTGGTGGCTCAATGGTTAGCACTGTATATGGTGGCTCAGTGGTTAGCACTGTGTAGAGGCTCAGTGGTTAGTACTGTGTGGTGGCTCAGTGGTTAGCACTGTTTATGGTGGCTCAGTGGTTAGCACTGTGTGGTGGCTCAGTGGTTAGCACTGTGTGGTGGCTCAGTGGTTTGCACTGTATATGGTGGCTCAGTGGTTAGCATTGTATGGTGGCTCAGCGCTTATCACTGTGTAGTGGCTCATTGGTTAGCACTGCGTGGTCGTTCAGTGGTTGGCACTGTATGGTGGCTCAGTGCTTATCACTGTGTGGTGGCTCAGTGGTTAGCACTGTGTGGTGGCTCAGTGGTTAGCATTGTGTATGGTGGCTCAGTGGTTAGCACTGTAAATGTGGCTTAGTGGTTACCATTGTATGGTGGCCCAGTGCTTCTCACTGTGTGGTGGCTCTGTGGTTAGCACTGTATATGGGGGCTCAGTGCTTAGCATTGTATGGTGGCTCAGTGCTTATCACTGTGTGGTGTCTCAGTAGTTAGCACTGTGTGGTGGCTCAGTGATTAGCTCTGTGTGGTGGCTCAGTGGTTAGCACTGTATATGGTGGCTCAGTGGTTAGCACTGTGTGGTGGCTCAGTGGTTAGCATTGTATGGTGGCTCAGTGCTTATCACTGTGTGGTGGCTCATTGGTTAGCACTGTGTGGTGGCTCAGTGGTTAGCACTGTGTGGTGGCTCAGTGGTTAGCATTGTATGGTGGCTCAGCGCTTATAACTGTGTGGTGGCTCATTGGTTAGCACTGCGTGGTCGTTCAGTGGTTAGCACTGTATGGTGGCTCAGTGCTTATCACTGTGTGGTGGCTCAGTGGTTAGCACTGTATGGTGGCTCAGTGCTTATCACTGTGTGGTGGCTCAGTGGTTAGCACTGTGTGGTGGCTCAGTGGTTAGCACTGTGTGGGTGCTCAGTGGTTAGCATTATATATGGTGGCTCAGTGGTTAGCACTGTAAATGTGGCTTAGTGGTTACCATTGTATGGTGGCCCAGTGCTTCTCACTGTGTGGTGGCTCTGTGGTTAGCACTGTATAAGGGGGCTCAGTGCTTAGCATTGTATGGTGGCTCAGTGCTTATCACTGTGTGGTGTCTCAGTAGTTAGCACTGTGTGGTGGCTCAGTGATTAGCTCTGTGTGGTGGCTCAGTGGTTAGTACTGTGTGGTGGCTCTGTGGTTAGCACTGTATAAGGGGGCTCAGTGCTTAGCATTGTATGGTGGCTCAGTGCTTATCACTGTGTGGTGTCTCAGTAGTTAGCACTGTGTGGTGGCTCAGTGATTAGCTCTGTGTGGTGGCTCAGTGGTTAGTACTGTGTGGTGGCTCAGTGGTTAGCACTGTATATGGTGGCTCAGTGGTTAGCACTGTGTGGTGGCTCAGTGGTTAGCACTGTGTGGTGGCTCAGTGGTTTGCACTGTATATGGTGGCTCAGTGGTTAGCATTGTATGGTGGCTCAGCGCTTATCACTGTGTGGTGGCTCATTGCTTAGCACTGTATATGGTGGCTCAGTGGTTAGCACTGTGTGGTGGTTCCGTGGTTAGCACTGTATGGTGGCTCAGTGCTTATCACTGTGTGCTGGCTCAGTGGTTAGCACTGTGTGGTGGCTAAGTGGTTAGCACTGTGTGGTGGCTCAGTGGTTAGCACTGTATATGGTGGCTCAGTGGTTAGCACTGTAAATGTGGCTTAGTTGTTACCATTGTATGGTGGCTCAGTGCTTCTCACTGTGTGGTGGCTCTGTGGTTAGCACTGTATATGGTGGCTCAGTGGTTAGCATTGTATGGTGGCTCAGTGCTTATCACTGTGTGGTGTCTCAGCAGTTAGCACTGTGTGGTGGCTCAGTGATTAGCACTGTGTGGTGGCTCAGTGGTTAGCACTGTATATGGTGGCTCAGTGGTTAGCACTGTGTGGTGGCTCAGTGGTTATCACTGTGTAGTGACTCAGTGGTTTGCACTGTATATGGTGGCTCAGTGGTTAGCATTGTATGGTGGCTCAGCGCTTATCACTGTGTGGTGGCTCATTGGTTAGCACTGCGTGGTGGTTCAGTGGTTAGCACTGTATGGTGGCTCAGTGCTTATCACTGTGTGGTGGCTCAGTGGTTAGCACTGTGTGGTGGCTCAGTGGTTAGCACTGTGTGGTGGTTCAGTGGTTAGCATTGTATGGTGGCTCAGCGCTTATCACTGTGTGGTGGCTCATTGGTTAGTACTGCGTGGTGGCTCAGTGCTTATCACTGTGTGGTGGCTCAGTGGTTAGCACTCTGTGGTGGCTCAGTGGTTAGGACTTCTGTGGTGGCTCAGTGGTTAGCATTGTATATGGTGGCTCAGTGGTTAGCACTGTATATGGTGGCTCAATGGTTAGCACTGTAAATGTGGCTTAGTGGTTACCATTGTATGGTGGCTCAGTGCTTCTCACTGTGTGGTGGCTCTGTGGTTAGCACTGTATATGGTGGCTCAGTGGTTAGCATTGTATGGTGGCTCAGTGCTTATCACTGTGTGGTGTCTCAGTAGTTAGCACTGTGTGGTGGCTCAGTGATTAGCACTGTGTGGTGGCTCAGTGGTTAGTACTGTGGGGTGGCTCAGTGGTTAACACTGTGTGGTGGCTCAGTGGTTAGCACTGTGTGGTGGCTCAGTGGTTTGCACTGTAGGTGGTGGCTCAGTGGTTAGCATTGTATGGTGGCTCAGCGCTTATCACTGTGTGGTGGCTCATTGGTTAGCACTGTGTGGTGGTTCAGTGGTTAGCACTGTATGGTGGCTCAGTGCTTATCACTGTGTGGTGGCTCAGTGGTTAGCACTGTGTGGTGGCTCAGTGGTTAGCACTGTGTGGTGGCTGAGTGGTTAACACTGTATATGGTGGCTAAGTGGTTAACACTGTATGGTGGCTCAGAGGTTAGCACTGTGTGGTGGCTCAGTGGTTAGCATTGCATATGGTGGCTCAGTGGTTAGCACTCTAAGGTGGCTCAGTGGTTAGCACTGAATGGTGGCTCAGTGGTTAGCATTGTATGGTGGCTCAGCGCTTATCACTGTGTGGTGGCTCATTGGTTAGCACTGTGTGGTGGTTCAGTGGTTAGCACTGTATGGTGGCTCAGTGCTTATCACTGTGTGGTGGCTTAGTGGTTAGCACTGTGTGGTGGCTCAGTGGTTAGCACTGTGTGGTGGCTCAGTGGTTAACACTGTATATGGTGGCTCAATGGTTAGCATTGTATGGTGGCTCAGTGCTTATCACTGTGTGGTGTCTCAGCAGTTAGCACTGTGTGGTGGCTCAGTGATTAGCACTGTGTGGTGGCTCAGTGGTTAGCACTGTATATGGTGGCTCAGTGGTTAGCACTGTGTGGTGGCTCAGTGGTTATTACTGTGTAGTGACTCAGTGGTTTGCACTGTATATGGTGGCTCAGTGGTTAGCATTGTATGGTGGCTCAGCGCTTATCACTGTGTGGTGGCTCATTGGTTAGCACTGCGTGGTGGTTCAGTGGTTAGCACTGTATGGTGGCTCAGTGCTTATCACTGTGTGGTGGCTCAGTGGTTAGCACTGTGTGGTGGCTCAGTGGTTAGCACTGTGTGGTGGTTCAGTGGTTAACATTGTATGGTGGCTCAGCACTTATCACTGTGTGGTGGCTCATTGGTTAGTACTGCGTGGTGGCTCAGTGCTTATCACTGTGTGGTGGCTCTGTGGTTAGCACTGTGTGGTGGCTCAGTGGTTAGGACTGTGTGGTGGCTCAGTGGTTAGCATTGTATATGGTGGCTCAGTGGTTAGCACTGTATATGGTGGCTCAATGGTTAGCACTGTAAATGTGGCTTAGTGGTTACCATTGTATGGTGGCTCAGTGCTTCTCACTGTGTGGTGGCTCTGTGGTTAGCACTGTATATGGTGGCTCATGGTTAGCATTGTATGGTGGCTCAGTGCTTATCACTGTGTGGTGTCTCAGTAGTTAGCACTGTGTGGTGGCTCAGTGATTAGCACTTTGTGGTGGCTCAGTGGTTAGTACTGTGGGGTGGCTCAGTGGTTAACACTGTGTGGTGGCTCAGTGGTTAGCACTGTATGGTGGCTCAGTGGTTTGCACTGTATGTGGTGGCTCAGTGGTTAGCATTGTATGGTGGCTCAGCGCTTATCACTGTGTGGTGGCTCAGTGGTTAGCACTGTGTGGTGGCTCAGTGGTTAGCACTGTGTGGTGGTTCAGTGGTTAGCATTGTATGGTGGCTCAGCGCTTATCACTGTGTGGTGGCTCATTGGTTAGTACTGCGTGGTGGCTCAGTGCTTCTCACTGTGTGGTGGCTCTGTGGTTAGCACTGTATATGGTGGCTCAGTGGTTAGCATTGTATGGTGGCTCAGTGCTTATCACTGTGTGGTGTCTCAGTAGTTAGCACTGTGTGGTGGCTCAGTGATTAGCACTGTGTGGTGGCTCAGTGGTTAGTACTGTGGGGTGGCTCAGTGGTTAACACTGTGTGGTGGCTCAGTGGTTAGCACGGTATGGTGGCTCAGTGGTTTGCACTGTATGTGGTGGCTCAGTGGTTAGCATTGTATGGTGGCTCAGCGCTTATCACTGTGTGGTGGCTCATTGGTTAGCACTGTGTGGTGGCTCAGTGGTTAGCACTGTGTGGTGGCTCAGTGGTTAGCACTGTGTGGTGGCTGAGTGGTTAACACTGTATATGGTGGCTAAGTGGTTAACACTGTATGGTGGCTCAGAGGTTAGCACTGTGTGGTGGCTCAGTGGTTAGCATTGCATATGGTGGCTCAGTGGTTAGCACTGTAAGGTGGCTCAGTGGTTAGCACTGAATGGTGGCTCAGTGGTTAGCATTGTATGGTGGCTCAGCGCTTATCACTGTGTGGTGGCTCATTGATTAGCACTGTGTGGTGGTTCAGTGGTTAGCACTGTATGGTGGCTCAGTGCTTATCACTGTGTGGTGGCTTAGTGGTTAGCACTGTGTGGTGGCTCAGTGGTTAGCACTGTGTGGTGGCTCAGTGGTTAACACTGTATATGGTGGCTCAATGGTTAGCATTGTATGGTGGCTCAGTGCTTATCACTGTGTGATGTCTCAGTAGTTAGCACTGTGTGGTGGCTCAGTGATTAGCACTGTATATGGTGGCTAAGTGGTTAACACTGTATGGTGGCTCAGTGGTTAGCACTGTATAGTGGCTCAGTGGTTAGCTCTGTATATGCTGGCTCAGTGGTTAGCACTGTGTGGTGGCTCAGTGGTTAGCATTGCATATGGTGGCTCAGTGGTTAGCACTGTATATGCTGGCTTAGTGGTTAGCACTGAATGGTGGCTCAGTGGTTAGCACTGAATGGCGGTTCAGTGGTTAGTATTGAATGGCAGCTCAGTGGTTAGCATTGTATATGGTGGCTCAGTGGTTAGCACTGTATATGGTGGCTCAGTGGTTAACACTCTATGGTTGCTCAGTGGTTAGCACTGTATGGTGGTTCAGTGGTTAGCACTGTATATGGTGCCTCTGTGGTTAGCACTGTATTCGGTGGCTCAGTGTTTAGCACAGGGGAGGCAGAGGCACAGGAGGAGGCAGAGTCATAGGGAGAGACAGCACACACAGGGAGAGACAGCACACACAAGGAAAGACAGCACACACAGGGGCTGAGAACACACAGAATGGAGAGAAAGGCACAAGTAAGACAGCACACAGAGGGAGAGACAGCACAGACAGGAGAGAGGGCAAAAGGGGGCACAGACAGAGACTGCCCTCCGATGCAATATCATCGGGCCTATTTCTAGTAAATAATAACTGCTGCACCCTTAAACTCAGTGATACATCATTTGAATCAGGGTCTCTTTATAACATCATGCTGCTTTCAGATAAGGTAGCAAAAACTGTGACAGATTCCCTTTAAATACAGACATCTCAACAAGGACTAATGAGTGCCATATTATTTTGTAGCAATTTTTTTTCACACCTATTTTTCAAATAACATTTAAATTGTAATACACTATTACTATTGTGGGCACCATTGAAATTGTTCCTGAAAAGGATATATTTGCTCCAGAAAATTACTGCACTTACATGTTTTGTTATACACATTTTTATTTCCTTTGTGTGTACTGGAACAACACAATAAAACAAAGAAAAAATCTTTGCATTGAGTGTTTGTGTGCACCACACTAAGCATAAAGAAAAGAAAGAGGAGAGCATTGTTTGAGGACTTGAGAACCAAAATTGTTGAAAAATAGTTAAACTGCCTGGAAGTGAACAGCAGAGAAAGATTGATGAAAATGTGAAATGCAGGATAGCCCGGATGGTAGATAAGCACCCCCAAAGAAGCGCCAAAAAAATTCAAGCTGCCCCGTAGGCACTGGGTGCATCATGAAACGCTATGGTAGGAGATTGTGGCGCCCCTGCGACCAGGGTGGCCACATAGGGAACTGCAGCCAGGTAGGAGGAAAAGACAGTTTATACATTAAACACCCTCACAGACATCCCACACACCACTAGCAGGCAGCACCCAACCCGAAGCCCGGAACTCTAGGCGGGAAAGGGCTGGTGGGTTTAGAGGACAGTGGGTGGGAAGCATGTAGGTCAGGTGACAGAAGGTACAAATAGAGGAAGAGGAGGAGGAAGGAGTTAGTAGGCCGAGGGTGCCGACCAGAAAAGACCAAGTAGGCCGAGGGTGCCGACCAGAAAAGACACAAGAACAGAAATATAAATCTGTGAAAAAAGAATGCGCATATAGGGTCTTATCTCAAACACTTTCTCTTTGTGATGTCGAATTGCTCAACTTTTTCAGTTGTGAAACCCACAACTGGTAGAAAAGCGTTAAAGCAGCTTCACGCAGATCCTTATGCAGCAAAGAATGAGAATCCCGACGTTTTGTGCACATGTTGCTTTTTTTCTCCGGCTGATTTGGTGCAGAAATAAATCTCATCTCAATTATTGCAGCATTTTTCCACCACAAATGCATAAAAAAATGCATCAAAAACACATTACGTTTTCCTGGCAGGAGATGCTGATTTGAATTTTAGCAAACAAAGGGAGCTCGGTATGTGGCTCTGAAATGCGTCGGATAATAAAAGCTAAAGCAGATCCAGACATCCCTGTGTCTTGGTTCCTTTGATCCTGGAGCAGCAGCGCGGACAATGAGGCACTTCGTCCAAGAATATCTACAAGAACAGAAAGACAGACACACACATTCTGGAGGAGTGGGGCTGATGGAGATGCAGAATCCACAGAGTCACAGAAACCACGGAGAGAAAGCTCGTCCATAGCCAGCACCCCAGGAGAGTATGAGGAAAGAGACAGATCATCAGCACTGAGTCTGAGGAACACGGCAGCACTGACTAACTGGAAGAGAAGTCTTCCCTACTGAAGCTGGAGTCACACGGGTCAGAGGGAGCTTGATAGTGCCTTGCGGGAAAGGGCTATTGCAGGCTAGGCACATAGCAGAGTGTCGGCTCTGATGGGGACCGAAGATTTACCCGGTATCCCCAGAGTCACCGACGGGGAGCTCCAATACTAAGTTGGAGTTCCCACCCTAAGGACAGAAAGCACAGTAGCAACCACGAGGACCCACAGGGGTCCAGGCTGCCACTATACTGTCCGGAGACACACCAAGAGAGACACTACAGCCTGGAAAGGATACTAGAAAGAGAGAGTGGTCTCAGCGTGACAACCTGGCTGCAGTGTGTTTAGTGAGAACCGGAGTAGAATGCCTGTAACTCGTGTTAAGGAGTGAACTGTACTGAGAACTACTGTGAACTGCTTAAAGAGAACTGACAAGTAAACCCGGTGAACCCTGCCTGTGTGTCCGTGCTTAATTCCAGGGATAAAGAACTGTTTTCATACCTTTTCATTCCTGTCAGGGGCAGCCCAACCCGCAGCAGGCTCATCCATCTGGCTGCAGCCCATCTATCCATCCTCCTGGCAGAAGAAGAGCTGCAGCGGTGGTCCCATCATTGACCACACACCGTGGGTGGTGTCACGACAAACTGTATCCTTTGTATATATTCCCTTTTACTTTTGAGAACCCGGGACACGGTCCGGACCAGGACCTCCATGACATCCCCAGCAGCGACCTGGTCTGGTACCGAGTACCCCATCCCAGTGGGCCCCACAAGATCAAGGTGGACCCCACTGCTGACTCAGAGACATAAGAAAGCTAGACTGCAGTTTGTCAAAATCCTTCTGGGTTATCGTCTTTTAGACAAATGAGACCAATATTGATAGATGTGTTTCACTGCACAAGGTATATGGTGGTTACACTAGATACTGACTGGTTTTATGACCCCCCCTCAGATCCCCTTAACCCCTTCATGACCCAGCCTATTTTGGCCTTCCTGACCTGGCCATTTTTTGCAATTCTGACCAGTGTCCCTTTATGAGGTAATATCTCTGGAATGCTTCAACGGATCCTAGCGATTCTGAGATTGTCTTTTCATGACATATTGGGCTTTATGTTAGTATTAAATTTAGGTCGATAATTTTTGCGTTTATTTGTGAAAAAATCAAGAATTTGGCAAAAATTTTGAAAATTTAGCAATTTTCAAATTTTTTATTTTTTTTCTGCTAAACCAGAGAGTTATGTGACACAAAATAGTTATTAAATAATAGTTCCCACATGTCTACTTCACATCAGCACAATTTTGAAAAAAAAAAACAATTTTGTTAGGAAGTTATAAGGGTTCAAAGTTCATGAGCAATTTTTCATTTCTCAACCAAAATTTATAAAACCATTTTTTTAGTGACCACGTCATATTTGAAGTCCCTCTGAGGGGTGTACATGACAGAAAACACCCAAAAGTGACATCATTCCAAAAACTGCACCCCTCAAGCTACTCAAAACTACATTCAAGAAGATTATTAACCCTTCAGGTGCTTCACAGGAACTAAAGCAAAGTGGAAACAAAAAATGGATATTTTAATTTTTTTACCAAAAATGTTCTTTTAGCCTCAATTTTTTCATTTTCACAAGGGCAACAGGATAAAATGGATCTTAAAATGTGTTGTGCAATTTCTCCCGAGTATATCGATACCTCATATGTGGTCACTGTTTGGGCGCACAGCAGGGCTCCTAAGGGAAGGAGCGCAGTTTGAATTTTGGAGCTAATTTTACATTCAAAAAGTGAAATGGCGCTCCTTCCCTTCTGAGCCCTGCCGTGCGCCCAATCAGTGGTTTATGACCGCATATGAGGTATCGATGTACTCAGGAGAAATTGCCCAACAGATTATAGGATGAATTTTATCCTGTTGCCCATGTGAAAACAAAAAAATTTAGGCTAAAAGAAAATTTTTGTGAAAAAAAAACTTTTTCATTTTCACAGATCAATTTGTGAAGCACCTGGGGGCTCAATATGCTCACTACCCATAGAGATAAGTTCCCTGCGGGGTCTAGTTTCCAAAATGGGGTCACTTGTAGGGGAGTTCCAATGTTTAGGCACACAGGAGCTCACCAAATACAACATGGTGTCCGCTAACAATTTGAGCTGATTTCCATTCAAATTGTTAGCGGACACCATGTCGCGTTTGGAGAGCCCCTGTGTGCCTAAACATTGAAACTCCCCCACAAGTGACCCCATTTTGGAAACTATACCCCCCAGGGAACCTATCTAGATGGGTGGTGAGCATTTTGAAGCCCCAGTGCTTCACAAATTAATCTGTAAAAATGAAAAAGAAAATTTTTGGGGAAATAAAAGTACTTTTTCATTTTTACGGATGAATTTGTGAAGCAACTGGGGGTTCAAAATGCTCACCACCCATCTAGATACGTTCCCTGGGGGCTCTAGTTTCCAAACTGGGTTCACTTGTGGGGGAGCTCTAATGTTTAGGCACACAGGGGCTCTCCAAACGCGACATGGTGTCCGCTAACAATTTGAGCTGATCTTCCATTCAAATTGTTAGCAGACACCACGTCGAGTTTGGAGAGCCCCTGTGTGCCTAAACATTGGAGCTGCCCCACAAGTGACCCCATTTTGGAAACTAGACCCCCCAAGGAATGTATCTAGATGCATAGTGAGCACTTTGAACCCCCAGGTGCTTCACAAATTGATCCATAAAAATGAAAAAATAATTTTTTTGTGGAAAAAAAAGTACTTTTTTATTTTTATGGATCAATTTGTGAAGCACTTGGGGGTTCAAAGTGCTCAATATGCATCTAGATACGTTCCTTGGGGGTCTAGTTTCCAAAATGGGGTCACCTGTGGTGGAGCTCCAATGTTTAGGCACACAGGGGCTCTCCATACGCGACATGCTGTCCGCTAACAATTGGAATTGTTAGCGGACACCATGTTGCGTATGGAGAGCGCGCTGTGTGGCTAAACATTAATGCTCCCCCACAAGTGACCCCATTTTGGAAACTAGACCCCCCAAGGAATGTATCTAGATGCATAGTGTGCACTTTCAACCCCCAGGTACTTCACAAATTGATCCGTAAAAATGAAAAAGTACTCTTTTTCCACAAAATGTTTTTTCCCATTCATTTGTGAAGCACCCCCAGGTTCAATATGCTCACTACCCATCTAGATAAGTTCCCTGGGGGGTCTAGTTTCCAAAATGGGGTCACTTGTGAGGGAACTTCAATGTTTAGGCACACAGGAGCTTTCCATACGCGACATGGTGTCCGCTAATAATTGGAGCTAATTTTCCATTCAACTTGTAAGCGGACACCACGTCGTGTATGGAGTGCTCCTGTGTGCCACCAGCACAAGGCCTACTGGAAGAGTTGGGGTACAGCACCAGAGAATGGCGCCTCTAATGTGCTATTTTCTGGGGTGGCTGTGGGTTGCAATTTGCAGCATGAGGGGGGCCACAACATTTGGGTCTCTCCACAATGAGGATTGCAACCCCCAACTGCCAAGTTGTACCTGGCTGGCAACCAAAAATAAGGCAAAGCTCCTTGTCATTTTATTGGTAGAATAAAAAAAAAATGATGTGGGGCTTCGCCATATTTTTGGTCCAGCCAGGTACAACTTGGCAGCTACGGAATGCCACCAATGCCCAGCTGCCTCGTTGTACCTGGCTGGCAACCAAAAATACAGCAAAGTCTTTTTTTTCTAGAACTAATTCTAGAAAAAAAATTACACGGGGCTCCGCCATATTTTTGGTCCAGCCAGGTACAACTAGGTAGCTGGGGGCTGGAATCTTCATCATGGAGAGGCCCAAGCGTTCTGGGCCCCCTATGCTGCGAATTGCAGCCCGCAGCCACCCCAGAAAATGGCGCATTCATTGAAGCGCAGGAAAACGGGTGCAGGAGCATCGGGACACAAAGTTGCAGGGGTGCAGGGCAAGGGGCGCAGGGACACAAGGATGCAGGGCACAGGGGCACAAGGTTGCAGGGCATAGAAACGCAAGGGTGTAGGATCACAGGGCAAGGGGCGCAGAAACATAGGGATGCAGGCTTCAGGGCACATGGGTGCAGTGCACGTGGCTGCAAGCTGCAGGGGTGTAGGCTGCAGGGGCGCAGGGCATGGGTGCAGAGACGCAGGGGTGCGGGCTGCTGGGAACAGGGCTGCGGGGCACATGCTGGGCACAAGGGTGTGGGCTGCGTCGCACAGGGACGCATGGCACAGGGGTGCAGGGCATAGGGATGCAGGACTGCGGGGTGTGGCTGAAGAGCACAGGGGTGTGGGGCACAGGGGTGTGTGGGCGCAAGGGTGCCGGGCTGTGGGGCACAGAGGTCCGGGGCGCAAGGGTGCAGGGTTGCAGGGCACAGGGGCACAGGCTACAGGGATGCAGGGCTGTGGGCTGCAGGGTTGCGGGGTACGAGGGTGCAGGGACGCAGGGGTGCAGAACTGTGGGCTGCAGGGCAAAGAGGTGCAGGGCACAGGGGTGTGGGGCACAGGGCTGCAGGCACAGGAGTGCGGGGTGCAAGGGTGCCAGGTTGTGGGGCACAGGGGTCCGGGGCGCAGGGCACAGGGGTGCAGGCTACACGGGTGCGGGCTGCAGGGCACAGAGGTGCGGGGAGCAGGGCTGCAGGCACAGGGGTGCGGGGCGCAAGGGTGCTGGGCTGTGGGGCAGAGGGGTCCGGGACACAAGGGTGCGGGGCGTAGGGGTGCAGGCATGCAGAGCTGTGTGCTGCAGGGCACAGGGGTGTGGGGAGCAAGGTTGCCGGGTTGTGGGGCACAGGGGTCCGGGGCACAAGGGTGCAGGGATGCAGGGGTGCAGAACTGTGGGCTGCGTGTGGGGCACAGGGATGCAGGCACAGGAGTGCGGGGTGCAAGGGTGCCAGATTGTGGGGCACAGGGGTCCGGGGCGCAGGGCACAGGGGTGCAGGGCCGCAGGCTACAGGGGTGCGGGCTGCAGGGCACAGAAGTGCGGTGTGCAGAGCTGCAGGCACAGGGGTGCGGGCGCAAGGGTGCTGGGCTGTGGGGCACAGGGGTCCGGGACACAAGGGTGCGTGGCGCAGGGGTGCTGCGCTGCAGGGGTGCAGGCATGCAGGACTGTGAGCTGCAGGGCACAGGGGTGTGGGGCACAAGGGTGCCGGGTTGTGGGGCACAGGGGTCTGGGGCGCACGGGTTGCCGGGTTGTGGGGCACAGGGGTCTGGAGCGCAGGGCACAGGGGTGCAGGGCCGCAGGCTACAGGGGTGCAGGCTGTGGGGTGTGGGCTGCGGGGTGCAGGGCACAGGGGTCATGGGCACAAGGTTGCAGGGCTGAGCTGCACGGCACAGGACTGCAGAGGTACAGTGTGGAGCAGTGATGATGGGGGTGATCAGATGAGAATGATAACTCCCATCATCGAAGCTTCACACTCTTCTGTCTCCTCTGGTCTTCCCATTCCCAGAGGAGAGCGGGCACAGCAAGGCATAGGAGCGGAGGATCGGGGAGAGCGCGCACAGGAGCCAGATGATCGGCGGTGAGCAGGTAAGTGCAGAGGACCGGGGAGAGCGGGCGCAGGATGATAGGAGTGATATGGGAGTGAAAAATCCCATCAGATCACTCCCATCATCACTGGAGGGGGTGATATCCGCCCCCTCCAGCACTCCATGCTATGGAAGGGGCGGTGCCAGCCCCTTCCATAGCTGACTCACACAATTACTGGAATTGGCTGTTGGAGGATTCAACAGCCAATCACAGGTATGGCAGACGAGGGGTGGGAAAGCCACCCCCCTGACGTCACCCTAAGGTCCCTGGCTTCCTGTAGCCCCGGTGAGATTTTACCGACGCCGCTCACTGGGGCTACAAGACGGGGATCCCGCCATGATGTCGAGGGACGTCACAGGTCAGGAACGCATCGATTTCTATGACGTCCCACGACGTCATAGGTCGGAAAGGGGTTAATACTAAATAACTGAACATTTAAGGCCCCCTTCACATCATGTTTTTTGTTGTAAAACGGATAGCCACGGATACGATTTGGCCTCCATGTATCCCTATGGGCACGGATGTGGATGGATTGGTCCTTATTGGCATCCAATTGTTTCAGTTTTGTGATGGATCCAATTGTGTCAGCGTTTGTCCTGACCCCCTGCTCTGATTTTGGCCTGCTTTGAAAAAAATCGGACAGAAACGGATTTGTTGCTGTCCGTTTCAAATAACATGGAGCTCTATGGTGAAGGATCAAAATGGATCTGACAAAAAAATCGAGTCTGTAAAACCGATCCGTTTTGCTGTACTGCACATGCTCAGAAGCAAGGTGCAGCCCTATCTCTGCTAACTGATGACAGATCCATGGAAAACACGGATCCGTGGGTATCAGTGGCATCTGTTGGCACAGATCTGTGCCTGTCCGTGTGATCCTTGGAATTCAATGAACACCACGAATGTGCAAAAAAAGTGACATGAAGGGAGTCTTTAGGGAGTCTTTAGGCTCCGTTGCATAGCACAACATCGTTAACGACATCGTTACTGGTTTGGAGGTGTACCAGCGATGTCGTTGCGACCTCGTTGCGTGTGACTCTGGCAAGTTCCTATGATAAATCGTTGGATCAGAGTTGACAGGTTTACCAACATGTTGCAAAAGCTGACGATATAAACTCAAGCAACCTGCTGCATCGTTCTGTGTGACACCACGATAACGATGTCGTGGACGACTTCACCCATTCACAGCAATGAGCAGGGATTGTTTGCGGGGTTTGTGAACGATACCTGCTCACAACATCGTTGGTGAATTGTTCATGATATCTAGACATGTGACATCTCTCCAGCGATGTTGAAATGATGTCAAAAACGACCGTGCTGTATGTAGAGAGTGCCGAGGGACAAGTGATGAGTAGAAATATAAACATGTATGGACAATTGAGTGCCCCAGCTGGGACGCTTCTTTTCTCTTCTCTTTTCCTCTCCCCCTATATCCTTTCTTTTCTCGTCTCTGCTCTATTTCTTTTTCCTTTTGTTTTTAATGTTTGATTTTTCTAATTACATTTGTTTACTCCCACTCAATTGTTTTGATCCAGATAGATAGAATGTATGGGATAGTTATCCAATGTGATCACGTGACAAATCTGTTGGAAATTAGAAACAACAAAATACCTGTTACTAATTTGCATTAATTTCTTTAGAGGTGTGTTATATGATATGTTAGATTGTGAGTTTCAGTGTTGTACTTTTACAAATGTTTATCTGATGTAATATTTCTTGTTCTGATTTAAAATATTTAAAAGATAAAGAATTAAAAAAAAATAAAAAAAAAAATGACTGCGCGCCCCCAAGATCATTGCTGACATCGCTTCAATGTCGTGCCGTCTGACGGTACCTTTAAGGCCGCTTCACATGCTAGGATATAGGTGAACAAGATCGTTAACTGTCACGTGATCGCGATCCTTCCGACAACGCTAGTGCATTGTCACACGCAAGTAGTAGCGTAACTTCAGGCCCAGGGGCCCCGATGCGAAAGCTCCAATGGGGCCCCCAATTATTGCAAATCTTTAATAGTATTAATAGTATTAGTCTTTTTCTAAAGGCCAAAGGGACTTTTGGGGTCCCCCTAGGCTGCAGGGCCCGGGTGCGATCGCAACCCCTGCACCTATTGTAGTTACACCCCAGCTCGTAAGGATATCGTTAACAATCTTAAATTTGGCAACGCGCCAGCTATTTGGAGAAGAACATTTGAATGATTTTACAAAGTGACAGGAATAGGAGAAATATGAACGACATTGTTCAAAAAGGTGTCATACATGTTGCTTCTTCCCATGACGTTAATTGGACGACGAACGATAGATTTGAGGTCCGGATCTCAAATTGTTGATACTTAATATAAAGAAGTTGCTGCAACACTGAACATATTTATGGAGAGGAAAGAGCTTAATGGCTATAACATGGATTGAAGGATTGTCTGTGCAGCTAAGGAATGCATATGGGATAAGTGAACTTAGTAAATACTATACTGGAAAAAATGAATTGAGAGACTTAGCTTCATCACTGACGTCAATGCGAAGAGCCCGGTAACTACGCCAAAGTGCTCTCAAACTTACCGGGTCCTATTCTAACACTACGTGCGGTCTACGTTGCTGGGATGAGGTGAATATGCCTGTGTTGTGAATTTCGTAGAAGAATCAGGGAACACATTAGTGACATAGAGGGGGCACGGGGTGCTGAGGATAGTAGCAAGTTGCGGACTCTGCCGCGCCATTTTTTGCAGGTCCACAACTGCGATCCATCTAGTTTGAGATTCAGAGGAATCGACATGGTGAGGGCTGGCAATAGGGGTGGTAACCTCAAAAAAATCTTGGCCCAAATGGAGGCTAAGTGGATCGTGACCCTCGATACACTTAGCCCCAAGGGAATAAATGAATCCTTGTCCTTTAAGTCATATCTATAGTGCTGATCACCTGCTATTATTCTCTCTGCATCCGTGTGTTTGGTGTATACATATCCTTTCCACCTTTGTGGAAAAGTTTTTAATCTTTCTTTTTCTTTTATATTTTTATTTGCAGCCCTTCCTTTGTTACTTTGGGGTATTGAAAATATTTTTCTTTCCCCTTCTGTTTTTTGGACTTCTTCCACCTGTGATGTCATCCATCAATCCCTAATTTGAACATGGCAGTGCTATATTGAAGATCTGACAGTCCTTCTGTGTTCTTTATATGTTTTATGAGTAACTACACTGTATGTATAGAGATACATGTGCATTTGTTGTGGATGACTTTGTATATATAACATGTTACAAAGGTTTAGCTGCTAAATTGTTTATTGTTTTTAAAAGATTGCACTCTTTTTCTATTTGGTTTCATGTCCAGGCATTGAAGTTGTGTCCTGCCTCCTTTAGACAATCAGCCCCCATATTTATCCGCTTCCTCCTCCCCCCTCTCTGCTCTCTGAAGCTGCCTCTGGTTTTAGTGACGCGGGCGAGCGGTACCGCTGTGGCGAGCATGCGCGGGAGCCATGGTGACGCGTCCCGGGCTCCCGACATGCGTACTCGCCGGCCGAGAATTTCCGCCCGCATCACTTCCGGTCGACGGCGCTCCGATAATGCGGAGATGCAGGTGTGGAGGATGAAGCGGTGATGATGGGCGTTATAAGATGAGGTATTTGGGCATCATTTCTTTGCAGGACACGTCCCCTTGAGGAAGCTGTGGTTACCACACCAGCACAGCGAAACGCCGCGTCGGGGCTCCCAGCCGTGACCAGGCCACAGGGATTTTGTATGTTTACATGGGTATACTCCAATAACTGAGTTTTTTCTGTCTGTTTTGCTGCAGGTATCTACTGCAATTACATATTTGATGAGTCTTTTCCTATGCACTGGCAGTCTTGTAGCCAGTTTTTGCCTGGCTTGTCATTTGCACAGCACTATGCACTTTATTTATCTATGACTGCCTTGTGTATCTGGGTATAAACCATTGATTATTTAAACTTATGTACTTGCCTTGAACCCTGTATGTAGTAAACATTGAAACAGCTATGTAAAAGCTGGAATATACCTTGTATTTATGTTTTTTTACCCCTTGTGTTCCTGTAATCGGCTTCTTTTTGTGTACACCGCTGTTTGTCACTCCTAAATTTTAATTTGTCATTCATACAATAAAAAATCATAGTCTGCATCATATTCAGTTCCTCTTGTTTCAAATGTTATTTGAATATGTTGATGCTTAAGGCGACTCTTCCACATGAACCTTTATGTGGTGGATGTTGACCCTCACTTTCGAGCCCAAATGGGCTTTGTTTCTAATAACCCTCCATAAATGTGTTCAGTGTTGCAGCAACTTCTTTATATTTAGTGCATACACATATTTTTTGCTTGCACCTGCACATTAAGGTGATGCCAGTCCTTTTATATATATATATATATATATATATAATACTCAAATTTTTGATTACCGTTCTAACGATTCTTCCTTCCTACATCGTTCGTTACATGCAACGACGCACTAACGATATCATTTGAACGATCACAAATCCGTGATGTTTCATCGATATCGTTAATGACATCCTAGCGTGTGAAGCGCTAGCAGAAAATTGACCCAGAATATATATGCGATTCATACTAATTGTGTTAATTTCTCGTGGTGCTTGTGGTTTTACACTACAGTTTGAGCACATAGCAAGGCTTGTAATAGGCACCATTTGGCTTTTGGAACACAGATTTTTTTAATGGATTATTGGTGTCATTAGCAGGATTCATGAGGGACCAGAACAGTAAAAACCCACTGATCAAAAAATTACTATAGGCTTATAATGAGTATTTTGAACCCACAGCTGTTTCATTGAATTTTATAACCTTGGACAGTAGAAATAAAAAATACACTTTTACAATTAAAATATTAAATAAGTTGCAAATTATTAATTTTCTTAAGAGGTAATATTAAAGAATTGAGAACCACTGCGGGGCTTAAAAGGAAGGACTGCTGTTTGACTTAGCAGCTTAGACTTTGCTGGAATAGTTCTAGGCACTATTTGCAAAGCCAGTGGTGTATCTAGGGGGGACTGAAGGGCCATCTGCCCCGGGCACAGCAGGCAGCGGGCACCATCGGGCTTCCTGCTGCAGGGTCCGAGGTGTTTCTCTGCTGGCCACATGTTGCGCCCCCCTGCAGTGTGAGGCTGCTGTTCTCTTCTCCTGCAGTCAGCTGACAGTAGGGGCAGAGAATCTGCTTCCGCCGACTCCTGCAGTCTATGTAGACGTATCTATCAGACACCTGTACTATGGAAGCAGCGTCTTCAGCCACCCTGTTCCCGCATTTTGAGGTCAGGGGGACCTCAGCAGCATGATTTGATCACCTGACCATGATGCTAACATCACTCTGCAGAGGCAGCGCAGAGCAACAGAAGGCTGGAGGAGAAGATCGCTCCACTTAGGAGCTGAACTGAAGACCTGAAGATTAACGTAATTAGGGAAAGGGGGACAGCATTGGGGGAGTGTGTGCAGGAAACTAGGGGGGGTGAGAGCAGAAAACTGGAGGAGAGTTGAATCAGCAAACTGGGGGGGAGTGTGAGCAGCAAGCTGAAGGGGAGAGTGTGAGCAGCAAACTTGGGGGGGGGAGTGTGAGCAGGAAACTTGGGGCATGTGAGCAGCAACTGGGGGGAGAGTGTGAGCAGGAATCTGTACGGAGGGAGTATGAGCAGGATACTGGGGGATAGTGTAAGCAGCAAACTGGGGGGCGAGTGTGAGCAGGAAACTGTGAGGATGTGCAAGCAGCAAACTGGAGGGGGGAGTGTGAGCAGCAAACTGAGGTGCGTATTAGCCGCAAACTGGGGGGAATGTGAGCAAGAAACTGTGAGGATGTGTAAGCAGCAAACTGGAAGGGGGAGAGTGTGAGCAGAAAACTGGTGGGGGGGGGGAATTTGAGCAGGAAAATGGGGGGATGTGAGCAGCAGAGTGGGGGAGAAATGTGAGCAGCAAAGTGGGGGAGACGTGTGAGCTACAAGGTGGGGGGGAAGTGTGAGCAGAAAACTGGGGGGGAGAGTGTGAGCAGGAAACTGGGGGGTGTGAGCATCAAATTGGGGGGAGAGTGTGAGCAGCAAACTGGGGGTGAGTGTGAGCAGGAAATGGGGGGGAGTGTGTGAAGCATACTGGGAGGAGTGTGAGCAGCATGAGTGGGAGCAGCAAATGGGGGAGTGTGAGCAGCAAACGGAGGGGGAAGAGTGTGAGCAGCAAACTGAGGGAAAAATGTGGGGGAGTGTGAGCAGCAAACTGTGGGGAGATAATGGTGGGAGAATTTGTGAGCCAAACTGGGGGAGAGAGGGTGTGGGGAGAATATGTGAGGCAAAATGGGGGATAGAGGGTGGGGAGCGTGTGTGAGCAGTAAACTGGGGGGGATTGTGAGCAGAAAACTGGGGGGGGGGTGAGTGTGAGCAGCAAACTGGGGAGGGAGTGTGAGCAGCAAACTGGAAAAGAGAGAGTGTGAGCAGGATACTGGAGAAGAGTGTGAGCAGAAAACTAGGGGGGTGAGTATGAGCAGCAAAGTGGGGGAGAAGTGTGAGCAGCAAAGTGGGGAGAGAAGTGTGAGCCGCAAAGTGGGGGAGATGTGTGAGCAGCAAGGTGGGGGGGAAGTGTGAGCAGAAAACTGGGGGGGAGAGTGTGAGCAGGAAACTGGGGGAGTGTGAGCTGCAAACTGGGGGGAGAATGTGAGCAGCAAACTGGGGGTGAGTGTGAGCAGGAAATGGGGGGGAGTGTTAGAAGCATACTGGGAGAAGTGTGAGCAGCGTGAGTGGGAGCAGCAAATGGGGGAGTGTGAGCAGCAAACTGAGGGGGAAGAGTGTGAACAGCAAACGGAGGGGGAAGAGTGTGAGCAGCAAACTGAGGGGAGAATGTGGGGGAGTGTGAGCAGCAAACTGTGGGGAGATAATGGTGGGAGAATTTGTGAGCCAAACTGGAGGAGAGAGGGTGTGGGGAGAATATGTGAGGCAAAATGGGGGATAGAGGGTGGGGAGAGTGTGTGAGCAGTAAACTGGAGGGGGATTGTGAATAGAAAACGGGGGGGGGGGGGGGTGAGTGTGAGCAGCAAACTGGGGAGGGAGTGTGAGCAGGATACTGGAGAAGAGTGTGAGCAGAAAGCTAGGGGGGTGAGTATGAGCAGCAAAGTGGGGGAGAAGTGTGAGCAGCAAAGTGGGGGAGAAGTGTGAGCAGCAAAGTGGGGGAGAAGTGTGAGCAGCAAAGAGGGGAAGAAGTGTGAGCAGCAAAGTGGGGAAGAAGTTTGAGCAGCAAACTGGGGGAAGTGTGAGCAGCAAACTGGTGGAGAGAGTGAGCAGCAAACTGGTGTGAACAGGAAACTGGAGGGGGGAGTGTGAGCAGCAAACTGGGGGAGAGTGTGAGCAGAAAACTGGGGGAGAGTGTGAGCAGCAAACTGGGGGAGAGTGTGAGCAGCAAACTGGGGGAGAGTGTGAGCAGGAAACTGGGGGGAGTGTGAGCAGCAAACTGAGGGGGAAGAGTGTGAGCAGCAAATTGAGGGGGAAGAGTGTCAGCAGCAAGCTCGAGAGGAGAATGTGGGGGAGTGTGAGCTGCAAACTAGGAGGGAGAGTGTGGGCGGAGTATGTGGAGCAAACTGAGGGAATAGAGGGTGGGGGGAGAATATGTGAGCCAAACTGGGGGGACAGGGTAGGGGCAGTATATGTGAGCCAAACTGGAGGGAGATGGTGGGGGGATAATATGTGGACCAAACTGGGGGGGGGGGAGAGTGGGGGGAATATATATGAACTAAGGGGGTAAATTTGAGGATCCAGTATAAAAGAATGAGGAGGAATTAGTGTGGACACAGTATGCGGAGGGGGGATGGCTGCAGCACAGTATAAGGAGTGAGCGGGCGATGGCTGCGGTATGGTATGTGGTGTGAGGTGGGAAGAGTATGGACACAATATGAGGCGTGAGGGGGTGGCCTCCAATACAGCATGTGGAGTGAGGAGGAGATTGGTGTGGATACAGTATGTGGAGTGAGGGGGGATAGCTGCGGCACAGTATTTAGAGTGAGGGGGGATGGCTGCGGCACAGTATGTGGAGTGAGAGGGGGATGACAGTGGTACGGTATATGCAGTGAGGGGACACAGTATGAGGAGTGAGTGGTTGATGGCTGCCGACACAGTATGTGGAGTAAGGAGGAGATCGGTGTGGACAGAGTATGTGAAGTGTGGGGGATGGCTGCGCACAGTATGTTGAGTGAGGAGGGGAAACGGTGTGAACACAGTATGTGGAGTGAAGGGGAGGGAGTGAGGTAGTGAAGAAACAGTAGGGGATGAGAAAAATCTTCAATGCAATAAAAAATAGGGCTTCCCTATATTGTTGTGTCCATCCAGGTACAAATAGGCAGCTGGGGGTTGGGGGCAGCCCGTTCCTGCCTGCTATACCTGGTTGGCATAAAAAATACGGCAAAGCCCATGTCAAATTTTTTTTGAATAATCCATTAAAAATAAAAACACACATTTAGGGACTGCATCTTTATTAACCACTGCTTTTGAATGGTTAATAAAGATGCAGTCCCTAAATGTGTTTTTTACATTTTTTTTCAAAAAATTTTAACGTGGGCTTCGCCATATTTTTGTACAACAGGCAGCTGCAGCAGACAGGAACGGGCTGCGCCCAACCCCAGCTTCCTATTTGCACCTGGCTGGACACAACAATATAGGGAAACCCTTTTTTATATTATTTCATGAATTTCATGAAGTAAAAAAAAAATACGTGGAGCTTCGCGCTATTTTGGTGACCAGCCAGGTACAACTAGGCAGCTGGGGGCTGAAATCCACAGCGCAGGGAGGACCAAGCTTTCAGCTTCCACCCCCCAGCTGTGAATTGCAGTCCGCAACCGCCCCAGGAAATGGAGCATTCATAAAAGTGCAATTTTCTGCTGCTGTACCCGAATCATCCAGGGCCCTGGTACGGTGGCTCACTGGCCCTAAGCCCGAAATTATCAGCTGGCCCTAAGCCCGAAATTCATGGGGTCACGGCAATATTAGACATGACTGCCATGAATTTCTAGTAAAGTATTAAAAAAACACAACACAGAGAAAAAAATATTTTATCAGAAATAAAACAAAAAAACACTTAGACACTCCATCTTTATAAAAAAAATTATCTGCAGTCCGACGTAGTCCAAAAGGGAAGCAAATCTCAGCATTGCTACATCGCTCTGCATAGATGACACACGTCTATGCAGGGCGAGAACAGGCTGAATCTGGCTGTGACAGTCAAAGTTCACTCGAGTTCACCTGAACACTACCAAGCGCCGGCCGGAAAAAGCCGAAGACCACCGACAGTGCAATGAATAATACCGGAAGTTAATGAGCGGCACCGGAAGCAGAAGTGGCTGCGAGAGGAGTTAGGATGCGTCACTGGACAGATAAGTATGATTATGTTTATTATTTTATTATTTTACAGCCTCTGTTCCCGAACTAGCCCAAACTGTAACACGGGTCTCCCATGGAAACCCGTGTTTGGGACCTTGTCACCGAATAGTATGTATTCGGGTATGGGTCCCGAATTTTACAATTCGGGTTCGCCCATCCCTATTGACATATAGTCAGTCAGAGCATCTGTTCTGAGCACTCACAAAGAGAAAGAAAGTGCACTGTGTAAATATTGTTCTGGTTCAAGTGATTAGTCGTGTAAGATTGTATACCTGAGAGAACCACGTGTCATAGTGATGGTAGAAGCCCAGACAGGCGCTGTATCGGATAAGGGAGGGAGTAGCATAGCTTGGGGGTAGTCCTTCTCCTCTACATGAAGCTGGCACTTGGGATTTCTCAGGCTGTACAAATTATATGTTGTGTTTGTGGCTGCTGTGACCAATATTTTGTTGAGAAGTGAAGTACTACTATCTATTTGCAAGTTATAAAGAGAAGTTGGATTGGTATCGTATTGTAGTCGGAGCTGTTCATAGGAGCATCATAACTCACAGTCACTTCAACCGGAGTTCTGGTCTTTACAAAAAAATGAATAGACAAATGTACTTAAACATTCTTTATTAAAATTTGCTGACATTTACCAGGTTGATGAAGATGAAACATTTCAGTAAAACAATGATCCTCAACATTCAGACAATTGGTTGCATTTGGAGAGGTTTTTTATATCTCAGCATTTGTAGGTGACAACCAGGAGTCGGTAAACAAAGCAGAAGTGGTGTTCCTGATTCTTTTGTTTTCTGTCTACTGTTCCAACCCTAGTTTTGACTTTCAAGAGCTGAGGTAAAAAATGAATGAAATACTCAGCATATGTATGTGGCCAGTTGCATGCATGTGACCAAAGACTCAAATATGGTTTGAATTATAGTCAATTCAAACACAGGAGAGCATTCAGTCTTAGGCTGCTTTCATACTTGCGTTTGCAAGCGCAGCGTACCGAACGCAGCCAAACGCTTGCGCACTGCGTTCCTATGTTTAACATGGGAACGCATGTGTCTGCGTATTGGCTGCGTGCAGTTGCATTTGCGTTCGGATGCGCACAATTTGTGCACCCTCCTCCGCCCTCCAAGCGCAGCATATTGCATTTTTTGTGCGGTCGCGGGCTCTTGTTTTATCTGCAAGCGCCCGCAAGCTCACAAATAATGCATGGATCTCAATGGATCCGCATGACAGCGGAGGAGAACGCTGCGGATCACACTGAAATCTCTCCCGGTGGCCGCCGGTGATCACCGGCGGCCACCGGGAGATCAGCTGGAGCCTCCACTGCTCTCCCGTCTGTGTCAGTGCGGGAGATTTGAAGACACAGCTGATCTGACAGCTGTTTAAATCTCCCGCGCTGACAACAAATAGGTGATGTCGGCGCGGGAGATTTGAAGTAGCGATCAGCTGTTTCATATCTCCTGCACTGATATCACCCTAATCGGTGTCAGCGCGGGAGATTTAAACAGCTGTCAAATCAGCTGTTTCTCCCCGCTGACACCGGCGGGAGATCAGCTGTGTCGGGAGGAGGAGATCTCTGTCACTGATCTCCTCCCCCCGGCCGCCCCCAGAGACAGCTGATTGGCTGCTCGGGCACCATACTAATGTAAACGCATGCGGAGATTCTCACCTGTGCTCACATAAGTATGTGCTGCGTTGCACTGCGTTTGTGTCTGAATGTCCTGCGCATGCAGACACAAACGCAAGTGTGAAGGCAGCCTTAGAAAGTAGGTAATGTCAATTAACATACAATGCCTTGTCAAGCTCTAAAAAAACATTGCTCAAGCTGCTCTATAAGAGATCAGCTTTCTAAAATAGATTCAGTAGTCTGACTGCTATTACCCTGAGACTGAATCCATGGCGTCAGGTTTTTATGGTCTGCTTAATCTTCTTACTCAAATAGCGTTCCATTTTATATTCCATTTGCATGCATGTGTACATTCTAATAGACTATTAAAACCACTATGTGACCTACTTTTGCAAGTCCCAGTCTTACATTTCATTGGTGTGCATGCCTTTCTGCTGTGATAGACCATTAAATGCATGAGATGAGCGGGTTATTTAATTTATATATTATTTTATTTTTCTGTGCATTGCTTGGAGTAATCAGTATGCAAGGGTTACGTTAGTTAAGGAAAACAGTTTAGAGAAAACCATATATTTTCATGTCTTACTATCATCTATCATTAGTGCTGGTGCTATAACTAATGAAGTGCTTAAGTGACACATAAACAGAAACACAAGCATAAAGAAATCTGATATTGGACTTATAAATATGCAAATGGTGTAAAAAAAAAAAGAAACAATATTTGAGATAATCAGGAGCATTAAAGGCTTTGAGAGTCTTGAAAGCTGTTTACTAATCTCTGTGCAGGTAATTTAGATTCTGTGACCATTACTGAATTACTTATGTGGGATGGAGGGTGGTTTTGTGATATTTACTACTCTAATCCATATAGTCCTACTTTTAGATAATTAGAATTGGTTTTGAATTAGTCAGCTCAAACTCTAATATGCTGCAGTTTGCGCATTGATGATAGACGAGTGAATTTTTTACAAAGAGAGTAATTTGTATAATGATGTATGAAGCTGGCATTTTATTGGCAAACATTTTTTTTATCACTACCCATGATATTCTAATTGATTTATCAATAACCGTTATGTAGTAGCTGATTGTATTAGCTGTAAAAGCTTTCTACCTCTGAAAATAACATGCTTAAAGGGAAGCTAGCATTAGAAATTGGGAAATTGACTTATTCTTTAATGCGATAATGTCAGAACAGACTGACCATTCAAACCAACTAGAGGAATGGGTGAACATTTAGATTCACTTTAACATCTATCTGTTCTTCTTTGCTCTATAAAGTCAGATCTGTCAATCACAGAAGAGGTTGGGAGAAATGGAGGTAAATCAAGTAGGCGGAGTCACTTAAATATTGGCCACGAAGGGAATGCACCCCGTGTCGGTACTTGGTTTGAACAATCATTCTGTGCTGTCAGATTCCATCTGTTTTTTGTCTCCTACATATTTTTTTTTTTTTAATTTGGCATCACAATATTTATATAATAGATAAAAATAAATCAAAATTAGTAATCTTGCAATTTTCACTCTTGGCAGTTATTTTTTTATCCTCATATTCTGTGGCTATTCTGTCAGAAAGTATTTTCAGCAAGGATGAAGTAGGATACAATGACAGGTTGCACCTCTACGCCACTATTACACCAATCACAATAGGTCACACCTTATCCCCTTCCTTGACAATGATCTGATCATTATGTCTATGCACAAATGTTGTTTCCTGAAACCACAAAAAGTTAGAGTTTAGTATTTTAGGCTTTATATTTTTTCACTCTAAATAATAATCTGACTTTAGTTGGACTCAGAATGGGAAAGCCCAAATTGTGATGAGTATATAAAGTAGAAATTTTATTTGAATACATTAAAAAAAATTAAATATCAGGAAAGACCGGGGCATATAAATTGCCAGTAATTGTATTTAAGAATGTAGAAAGATCAGAGTACCAGCAATAAATAGATTGCAATCATACTAGTCATGTATATTTGGGCCACGTCACACACACAGATATCTGTGCAGATATTGTTGGCAGATCTCTGGTTGCAGTGAAATCATGGACACATTGTTACATTTGTACACAGCCACAAAATGGAGCAATGTGTCCATGATTTCACTGCAACCAGAGATCTGCCAACAATATCTGCACAATTATCTGTGTGTGTGACGTGGCCCTTTCGCTGATGTGGTCAGTATGGAAGAGTAAGGGTTAGGGGGCTGCAAATGGAGGCAAAATGGGAATAAGAGCAGGAAATTGCTCTGTAAATAAATGTGAATAGGGAAATTAATTAATCATATCAGTCTGGATACATAGTAAGTAAATGAGGAAACGAAACATGTTTACAGTCAACCCACAGAGATGGATTTCATAGTTACTCCATAGAGCAGCAATATCAATAAAAGCCCCCTACAATGCCTGTTTTCACAGTTGACACACCAAGATTCACAGAGCTCCACCACAGAGCACCCAGTTTTGACAACGGGCCTGAAACAGCCTCTTTACCACAGTTCACTCTAGAGCTGCCAATTCAAAACAACTGGTGTGGAGGACTTTCCAGGGAAGGCCGTGTGTGCGATAATGGTGCAAACCTGGTGGCAGCCCTATGCTGGGGTATACTTACACATGTTCCTTGCACAGTTCATGTCGTTAACCTGGTTGTCCAGCAATTCCAATGCCACTATCCTGGCCTGGATGAACTGCTGCACAAGGCATGGTTGGTGTGTCCTTACTTCTGCCATTCTCACCCTGCGGTTCATCGTCTAGCTTTGCTACAGAGGTCTTTTGGACAACTGGTTAACCGTTTGATATGCAATGTGCTGACAAGGTGGAATTCTACTCTGCACAAGTTGCAGCAACTGAGGTAGCAGCAACAAGCCCTGGCACAGTACGTAATGATGAATACATTGAATCAAAGCAAGCCGAATGTGGTGCAAATGATGCTTACAGAGTGGGCACAGATCAAGGACCTCTGCAATATTCTGCACAATTTCGAAATGGCGACTAAGATGTTTAGTGCTGATGATGTCATTTTTAGTTCCGGTCATCTACATGTTGGAGGAAACTTTGATCAGCATGCAAAGTCAGGTGGTGGTCAAAGAGGAAGAGGAGGAAGTAGAGGAGGAGGCGTATGCACAAGAGATAACAAGATCTGAAAGGTCGTCAGCACAGAGCCAGATGGCATGGGAGGGTGGGGGAGGGTGGAGGAGAGGGATTGACAGGGGCTCATGGTATCAGCCAACCAGTTGATGAAGGTGCAGAAGATGAGGAAGAAATGGAGGAGGAAGAGGTGATGTTGACAGAAGACTCAAGAGATGAGGGACATTTTGGTCATGTTTCTGTTGTGTGAGGTTGGTGGAAGAGGATGGAGTAAGGTTACCCCACCGCCACAGACACAACAAGGACTTGGGCCTTCAGGATGCACAGGACACATGAGTGCCTTCTTGCCACACGATCTGCATCATGATCCGCAGATTGATAGGAAGCAATGTTAATATCATTAACGCTGATCAGCATTCCGGTCATCTAAATGCTGGAGCAAACTTTGAAAAGTCTGTGGGATGAAGTGGTGTTACCAAAGGAAGAGGAGGAGGAAGAGGAGGATGCAGAAAAAATACCATTATCTTAAGGGCTTGGACTCTCATCACACAGCCAGGTGGCATGGCGGAGATAAGCCAAAGAGGGGGTCTCATATTTAAAGACATACTGTTTTAGTGAAGGTGCAGGAGCCGAGGAACAAATGTAGGAGGATGAGGATGAAGAGGTGATGGGCATAGTACAGTCAGTAGATGAGGAAGAAATGATTTCCCTTTCTGTTGTCCAAGGTTAGTGGAAGAGGATGAAGAAAGCTTGATTTTTACTCCACCACCAACACAACAATGACTTGAGCCACAAGGATCCATCAGACGTATGAGCGCTTGCACCCCCAGGGATAATTATTTTGAAAGCCAAATCACATTCTGCACTGGCCCAATTACTAGACTAGTCCTACAGCTACCAACATGAATAATGATTTTCATTGGAGGCCCTTGTCATGATCTCTTCCTGCATCTATGACACAACCCCAGGGATAATTTTTGAAAAGTCAATGCACAACCTGCTCTTGCCCAAACTTCTAGAGTAGTCCTACTGCTACCAATAGCCATACCTTCTCTTCCACCTGTGGGTCCTCACAAATCATCCAGTGAAATACAACTATCACAAGTCAAATGCCCTGGCAAAAATATTAATAGAAGCATGGGAGCTCAGTGGTTAGCACTGCAGCCTTGCAGTGTTGAGGTACTGGGTTGAATTCCCACCAAGGGCAACATCTGCAAGGAGTTGTATGTTCTCCCGGTATATGCGTGAGTTTCCTCTGGGCACTCTGGTTTCCTCCCACTGTCCAAAGACATACTGGTAGGATGTTTAGATTGTGAGCCCCAATGGGGACAGTGTTGTAAATGTATGTAGAGTGCTATGGAATTAACAGCGCTATTTAAATGAATATATATATACAGTCATGGCCAAACATTTTGAGAATGATACAAATATTAATTTTAACAAAGTCTACTGCTTCAGTTTTTCTAATGGCAATTTGCATATACTCCAGAATGTCATAAAGATTGATCAGCTTAACAGCAATTACTTGCTAAGTCAATATTTGCCTAGAAAATGAACTTTAACCCCCAAAATACATTTCAACATCATTGCAGTCCTGCCTTAAAAGGAGCAGCTAACATCGTTTTAGTTATTGTTCCATTAACACAGGTGTGGGTGTTGATGAGGACAGGGCTGGCGAACAATCAGTCATGATTAAGTAAGAATGACACCACCGGACACTTTAAAAGGAGGCTGGTGCTTGGTATCATTGTTTCTCTTCAGTTAACCATGGTTATCTCTAAAGAAACACGTGCAGCCATCATTGCACTGCACAAAAATGGCCTAACAGGGAAGAGTATCGCAGCTAGAAAGATTGCACCTCAGTTAACAATCTATCACATCATCAAGAACTTCAAGGAGAGAGCTTCCATTGTTGTCAAAAAGACTCCAGGGCGCCCAAGAAAGACCAGCAAGCACCAGGACCGTATCTTAAAACTGTTTCAGAGGCGGGATCGGACTACCAGCAGTGCTGAGCTTGCTCAGGAATGGCAGCAGGCTGGTGTGAGTGCTTCTGCACGCACTGTGAGGCGGAGACTCTTTGAGCAAGGCCTGGTTTCAAGGAGGGCAGCAAAGAAGCCACTTCTCTCCAGAAAAAACATCAGGGACCGACTGATATTCTGCAAAAGGTACAGGGAGTGGACTGCTGAGGACTGGGGGAAAGTCATTTTCTCTGATGAATCCCCTTTTCGATTGTTTGGGACATCTGGAAAACGGCTTATTCGGAGAAGAAGAGGTGAGCGCTACCACCAGTCTTGTCTCATGCCAACTGTACAGCATCCTGAAACCATTCATGTGTGGGGTTGCTTCTCAGCCAAGGGAATCGGCTCACTCACAGTCTTGCCTAAAAACACAGCCATGAATAAAGAATGGTACCAAAATGTCCTCCAAGAGCAACTTCTCCCAACCGTCCAAGAGCAGTTTGGCACCCAACAATGCCTTTTCCAGCTTGATGGAGCACCTTGCCATAAAGCAAAGGTGATAACTAAATGGCTCAGGGAACAAAACATAGAGATTTTGGGGCCATGGCCTGGAAACTCCCCAGATCTTAATCCTATTAATAACTTGTGTTCAATCATCAAGAGACGGGTGGACAAACAAAAACCAACAAATTCTGGCAAAATGGAAGCATTGATTATGCAAGAATGGACTGCTATCAGTCAGGATTTGGTCCAGAAGTTGATTGAGAGCATGCCAGGGAGAATTGCAGAGGTCCTGAAGAAGACGGGTCAACACTGCAAATATTGACTTGCTGCATTAACTCATTCTAACTGTCAATATAAACTTTTGGTACTCATAATATGATTGCAATTATATTTCTGTATGTGATATAAACATCAGACAAACACAAATAAAAACCAGAGGGCAGCAGATCATGTGAAAATATAATTTTGGTGTCATTCTCAAAACTTTTGGCCACAACTGTGTATATATATATATATATATATTCCAGGAGTTGGCTGGTCACTGGAATGACCAGATCAGTGTTGGGAAGGAGGAGGAGGATTCAGAAGAAGGAGCCATCGGTGGTACAGAGGAGGCCGGGCTCCGCGAGTTATGGAGGGCTCCGGTACCAGGGCTACAGATCACAGCTGCGGGAAGGAGCACATTCTTCAGCTGAGCGACCATCGTCCTGGCAACTGGTGGGCCGTCCATGGTTCACCTCACCAAACCCGGATGATGAGGCTGAGCGGCACAGGCGTCGTGAGGCCTGGTGGGCCAACGAACGAGGGACCCAACAGGCCCGCATCAATGCCCGCAACCAACCCCGCAACCACTTGACCAGCGTAAAAGGGGGATAGTGACCATTTTCAACCTCAGCACCGGGTATGGTTTCGCCCGGGAGGAGGTTCTTTATTCCGAGATATTTGTTGGATGGAGGGATGTGGAGTCCCACCTTCCCCAGGGCCACCCGGACAGGGATCTATATCGTGGAGAACCTATTACCTATGAGCAACGCGGGCCCTCAAGGGTGGTTCGCCATTCGGGTGAGCCATAGCAATGCTTAAAATTGCATGAAACAATGTATATAGTTGCATATATGTCTTTTCTTACAGCACATGAAACTAATGTGAACTGTTTAAATGCAAAGCCTGATGAACAATAATCAGAGACATGATGCCCGGTCCACATTGGGCTGAAGTGGACAAATATTGTTTAAGTTTATGGCAACGTTGAAAGCACCCATAAGGGAAGATATCAAAGTATTTATAATGTTGTTGTTTGGTTTGAAAAATACATGGGTGAAATGTTAATAAAAATTTCAACTCACACCCGGTTTGAAAAACCAATGCAAAAAAACGTATAAGTGTCACACAAAAGGCGCTCTGACAAAAAAACAGTGGGCCCACCATGAAGTTGGTGAGGCAGCTTACTGTACGTTTTTTGCAAAAACGTATAAACCAAAAGGCCCTGTTTTTTGTCACGGCACTTGCTATTTATTTATTTTTACAGCAAAGCGCCTTTTGCGTGACACTTATACGGTTTTTTGCATTGGTTTTTCATGTTTTTGGTGGGGATTGGTCGCAGTTCACATTGCTGCTTTCAATGTGTGCAGACTCATATTCTTTGGCTTCATGTTCACCCCTGCTGGTACAGCAGAAATTGGAGGCACCTGCCCTCCCCTATGAAGTCTGCACACAGAGCTGCCAGCCACACAGCCTTACAAGGTGAGATTTTCCTGTGCTCTCCCGCGCCCTGCCCAGAGGTATGTACACACAGGCAGGTTTTTAACGTAGCATCTAGGGACAGAGTTAGGACTGTCTCTACCAGGGCCCACCGTGAAGTTGGTGAGGCAGCTTACTGTACGTTTTTTGCAAAAACGTATAAACCAAAAGGCCCTGTTTTTTGTCATGGCACTTGCTATTTATTTATTTTTACAGCAGAGCGCCTTTTGTGTGACACTTATACGTTTTTTTGCATTGGTTTTTCATGTTTTTGGTGGAGATTGGTCGTAGTTCACATCGCTGCTTCCAATATGTGCAGACTCATATTCGTTGGCTTCCCACCCGGTTTGGTTTAAACACCCATGGATGGGTGTATTTCACCAAGGGGGTGTGTGGCCCCTCTATGGCTAGGCACCACAGGGAGGTACTTCACCCCGAATAGCAGGTGTAGTGCCTCCGTAGCCGTGGGTTTGGGGTATAACTTATGGAGTCTGTACCAAACGCACAACACCAGGCCCCTTAGGGTAGTGGGGCAGTATATTCAGTAAGTCCCAGGGGGTGGAGCCTGGGTTAGAGTGGAAAAACCAGGAGCAAGGAGAATTCTAGTAAGTTAGAAGAGGAGTCAGCACTGGGAATGCAGCCAGGAGGACGTGCCTGACAGGGCTGCTGCCAGGAGGGTATTTGTCTTTAAGAGGGGACCCAGAACAGAAGGGAACGATCCAGAACCGGTTGCAGCCGGCTGGAACACGTCTGGAGTCAACACCGGCAACACAGAAGCTGAGGCGGTCAGTGGTCTATCCCTGACCGTGAACTGACGAGCCATGGGACCAATCCACGGAAGCCGTAGCACGACCAAAACGGTACCTCCTCCTCAGTCCCTTAATCAGCCCAAAGACGTTGGAGTTGAATCGGTGTCTGTCCTTCCATTCCCGCTGACACCCCGAGGGCCTCAGCATCATCAGAGGGGTAAGAATTACTACTCCCCTCATCCATCATCGCTGCCCTGAGGTAAGCTCCACCTGTGGGGAGCTGTACTACACTGAGCTGCATCCCATCACCTCAGCGGCCGGCCTGCAGCGCTGGTATCATCATTACCAGGATCCACAAGTGGCGTCATGACCTTTACCTAAATTCCCCTTCCCTCCCCAACGATGAGAGCCAGGGTACGGAACCGGGAAACCGACCACCCGTGATTCCCCGTTACAGCCTCAAACCACAAACTCATCCCGGTATCCGAATACCCCTCTCTCTGTGCTCGTCATTTTTCCTGAACAAGCATTTCACTATTCGCTCATCACTACCTATTAACCAGGGGCGTAACTACAACAGGTGCAGGGGTTGCGATCGCACCCGGGCCCTGCAGCCTAGGGGGGCCCCAAAAGTCCCTTTGGCCCATAGAAAAAGACTAATACTATTAAAGATTTGCAATAATTGGGGGCCCCATTGGAGCTTTCGCATCGGGGCCTCATGGCCTGAAGTTACGCCACTTCTATTTCTGAAAGAATTTTTAGTGTGCAACTGTTTTCTAGACCTGCCTAAAACATTTGCACAGTATTGTGTGTATGTATGAAATATATATTATCGTAAAACTTAAGACCCTCATGATGGCACTAACATTGTGTCCTGCTTCAGACTTTCTCTCAAGTTCCATAATACTTATCACAAAAAGGGGATCAAGAGAAGCAAGAACACCCATGGAGCTGCAGAATGGGTCTCAAAATTTTGACTTCTTGCCTTTGGCTGTGCCAACACATTTATTATGAGCATTAGATTTTATATGTATTGCTCACCATCATTACCGGTATATCTCCATACAATACTGTTTTTGGTATTTGATATAAAGATACAATGTATAGACTTGGTTAAGATAACTAACATTATAAAAATGCCTCATAGCAAACTATTACCACATTAAGGCTTTGCCAGGCAAAACATCAGCAGGATGCCAACAAAATGATAATCCAGCACCTGTTATATCTGTAATTTAAGAAAATAATTGGAAAGAAATATTACTGTGTGGAAACTGAAGTATACATTTAGATCTGCCTGCACCAAGTGTTGTAGTTTCTGAAATAAGTGCTGTATGATATTCTTAGCAGATGTTTTGGTGACAGAATGAGAATATATCTATCAACTTTACTGTAAGCTCATTAATATTTTTCGCACTCATACAATTTTCGTGTGAATTTCACCCAAGCCTACACATTGAAAAGCACATTAGTAATATCCTATGGCAAAATGTGTAAGTACACATAAAAAACCGACATTCACTACACAATACACACATGACAACCTGACATGCATTACACAACATACAGATGACAACCTGACTTACTCTACACAACACACAGTTGATGTTCTGATGTACTCTACACAACACACACACACACTGACCTGACATACTCTACACAACACACATGACGACCTGATATACTCTACACAACACACAGACAACAACCTGACATACTCTACACAACACACACATGACGACCTGATATACTCTACACAACACACAGACAACAACCTGACATACTTTACACAACACACACATGATAACCTGACAGACTCTACACAACACACAGGCAACGATCTGATGTACTCTACACAGCATACACATGATGACCTGACGTACTCAACACAACACAACACTACACACATTTATTGGAGCTTTTAAATGAAGTTTGAGGGCATGCTGCCCCAACTGTCCTACACCTGTCACTCATCCCCCTGTTCCTGATCAATGTTTTACCATGAATGCCAGCTTGGTGGTATCTGGCCTTACATTTTTGAACTGTGGAGACTCTTCTTGTTGTGTCTTTGTTGTGTGTTTCATTAATATAGCAGGGATCTCTGAGCACCATGTCTACACCTGAAGCATGAAATGCTAGGCCAGACCTTGTCCCATGCATCCATAATGCACCATGATAAACATGTTAACTCTGGGGAATAGATGGCACTTTTCTGAGTGTCTGCTTAATTTGAGTTGTTTTGGTAGCTTTTGGGCCCCTTTGAAGGTGTTTTCTATGCCCTTGGTTTTGCCTGACATTGATTTCAATGGGCTTCAGAAATTTGGTAAACTGTTTGGTGAACCAGTCGGCGGACATATGCCTGTTTGGTGAACTGAACCAAATCCGAACTTCAAAAGGTTCGCTCATTTCTATTAGGAACCACTCATTGAATGTGTTGGTGGACATTTGCTTGGCAGTGGGATTAAGGCACACTGGAACGGTTTCTTTTTAAATAAGTCCAGCCAGTATAATAACTTGCACATAAACTGCTCAAAGTGATTTAAACACATGCCATCCTCCATCTTAACATAACACACAGACCATATCTTTAGCAGGTACACCCGCCCACTCTGGCTATAGCTCTGCCCAAGTATCTCAGTGAGGGTCTAACAAGCTTCATTCACTGACATCAGTCAGTCCACAACCCCCTTTCTTTGAGGTTACCTTTGTGGATTAAATGGCCAACATCATACACTGTCTCCTGACAGTTTGGATGTCTGGGGAAGACTGCCTATTTGGAACCATTGGCCAGTATCTGTGATATACTTTACACTGACTCCTGTCAGTCCAAGTCCCCAATATGATGTTAGCTTTTTCACTGTACCGTTGGTTGAAGGCAGCAACCGTCTTCTATTGATTTTGTGTAGCAGTCCTATAACGCACAGTCTTTCAAGGTTTAACTGCTCTACTTCTCTTAGGCATATCATACAATATTCCAGAAGAGTCCATACATTTCTAAGACTCTCCACTGTACCCACAACAAAGAATGGAACCATACCCTTTTTACTAAGTATATTGACTTTGTGGTCACCTGGAATTCTTAGAAATACAAAACGTTATTCAGCTCACTCCTCTGTGGTCTTCCTTCGGTCTCAATGGATATAATTCCTGGCCCGGCGTTCCTGTGGTGGACTGGAGAATCCCCTGGAGTATGGTCGCTCCACGCTGGGGTTCTCCTTTCTCTCTAGGGCCCGGACTCTTCACATCGGGCACCCTCTTTCAGGATCTCCTCAAGACCCTATTTCCCCTTCCCTCCGGGTTAGCGTAGAGCTGTCAGGGTAACCCATCCGCCTCGCTCCACACTCTTTTTCAACTGTCCCCACTCCTCACCTCCTCTGTCTAGCCACTCTTAGTTCCCTCTGAGGTAAATATATCTCCTTCCCGGGTAACCTCCCACCGCTATGTTAATGTGGGAGTGCTGGAATGGGGCCCACCAACCTAGGGTCCACTTGCAGCTGGGGCAATTACACCTCTTTTACAGGTGCAATACCTCTCTGTGACGCCTGACCACATGGGGCGCCATAAAATCATTTGCAACCAGCCAAGCTATGGGGGCGGTGAAATCAATTGCAATCAGCCAAGCTATGGGGGAGGTGATTGGTGGTATTTATAGGTACAAGGTCACCATAGGGCGCAAATCACACAGATACGTGCAATGCAAGGTGTCTGTATATAGCCTATTGATCACGCCCATACTATTAGATTGGGCGGGCTGCCCAGCACCATGTATATGCATCACACATGAGACAGTCGGCCCTCAGAGGGCTCTGCCCCATCCTGAATCAGATACAGAAGTGAAGAAAAACACTATAGATGTTGGTGTGAGCTGTTAGTGGACATTTTAGCCAAAATACGTAAGCTCAAAAGCCAACTTCAAGGGCCCTCACGCTTACGAGTCCCTGCCTATATTTTTGTTTCAGAAAAACACACACTTAGTGGACTAAAAAATTCATAAAGAAAAACTCACCAAAAAAGCTAAGGTTTATATCCATTGCACTTAGCAGGTGTCATGTTGGGTGTATCGGGACACCCAGCGCTGAATGACGACAGGGGAGAGGAAAGGAGTCCCTGATGCTAAGGGCAAAAATCACCTGCACCAGCCAAGCTATGGGGGCGGTGAAATCACCTGCAACCAGTCAAGCTATGGTGGAGGTGATTGGTGGTATTTACAGTGCCTTGTGAAAGTATTTGGCCCCCTTTAACTTTTCAACCTTTTCAGGCTTCAAACATAAAGATATAAATTCTAATTTTTTTTTAAGAATCAACAACAAGTGGGACACAATCGTGAAGTGGAACAAAATTTATTGGATATTTTAAACTTTTTTAACAAATATAAAACTGGAAAGTGGGGTGTGCAATATTATTCGGCCCCCTTAAGTTCATACTTTGTAGCGCCATCTTTTGCTGCGATTTCAGCTGTAAGTCACTTGGGGTATGTCTCAATCAGTTTTGCATCTTCCCATCAATTTTAACCATCTTCCCTGTCCCTGCTGAAGAAAAGCAGGCCCAAACCATGATGCTGCCCCCACCATGTTTGACTGTGGGGATGGTGTTTTGAGGGTGATGAGCTGTGTTGCTTTTATGCCAAACATATCGCTTTGGATTGTGGCCAAAAAGTTTCATATTAGTTTCCTCTGAACAGAGTACCTTACTCCACATGTTTGGTGTATCTCCCAGGTGGCTTGTGGCAAACTTAAAACAAGACTTTTTATAGATATCTTTGAGAAATGGCTTTCTTCTTTCCACTCTTCCATAAAGGCCAGATTTGTGCAGTGTGCGACTGATTGTTGTCCTATGGACAGATTCTCCCACCTCAGCTGTAGATCTCTGCAGTTCATCCAGAGTGATCATGTGCCTTTTGGCCTCATCTCTGATCAGTCTTCTCCTTGTTCGAGATGAATCAAGGGGATGGCGGGGTCTTGGTAGATTTGCAGTAGTCTGATACTCTTTCCATTTCAATATGATCGCTTGCACAGTGCTCCTTCAGATGTTTAAATCTTGGGAAATCTTTTTGTATCCAAATCCGGCTTTAAACTTCTCCACAACAGTATCTCGGACCTGCCAGGTGTGTTCCTTGGTCTTCATGATGCTCTCTGCACTTGAAACAGAACCCTGAGACTATCACAGATCAGGTGCATTTATACCTTATTGTTTTCTCAGACACAGTCCCATTGAAAAAGACTAATATTGTCAAAACGTCTGACCTTTGATGGACTTTTGTTCTAGTTTATCTGACACCAATTCTTGAATAAAATAGAACAAAAAGACAACTTCTTCATGAAACTTTAGTTGTGTGCCGAAGTATCATTATGTGTTGTTAGTCATTTTTTTTTTTTACTTCTGAGCACTTTTCTAACAGGGTAGCTGGACTTCTCTATATTAATTGGTAATCCTCTAAAGCTGTACAGGCATTACTGTGATTGGTTGGCTACATTGCATCACAAGTTCTTAAATGTGACTTTGGGGTGGGATGTGTTGTGAATTAATTGGAGCTCCCTCTAGTGGTTGTTGCTGGTGATGCAGCTTACTCTGTGGACTTCACAGGTGATGGGGATTGGCAATCTGGTTCTTGGAGCATATAATGGTTGGAAGTGGATCATTCCTTGCCAGTTGTCTTTTGTTCCTGGAGGAATTCACATCTCTCTGGTTTCTTCTGCTCTGTGGAGATCTTTGCAAGATAAGTACATTTTTTTTTTTATTTTGTGGCACACTTTGTGTGCTTAACGTTCTGCTTATGTTTTGTCTTATTCTGAGCTGTGGGTTTGCTATATAGTTTGTATATTTGTTATCTGCTCTCACATAGGCAGTTTTCTTCCTAGGAATTTTACCATTCACTATTATCTGTTATTTCCAGTTCTGCTGGCATTTGATTCATAGATGTCTGCAGATATAGAGTGCGCCGAGTCTTAGTGACTCAGGGTAATTTTTGTACTATCTGCTGTTGGTGGTTTTTGATAGTGTTTTATACTGACCGCAATAGTATTGTATCCTGTCTTTCCCATATAGCTAGTGTGGCCTCTTTTGCTAAACCTTATTAACTGGGAAACAAGAGACGGAAAAGCAAACACAGGTAGAGTATATCTGTGGGGGGGCTTGCTATTCGTTTGGGGTTCTGCTCTGAGGCAAGATCGCTTTTCCTATATCCATCTTTAGGAGCAGTTAGTTCTTCGGCTGTACAGACGTGTCTAGGTCTGTTTAGTTACATCCCACGGCTAGTTGCGGTGTGTAGTCAGGGATTGCAGTCAGTACAGTAACCAACGACTTCTACGGAATCTGAATGTACTCCTGAGTCATTGGTTTATAACAGTGCTGGTAAGCACAGTGTAGTTCAGAGAGAGTTGATGCAGAAGATAGAGCTTAGAATAGAGCAGGCATATAAGCAGGGTTGTACTCTTTCACCATTTAGTGCCTTTCATGTGACACTATAGGGTGTTTTAATCATTGTATAACATATTAGGCTAGGGTCACACTTGCACAATTCTAAGTCCCCTGCATTCTTTGCAGAAAACTTAGAATTTTTTCCTCACTATACAGCCTGCATGCAGCCTTCACACAGGCTGCATAGTGGCAAACGTGGCCCCTAGCAACATGTTGTGTTCCTTGGATACCAACTACTCAGTGGGCAACAGGGAGTGCGATTTGCACCATGCACAGGGGAATGCAGCATGCATGTTTTCTGCACACAACACAGGGAACTTAGAATCGTGCAAGTGTGACCCTAGCCTTAAACAGATAAATTAAAAAAAATGCTTGGAGTCCCGCTATTTTTGATTATCAGACAAGGTAATGCAGACAGCTCTGGCTGTAGTCCACAGCTGTCTTCTTTACCTTGGCTGCTTATAAAAACTAGAGGGGAACCCAGGCCTTTTTTTTAATAATCATTTATTTATAAAAAAAAAAATGTAAAAAGTATGGTGTGGAGTCCCCTTTATTATCGATAATCAGCCTAGGTAAAGCAGACAGCTGCAAGCTGGTAATGTCAGGCTGGGAATGCCCATGGGTATTTCACCCTTCTCAGCATACATATACCAGCCTGCAGTCACCCCACAATTGGCACATTCATTAGTTGCACCAATTCTGGTGCTTTGCACTGGCTCTTTCCAATTGGCTTAGTACGATGGTAATCGAGTGAAAAATGTAGTGTCTGGCGCTGACTGGGAATGACTCCAGAGATCAGGCCTGATAAGCTTCGGACCCAGAATTTTTAATTTGCAGTGATGTCACTGACTTACTGACATCACTCTATGTGAAAAATTCTGGTTCTGGTTATGATTAGGAATAACCTATGGAGCTTCATTCTCTTAACAAGGCTCCATAGGTTGGAATGTGGATTTGGGGATTGTCGTTGGATCACTACACAATGGTTTATGCTGCATCTTAATGTTTTTTTAAATAAAGTAGGATATGAGAGATACTGTGGGGAGTCCTTATTTAAATAAAATATTTTTACTTGTGTTTGTGTGTTTTTCTAACATTACACTTACTGAGTTAGTAATGTAGCTGTCTGATAAACCCCTTTCTATTGATAGCCCCTGGGCTTGATGGTAACCTAAACTGACAGCTGACATCAAATCCATTAATCATTACCCCAATTGCCACTTCACCAGGTCAATCAGGAAGAGCTGGGGCGAAGCACCAGAATTGGAGCAGCTAAATAATGTGCCAATTCTGGGGTGGCTGCATGCTGCTATTTTTTAAGCTGGAAAAAACCAAATAACCATGGGCCTTCCCAGCCTGGTAATACCAGCCGTCAGCTGTCTGCTCTACCTTAGTTGGTGATCAAGAAATAGGCAAATCCCATACCTTTTTTTAATGAATGAATTAATGTATTTATTTTGTAGGTAAACCAGGCTAAACACTGGTTAGGGCTCATCTACATGACTATATTGTCAATCTGAGTGCTAAAAAGACAGCATTCAGACAATTGTTATTCAATGTGGCAGTGCGGATACGTTTTATAATAATATTTTTTTTTCACTGATCGAATCTGCATGTGAAAAGAATTAGCAGCATGCTCTAGTTTCTATTGTAAATCAGATGAGGTTCACCCATTCAAGTCTATGGGTGCATTAAAACAAATCAGATGCCAAAGTTAGGCTAGGGTCACACTTGCAAAATTCTAAGTTCCCTGCGTTGTTTGCAGGGAACTTAGAATTTTGCAAGTGTGACCCTAGCCTTATTCCATATTTTTTGATTCGATTAAAGCATTAAATGAAAGGTGGTAATTCGTGCGCTGCCGTCTGTCCGTTGGTTCCAAGAAATCCAAGGAATCACAAGATGTTAAAAAAAAAACCTTGTGGATCTCTGATGAAGTGGTCTGAAGTACCACGAAACGCGTAAGAATTAGACATTAGGGGTATTACTTTTAACATCTTGTGATTCCTTGGATTTCTTGGAACCAACGGACAGACGGCAGCGCACAAATTACCACCTTTCATCTAATGCTTTAATCGGTTTTCCTTGGGCGGAGTGCTGCAAGCCGGCTTATGCTTCAATAGTTATTGTGACTCTCACAACAACATAAGGTTAGTGCAACAGCACACAATACAACACCCCGGTTACACCCGGATAAGACCCTATGTGCGCTTTTCTACTTTTCTTCTAGTTTTCATATTTTTTGAATGAAATGCTGAATGATTTTTTTTATACAATCATGTAAACCTACCCTAAGGACGCAGTCAGTCAGCCATACAAGTCAACCGAGGAGTGCATCGCAAAGCTCGGACAAGCCGTCATCTCTCCCTACATGTATTTCTATGCAGCTGTCTCTTTCAGCTCAGGAGGCTGACAGCCATTCCAAGTATTGTGGTGCAATCCTTGTCTGAGTAATATGACCATCTGATTGAATTCTAACAATATTAATCCTTATATATTCCACCAATGAGGGCATGACTTTAAATTTTGCTCATGGACCCATTTAATCTAAAACAGGGCTGTGGTCAGTCAGTAAATCATGGTCTATTTTGGTTTGTTCCAAATCATAACATGTCTAGTACGTCACAAATCTGTGTCTTAAATGAGGCTTTTAATGATGCTGTCATTCATGGCTATAAATATGGATATTTTCCGTACGTTGTCTATCCACACTGTGCATTTGTTTCAGCTGAAATCTTACAGGCAACAAACTGCTCAGTTAAGCGCCGGTTGCAATCTGCTAGATACATGCATAGCATGTTGTAAATTGCTTTGCGGAAACTTAGCTCATTTAACTGGAGAATTGAACCAAGTTCTCCAGAGGTGAAATGTTAGTGTGTTAAATTCACTGTGACACTAAGCTGTCTCCCTGCGATTATGATAATTTCCTCTCTTCCTATGGTTGTAGATTCAGTAGGCACGCATAAAGACTGGTAAGCCTGGCTTTTCTGCCACTAATGGGACACATGCACAGCTTTTGCCTGAAATTACTGTATTTCAGAATTTCATTACTGTGTATAGTCGACTGCTCAGTGGCATAATGTAGCCAGCTAATCATCACGCGATAATCAAGTATGCACATGTCACATAACTGAAGGCTGTAAAATCACTTCCTGCAAAATTGATGAAGATCTCAGATGTATATAAAATATGCTAACATTTTAATGCATAAAATATTTTATCCTACATTTAATGGTATGGGAAAATATTATTCACATTGCAATTAATGAAATATATGCCATCATTTTCCAAACTGAAAAAGTCAAATAAATGGATAAGATTCAGACAGAATGTTTGTGAGTAGGGATGGGCGAACTGCTCTATTTCCCTGGGTTCGTGACCGAGGTTGCTCTGTTAAAGCAAATAAATGGTTAATGATCATACTGTTTATAGTTATCCATTTCAGCTGTGCGGCGGCGCTGTGTCACTTACGGGATTCCGGGGTGAAGTCACGTGACTGGCTCCAATAGCCAATCACGTATGCCGAGAAGATAAGGGGCAGCAGGGAAGTGACGCAGCGACGTGTCACACCAAGAAGACAGAACGCAGACTCAGTAAATATTAATTATTGGCATACTTTAACGCAGCTACCCCGGTCACGTACCCAAATAGTTCTGCCATCCCTATTTGTGAGGGGCTGTTCTGGTGTAGTATGTTTATTAAGTATATGTTCACATTTGACATATTATTGCAGATATTTATGCTATGGTGACTGTTCATTTCATTTGATGTATATATTATGTATAGATTAAAAAAAAATATCTGCAACAAAATTTCTACATGTGAATGTACCCAAAGTTGCCAGTCTTCGGTTAAAGTAAAATTAAATGCGGTTATTAACCCTGCTGTTCTGATTGCATTTACTATACACTTGTACTATTTCGGGTCAATATGACCAAACCTATAAAAATGTTGATTTTAGCTACTGTGTTTTATTTGAATACCTATTGCATTATTAAACTGTATGTGAACATGGTTGATCATAAACAAATGAAAAATGAAATCAAAACTTAATTTTTATTTTTTCAGAAAAACGTTACATGGGCTGTTTGCAATTATGTTCGCTTTAGAGCATTCTGCACACAAATAACAAACATGCTTTACATTTCTATTACGATAACATGAAATCTAAATAAATATAACTTTGTGTTAACATATTTTATAAAACAACAATTGAAAATTAATGAAAACTTCAGTTTTTCTTTTTTATCTCTAAAAAAGGGTGAACAGGTTCATGCATATTTACATTAAACACAATAATAAAATACATCTCCTTTAAATAGATATTTTGAACCCCCAGCTCATGTCAGATTTGTTTAATTGTCATAAGAAGATGGACAGAAGCTCCATCTCCTCCGTTGTTGGCCGGTAGTTGTGCTGGTGGAGGCTGTGGCGTCTCTTTCTTGAACTGCTGGACACTCTTCACAATGGCTGCTGCTCCTTCACATCTGGGGATTACTTTTCTGGCTTCGATATACGGCCTAACTAGGGATTTTCCTAAATCTTCATTAAAATTTTTTCTTTTATGCAGCTTATTTCTTTTTCAATTGGGGTTGATTTCTCTCCATAAAACAAATGTGTTGCATGTCGAAACATCCAGAATGTTGTAAAATATTAGCGTTGGCCAACGATTAGTTTTGCGTTTCCATGTGTATGTTAATATTGCTTGATCTAGAGTATCAACTGCCCCTTTTGTGGCATTATAATCTAATATCATGTCCGACTTTCTGTCTTCTCGATTACTTATTGTATTGCCATGGTGCATTGTGCTCATTAGAATTACATATTTTTTTTGGGGGAACGTAAGACACAACTGTTGTATCTTCAGTAAAGTAAAAAGTAGAACTATACACATCTCTTTTACTAAGGATACATTGTGGCAGTTCTGGCTTGTTTTTCCTTATAGTACTCAGCATGGTAAGTTGTCTTTTTCACAGCATCTGGACCAGTTGGTAGGATGTGAAAAAGTTGTCACATGTGACATTTTGTCCTTTTAGTCCATGAGTCAAATCGAGAACAACTCGCATGCCCTGATTTTTTTCAGGTCTTTCTCCAGGGATTCTTCCTGTATACACTTGCAAATTTGCACTTCAGTAAGGAAGTGGATGAACTACAGTGCCACCTTTAGGTAGCTCCTCAAAGTCATAGTCACTTTCTAACAAGCTTTTTAATATGACTAGAGATTTGTGCCAGATCAGTACCCCAAACTACAGACGCTGCTTTTCAGGGTGACTGCCCCTCACCAGTGCAGTGTGTGGATATTCTGATCTGGCTGTGTGAGTGGGCTAAGATGAGGTCTGGGAACTTGCTATCTACCTTATGGAGAGGAGTTTTCCTGAAACCATAAGAAGACAGTTAAGTAGGTAAGGGGATTTAAAGCCACATCCCTCCTCTAGGAAATATGCAAATTTGCAGGAAAACTGCTGTCCATAAGATAGGTAGCAAGTTACCAGACCTTATCTTAGCCCACTCACACAGCCAGATCAGAATATCCCACACATTACACTGATGAGGGGCAGTTACCCCGAAATGCAGAGTCTGTAGTTTGGGGTTCTGATCTAGCACAAATCCCTAGTCATATTAAAAAGCTTGTTAGAAAGTTACTATGACTTTGAGGAGCTACTTAAAGGTGGCGCTGGAGTTCATCCACTTCCTTACTGAAGTGTACTGTAAATTTGTATATTTCCTAGAGGAGGGATGTGGTTTTAAATATCCTTACCGACTTAACTGTCTTCTTATGGTTGCAGGAAAACTGCTCTCCATAAGGTAGATAGCAAGTTCCCAGACCTGTATACACTTGAGCATTTACAACGTATGAACTTTTGCTGTCACAAAGTGTTCATATCTTGATGCCGTACTTTGCTGGCTTACTTGTTACGGATTGTCTGAATGGGCACCTACCTCGGAATGCCACCAATTGTTCATCAACAGTTACAGCTTCACCAATATTATATAATTTTGGTAGAATCTCTACCCATTAATTTCAAACATTTTTAATAGGGGCTAATTTATCTATAGCTCTTCTTTCATTTTGATCTGTTTTATTATCAAACCTCAGTGCTGTAGAAATCTCATGAAACCTTTCAAGAGACATTGTAGCTCTAAATATGTGGCGACCGGTTTGAAATTCTACAAACTTTTAGTTGATTTACATAAGATTTTTATACTCCTGCTAAAAGAAGTAAACCAATATAAGCATTTAAAGCTGTCACATCTAATTTGTTCCATTTATCAAAATAAACTCGTCCCTCAATGTTTGTCATTTGTAATATAATATTTAGGATCGTCATATTTAGGAACAATGCGAATTCTGATCCTATATCAGATATTTTTGGTATAGTGTACCTAGTAGGACCAGGAGTAGCTTTTATGATCTACCAGAATGACTAGGCTGCAAGTTCCAAATTATATCCTTGTTTTTACAATGGATTGACTGCTTGCATTTATCTGATTTTCCCCATCACTCATGTGGTCCTCCTCTTCGGACACATTTTCCTGTGAGATATCATCTTCTGCATCAGAGGCGTTGACAAGCTCTTCCAATTCAGTGTGAGTCAATAAACGTTTTCGAAACATTTTTATCCAAATTTGTAAATTATGCACAGTCACAACTTGCACAGGATAGAGTCAACACTATGAAATAAAAAAAAAACGAACTAAATAACTAAATAACAATAAAAAAGAAAAAAAATCTATAACCAGGTTAACAACAAAAAGAGCTTATAAACTACAGTAAGGTCCCCATCGCTCTCCCAGCGATGAAGTAAGTGCAGTGTGACCGCTATGCTTGCGATGCTGGAGCTACGCATTTGTAACGTTGCAGCATCGGAATCGCAGGGTGCATCAGTGTGTGTGTGATGGGGCCCTAAAGCAGACCCTGTTCAAATCTGTACTCAATGCTCATCCATGCTCATCCATGCAATCAATATATCACATCAGTGAGAACACACCCCCTCGTAGACAAAAATTCAGCCTACACAACCCTAAGGGTACCTTTAGAGCTCACATTAGCTTACATCATGACACAGTAATCAAAAAATGGCTATGGCTAAGGTCACACATGGCCATCAGTTTTTTCCCTTGTTTTCAATAATTGATCTGTTTTTTTAGGGTGCTTTTTGACCCTTCTGTGCAGCTCTGGGTTTTTGGGACTTTGCCATTGTTTTCATAAACAATGCTCTAAAAAAACTGATCCTTTTTCCCATAGGGTCCCATGTTCAAAAAATGGATCCATTGTTTACTGCACCCAAAAACGATGCTTGCAATGTTTTTTGGGTCCTGTAAAAAAACTGACACCATTGCAATCACACTTGAGTGCAGCATCCTTTTTTGGCATCCATTTTTGGACTTAGAATACAAAAGTGGAAAAAACTGACGCTAATAACGGATCCAGGGCTTATGTGTGACCCTAGCCTTTACAATATGCAATCTAAAGAACAGAATTGAATAATTCGAGAAGAAAAGTGTAGTTTATATGCTACATACCTGTAAAGATATGTATTCACAGCTCAGTGTCCTCTCTCACAGAATCCAGTGTCTTCTCTCACAGGATTGAAAGTTAAACTACTTGTGTCCTCTCTCACAGAACTGAAAGAGAAATGACTGGATGTGTACTTTACTCAATGATAAGGACAGTGAAACCTCCACCCTTTTGAATAATGAGATGAAGTACCCAGGAAAACAAATACATTTTGCAGGCAGAAAATAATTAGTGACCTGTTGAACAGTATAAAATGTCATTGGATCATACATGGGCGTACCCAGGATCAAAACTAGGGGGGGGCAAGCCATGGTCGTTCAGGTTGTAAAATTGGACACCGGGGCCTATCAGACTCGTTATGCCACTGGGGAGCCCTATGGGGGCTGTATATGAGATGGGAGCCCTATGGGGGGCTCATAGTGTAATATAAATGCAAAAAAACTTTATTCTTAATATTATGTCACAATACCGGGATCTGAGGATCTTCTATTTCGAGGTCAGGGGCTCTCTGATGCAATGTTGCTGTCTGCCTCGCTGTCGTCCTCTTTTGACACTGCAGTGCGGTGGACAAGAGAGCATTAACTGGTTAATAACAAGAAGTATGGAGTGTGTACTAACAGCCATAAATCCTCCCCATATCAGTAGGATTACTATATGGATGTCAGTATTAGGGTACGGACACACTGGCGTGAAACTCTGATGAGTGCAACATGTGATTTTCTCGCATTGCAATCAATCTCTGATAGCTGATTGGCGAGTTTCAGACGCTTTTTTCTCATCCAGATTCAGGATGAGAAAAAAGTTGCAACATGCTGCCAAAGATATGATTCACATGCTGGTACACTGTGCACAGCACAGAGCTGGGGACATGGTGGTACACTGTGCACAGTACGGAGCTGGGGACATGGTGGTACACTGTGCACAGCACAGAGCTGGGGACATGGTGGTACACTGTGCACAGTACGGAGCTGGGGACATGGTGGTACACTGTGCACAGCACAGAGCTGGGGACATGGTGGTACACTGTGCACAGTACGGAGCTGGGGACATGGTGGTACACTGTGCACAGCACAGAGCTGGGGACATGATGATACACTGTGCAAAGCACAGAGCTGGGGACATGGTGGTACACTGTGCACAGCACAGAGCTGGAGACATGGTGGTACACTGTGCAGAGCACAGAGCTGGAGACATGGTGGTACACTGTGCACAGCACAGAGCTGGGGACATGGTGGTACACTGTGCACAGCACGGAGCTGGGGACATGGTGGTACACTGTGCACAGCACGGAGCTGGGGACATGGTGGTACACTGTGCACAGCACGGAGCTGGGGACATGGTGGTACACTGTGCACAGCACGGAGCTGGGGACATGGTGGTACACTGTGCACAGCACGGAGCTGGGGATATGGTGGTACACTGTGCACAGCACGGAGCTGGGGACATGGTGGTACACTGTCTGTGCACAGCACAGAGCTGAGGACGTCCCAGAAGAGGCACACTAACCACAGACAAGCGGCGGGAAAACATTGAGCCCGCGCAGGAGAACTACAACTCGTCTTCTCCTCTGTCCCCCTGTTCCTGTCCTTCTGCCCCCTGGCCTCTTCTCCTCTGCCCCCCTGGCCTCTTCTCCTCTGTCCTCCTGTTCCTGTCCTTCTGCCCCCCTGGCCTCTTCTCCTCTGTCCTCCTGTTCCTGTCCTTCTGCCCACCTGGCCTCTTCTCCTCTGCCCCCCCTGGCCTCTTCTCTGTCCTGCTGTTTCTGTCCTTTTGCCCCCCTGGCCTCTTCTTCTCTGCCCCCCTGGCCTCTTTTCCTCTGTCCTGCTGTTCCTGTCCTTCTGCCCCCCTGGCCTGTTCTCCTCTGCCCCCCTGGCCTCTTTTCCTCTGCCCCCCTGGCCTCTTTTCCTCTGTCCTGCTGTTCCTGTCCTTCTGCCCCCCTGGCCTGTTCTCCTCTGCCCCCCTGGCCTCTTTTCCTCTGCCCCCCTGGCCTCTTCTCCTCTGTCCTCCTGTTCCTGTCCTTCTGCCCCCCTGGCCTCTTCTCCTCTGCCCCCCTGGCCTCTTCTCCTCTGCCCCCCTGGTCTCTTCTCCTCTGTCCTCCTGTTCCTGTCCTCCTGCCCCCCTGGCCTCTTCTCCTCTACCCCCTATTCCTGTCCTTCTGCCCCCCTGGCCTCTTCTCCTCTGTTCTCCTGTTCCTGTCCTTCTGCCCCCTGGCCTCTTCTCCTCTGCCCCTGGCCTCTTCTCCTCTGTCCTCCTGTTCCTGTCCTTCTGCCCCCTGGCCTCTTCTCCTCTGCCCCCTGGCCTCTTCTCCTCTGCCCCCCTGGCCTCTTCTCCTCTGCCCCCCTGTTCCCGTCCTTCTGCCACCCTGGCCTCTTCTTCTCTGCCCCCTGGCCTCTTCTCCTCTGCCCCCCTGGCCTCTTTTCCTCTGTCCTGCTGTTCCAGTCCTTCTGCCCCCCTGGCCTCTTCTCCTCTGCCCCCCTGGCCTCTTCTCCTCTGTCCTGCTGTTCCAGTCCTTCTGCCCCCCTGTCCTCTTCTCCTCGGGACCCCTGGCCTCTTCTCCTCTGCCCCCCTGGCCTCTTCTCCTCTGTCCTGCTGTTCCAGTCATTCTGCCCCCCTGTCCTCTTCTCCTCGGGACCCCTGGCCTCTTCTCCTCTGCCCCCCTGGCCTCTTCTCCTCTGTCCTGCTGTTCCAGTCATTCTGCCCCCCTGTCCTCTTCACCTCGGGACCCTGCTCCTCTGTCCCTTATCCCCTGCACAGTTTCCTTCACCTGGTGATGGCTCAGGCCAGGCTCCCTCTGAGCAGTGAGCTCCACCGCCAGCCGCATCAGGTCCATCCTTCAGGGCCGGCTCAGCCTCCATTCTCCGGATCCATGGGGGGCCCCGGGGCCGGCAGGGTGGAGGAGCCGCTAGCACCGCAGCCGCCTCCACCTTACCACTGCAGGAATTGTCTTGGACTCAGAGCCATCGCGCGACAGGAAGCAGCAGAGCTCCCAGCGGCTTCCTGTCAGCGGGATCGCTCTCAGCGCCGGGGACCGGGGGAGGGGCAGTGGCACAGTACATGTGGGCGCTGGGCAGCCGGCAATGCAAATTCCAGCGGCGACACCATCCCTCCCACTACAGTAGGTGTGCGCGGCGCGCGCACAGTGCTGCGCTCACCCTTTCCTCATGAGGGGGGGCAGCCTCTTGGGGGGGGCAGCTGCCCCCCCCTGCCCCACGCTGGGTACGCCCATGGGATCATATTGACTAGTGATGAGCGAGTACCAAAGTGCTCGGGTGCTCGATGCTCGGGCCGAGCATCCCAAAGGACTCGTGTACTCGGCCCGAGCACCAAGCCCAATGTTATCCTATGGGAGACCCAAGTATTTTTATGAAATGACCGCCGGCAGCATGTAGAAACCCTAAAAATGTCACAAAAGTCTCAGAGTGCTCAAATGACATGGCAACACCATGGGGAAGACCCCTGTAAGCATTTCTCACTCAAAAGTCACAGCTGTGAACAATGTTGTCCGAGTTTCACGACAATTTTACGGAGTCACCAGAAAACCTTCCAAAATGACACGAAAATGAATATTCAGGGTGGAAATGTTAAGGGCACATATCCAAGCTGGTGTATGTTACTTTTTGTGATTACATGAAAGATTTTACGTGAAAACATTGTGCGGCACTACGATGTCCCTGAGAAGAGACGTACATGAAGCCCTGTCTTGACATAATGTGCCCATTTTGAGGAAGTGGGTGTATTGTAGTATTTTCCTTTACCAGGGCAGTCCAAAATTGTGAGGTTCACCAATGACCCATGCATACAGACATGCATGAGGGCCTGTAAACCTGAAGTGGGTGTATTGTAGTATAGCCCTTTGGCAGGGCAGCCAAAAATTGGGAGGTTCAACAATGACCCTGGATACAGACGTGCAAGAGGGCCTGTAAACCTGAAGTGGGTGTATTGTAGTATAGCCCTTTGGCAGGGCAGCCAAAAATTGGGAGGTTCAACAATGCCCCTGGATACAGACGTGCAGGAGGGCCTGTAATCCTGAAGTGGGTGTATTGTAGTATAGCCCTTTGGCAGGGCAGCCAAAAATTTGGAGGTTCAACAATGCCCCTGGATACAGACGTGACAGACGTGCAGGAGGGCCTGTAAACCTGAAGTGGGTGTATTGTAGTATAGCCCTTTGACAGGGCAGCCAAAAATTGGGAGGTTTAACAATGCCCCTGGATACAGACGTGCATGAGGGCCTGTAAACCTGAAGTGGGTGTATTGTAGTATAGCCCTTTGGCAGGGCAGCCAAAAATGTGGAGGTTCAGCAATGCCCCTGGATACAGACGTGCAGCAGGGCCTGTAAACCTGAAGTGGGTGTATTGCAGTATAGCCCTTTGGCCGGGCAGCCAAAAATTGGGAGGTTCAACAATGCCCCTGGATACAGACATGCAAGAGGGCCTGTAAACCTGAAGTGGGTGTATTGTAGTATAGCCCTTTGGCCGGGCAGCCAAAAATGTGGAGGTTCAACAATGCCCCTGGATACAGACATGCAAGAGGGCCTGTACACCTGAAGTGGGTGTATTGTAGTATAGCCCTTTGGCAGGGCAGCCAAAAATTGGGAGGCTCCACATTGTCTCTGGATAGAGACGTGCATGAGGGCCTCAAAACATTTTTCCCATTGAAAAGGAGCGGGTCTCCTGTCGTTGTAATGCCCATTCTAAAAGAATGGGCGAAAAAATTTACCACTGGGGGTATACCTGAAGCAACAGCATAACTATTGTAACGGTCATCATGGTGGCACATGAGGAGAAGGAGGAGCAGTACAGCGATTAGCCAAAGTCCAGAAGTGTGTACCCATGGGTGAGTGGAGGTACATGGCAAATTCCCATGACAAAATTTAAATTCCGCTGTCATTTGCTGGTGGTGTGGTGAAGTCTGGCCCAATCCAACCCTTGTTCATCTTGATCAGAGTCAGCCTGTCAGCATTTTCAGTTGACAGGCGGGTGCGTTTATCAGTAATGACTCCACCTGCGGCACTAAAAACACGCTCTGACAAAACGCAAGCGGCAGGGCAGGCCAGGACTTCCAAGGCGTAGAGAGCCAATTCATGCCACGTGTCCAGCTTGGAGACCCAATAATTGTAAGGCACAGAGGAATGTCGGAGTACAGTTGTTCGATCTGCAAGGTAGTCCTTCAGCATCTGGCCAAACTTAGCATTTCTTGTGGCACTACCCCACACCTCAGGGGCTGTGGTACGTGAGGGGCTGAGCAAACTGTCCCACATCGTAAAGACTGTTCCCCTACCTTTGGCGGATTGGACTTGTGCCCCTCTCGGCCGTACGCCTTGGTTGTCCACCAATTCCTGACCTATGCCGCTAGCGTTTTGTGAGGGGAATGCTTTGCCTACTTCCATGACTATGGCCTTCTGGAACTGCTACATTTTGGCTGACCTCTCCGCCTCAGGAATGAGAGACATAAAATTCTCCTTGTAGCGTGGGTCTAAGAGTGTTGCCAACCAGTAGTGATTGTTGGCCAAGATTTTCTTAACGCGAGGGTCACGAGCCAGGCAGCTTACATTAAAGTCAGCCATGTGCGCCAGACTCTTAACAGCCATCACTTCAGTATCCTGACCAACACGATGACTGAACATGCTGTCCTTCTCCTCCTCATCTCCCCTGTCCTCTGGTCAGCCACGCTGAAGCGAGGGTATGACTGGTGTGCATGTCATATCCTCAATTTGGCCAGAGAGTTGCTCCATGTCTTCATCCTCCTCCTCCTCATAGTCCTCTACTGCACGTTGTGATGAGATGAGGCTGGGCTGTGTGTTATCACTCACACCCACTACTGTTTCTTGCTCCAATTCATCGCGCTCCGCCTGCAATGCATCATCTTTGTTTTTGAGCAGAGACCGTTTTAGAAAGCAGAGTAGCGGTATGGTGACGCTAATAATGGCTTCATCGCCGCTCACCATCTTGGTGGAGTCCTCAAAGTTTTGGAGGACGGTACATAGGTCAGACATCCATCTCCACTCCTCAGGTGTTATGTGTGGAGTTTGACCCATTTCCCGACGGCTTAGGTGATGCAGGTAGTCAACAACTGCCCTCTTCTGCTCACATATCCTGACCAACATGTGCAGAGTTGAATTCCAATGCGTGGGGACATCACACACCAGTCTGTGGGCCGGAAGATGCAAACAGCGCTGAAAGCCAGCAAGGCCCGCTGAAGCAGCAGGTGACTTGTGAAAATGTGCAGACAGGCGGCGAACTTTTACCAGCAGATCAGACAGCTCTGGGTATGACTTTAGAAACCGCTGAACCACCAGGTTGAACACATGGGCCACACATGGAACATGCGTCAGCTGGCCTCGCCTCAAAGCTGCCACCAGGTTCCGGCCATTGTCACACACGACCTTTCCTGGCTTTAGGTTCAGAGGTGTGAGCCAGTGATCTGCCTGCTGTTTCACAGCTGTCCACACCTCTTCTGCATTGTGGGGTTTGTCACCTATGCATATTAGCTTCAGCACAGCCTGTTGCCGCTTCGCAGAGGCAGTGCTGCAGTACTTCCAGCTTGGGACTGGTGTGGAGGGTAAAGTGGATGAGGATGCGCAGGAGGAGGAGGAGGCTGAGGAGCATGACATTCCGGAGCTGTAGAGTGTGGGTGAAACCCTGACTGAGGTAGGGCCTGCAATCCTTGGTGTGGGAAGGACGTGTTCCGTCCCTCGCTCAGACTGGGTCCCAGCTTCCACAATATTAACCCAGTGTGCCGTCAAGGAGATGTAGCGGCCTTGCCCACAAGCACTTGTCCACGTGTCTGTGGTTAGGTGGACTTTGGCTGAAACAGCGTTGTTCAGGGCACGTGTGATGCTTTGTGACACGTGGTTATGCAATGCGGGGACGGCACACCTAGAGAAATAGTGGCAGCTGGGGACCGAGTAACGTGGGACAGCAGCCACCATCAGGTCGCGGAATGCTTCCGTCTCCACCAGCCGGAAAGGCAACATTTCTAGCGCTAGCAGACGAGAAATGTGAGCATTTAGAACTGTGGCATGTGGGGCGTTGGCAGCGTATTTGCGCCTGCGTTCAAATGTTTTCTGAATGGATAACTGAACACTGCGCTGGGACAAGGACGTGCTTGATGGTGGTGTTATTTGTGCGTGGGCAACTTCAGGTGCAGGGCCGGAGGCTTGTTCGCGGGCAGCATGGACAGGGGATTGGCTCGCACCCACAACACGTGAAGACGTAGCAGTGACATCAGCAAGCACCGCTCCTCGACTCTGTTGTACTTCCCACAAAGTCGGGTGCTTGGTTGACATGTGCCTGATCATGCTGGTGGTGGTCATGCTGCTAGTTTTCGTACCCCTGCTGATGCTGGCATGGCAGGTGTTGAAAATGGCCTTTTTAGAGTCATCTGGAGCCAACTTAAAAAACTGCCAGACTCAGGAAGACCTAACATTTGCACAGGTACCTTGTGTCGTGTTGTTGTTCCGGGGAACGGTTGCCTGACTTCTGCCTGGGGCCACCACCCTGCTTCTTACTGCCTGTTGGGATGCTACGCCTCCCTCCCCCTGTGCACTGCTGTCCTCGCTCTGCATATCCTCCTGCCAGGTTGGGTCAGCTACTGGATCATCCACCACGTCGTCTTCCTCTTCCGCACCCTGATCCTCCTCCTGACTTCCTGGCAATTGTGTCTCATCATCGTCCACCCTCTGTTGAGACACGTTGCCAACGTTCCCTTCGTGAGAACGTGGCTGCTCAAATATTTGGGCATCTGTACATAATATCTCCTCATGACCCACTTCAACAGGAGCTGGCGAGAGGCCAGATTGTGCAAATGGATACGTGAACAGCTCTTCCGAGTGTCCAAGTGTGGTATCAGTAATGTCCGTGGATGTGTACTCGGCCTGGTGGTAGGAAGGAGGATCAGGTTGGGAAATGTGCGGTGCAGTATCACGGCTACTGACACTTGACCGTGTGGAAGACAGGGTGTTTGTGGAGGTGCCAATCTGACTGGAAGCATTATCCGCTATCCAAGTAACAACCTGTTGACACTGGTCTTGGTTCAAGAGCGGTGTACTGCTGCGGGTCCCAAGAATTTGGGACAGGACGTGCGAGCGAGTAGATGTGGCACTTTGTTATTGCGAAATTATTGCTTGCACATGACCTCGGCCTCTGGCTGCACCACCATCACGTCCACTTCCTTGTCCCTTGCCAATGCCCTTGTGCATTTTGCCTGTATACAGCTACAACAGTCTCCTGACTGTTCTGGTCACAGGAAAGCTGGATATGGATATTACACCCTGCCTGTATAGAGCTAGTCAGCTACAACAGTCTCCTCAGGACTGTTCTGGTCACAGGAAAGCTGGATATGGATATTACACCCTGCCTGTATAGAACTAGTCAGCTACAACAGTCTCCTGACTGTTCTGGTCACAGGAAAGCTGGATATGGATAGCCTGCCTGTATACAGCTAGTCAGCTAGAACAGTCTCCTGACTGTTCTGGTCACAGGAAAGCTGGATATGGATAGCCTGCCTGTATATAGCTAGTCAGCTACAACAGTCTCCTGACTGTTCTGGTCACAGGAAAGCTGGATATGGATATTACACCCTGCCTGTATAGAGCTAGTCAGCTACAACAGTCTCCTGACTGTTCTGGTCACAGGAAAGCTGGATATGGATAATACACCCTGCCTGTATACAGCTAGTCAGCTACAACAGTCTCCTGACTATTCTGGTCACAGGAAAGCTAGACATGGATATTACACCCTGCCTGTATACAGCTAGTCAGCTACAACAGTCTCCTGAGGACTGTTCTGGTCACTGGAAAGCTTGGACTCCGATCTGGATCGCCCTGCCTATATCCTCCTAGATTAGTCCTGAGAAGGACTGTTCTGGTCAGCAGCAGTTTGCAGCCCTGCTCCAGGTCTACCTATGAGGGCCGCAAATCTGTCCCTTAAGCAGCAGCAGACACTCTCCCTACACTGACTGTCTGGATGGCTGTGTGCAGAGCACATCGGGGCCGGGTCTTATAAAGGCTCGGTCACGCTTTGCGGGCCGGCCAATCACTGCAATGCCACAACTAACAGGGCTGTGGCATTGCAGTGACTGCCAGCCAATCCCTGCATGTGGGCTGGCTCTCTAAAGAGCGCCAACATGCAGGGATGAGGACCCCGAGTACAGCACGAGTATCGCGAGATTACTCGGTACCCGCCGAGTAGCCCGAGTACAGTGATACTCGTGCGAGTACCGAGTAGTCACAAGCGTACTCGCTCATCACTAATATTGACCCAAACAGTACAAGTGTAACAATCAGCGTGTAGCAAAAAGTAAACAAAAAAAAGCCAACACTCATAGTAAGAACCCCTCAAATTAGCAAAATTCAATTAATCACAAGTTTCAGATCCGCATAATAAAATATTCTGCAGGGTCTCAAATTTCATTTTCATTTCATGATGCATTCCCCTGTGCGTGGTGCAAATCACACTCCCCACAGCCCGTAGTGTAGCTGGTATCTAAGGAACACAGCGGGTTGCTAGGGGCCGCGCTCTTCGCTATGCAGCCTGCGTGAAGGCTGCGTAGTAAGAAAAATATTTTAAGTTTTCTGCAAACAACGCAGGGAACTTAGAATATTGCAAGTGTGACCCTAGCCTTAAACAGTCTTTGAGAAGTGGAGTTTTAATTTATTTTGTTTTTTTCACCACAGCATGATGTTTTTGTTTTTTTCTTAGAGTTATTTCTATCTTAACAAGTCACCTGCAAACTATCCCAACTGATGCAGAGAATGCAGCTCTGAAGTACACCTACTTAGCTATTTCCATCAGTCCCATAGCTATTGATTATACAGTACTTATTTAAGGACATGATCAAATATCAGTTAAACATCAGTAAAGTGTAAGTTTGAGGCTAAATACTTTATTCGATAACTGACTTTGACATCTGAATTTGACATTTGAATCTGATATCTGACTTTGACATTTGACTTTGATATGTGGCTTTAACATCTGACTTTGAGAGCAGTATTTGATATCTGTCTTTGACTTCTGACTCTGACATCTAAGGCTAGGGTCACACATAAGCCCTTGGTCCGTTTTTGGCTTCATTTTTGACATTTTTTTTTTCTAAGTCCAAAAACTGATAGAAAAACAGATTGGATGTAATAAACACCCTGTCCGTTTTTTTCTGCACTTAAAAACATTGCTATGTCCGTTTTTGAGCCAAAAACGTTGCTAGCAAACGTTTTTGGGGTCCGTTTTTCCAAAAAAAAAATTTTTTAACATGGGCCCTATGGAAAAACGGATCCGTTTTTTTGGGGTGCCTTAAAAAAACGGATCCGTTTTTTTTGAGAATTTTGGTCAAAAAATGACTAAGTCCAAAAACGTTCAGGGGTGCAGGAGGTTCAAAAAGCACCCAAAAAAAAACGGATTGGTGATGAAAATCACTTCCAAAAATGGATTTCTATGTGTGACCCCAGTCTAACTTTGACATCTGACCTTTATATCTGAGTTTTAGATTTGGCTCAGAAATTTTGCTTTGGTATCTGACTCTGACAACTAAGTTATTGTTTGCTTATTATGTACTAGCTGTGAGCCCGATGCAAATGCATCGGGATTCTAGAACGTGCATTAATTTGATTATAGTAGTTATAGCTGTTAGCCTGATGCAAATGCATCGGGTATCTAAAATATGTTTATTGTTTTTTTAAAGATTTTTAAATAATAATCGCATCATCAATAGCAATAATATAAGCCATAGCATTATTATTAGCAGTAATAGCAGTATTAATAGCATTATTAGCAGTATTATGAGCATTAATAACAGTATTAATAGCATTAATAGCATTATTATTAGCATTAATAGCATTATTAGCATTAATAATAGCATTAATAACATTATTAATAGCATTAATAGCATTATTATTAGCATTAATAGCATTAATAATAGCATTATTAGCATTAATAATAGCATTAATAACATTATTAATAGCATTAATAGCATTATTATTAGCATTAATAGCATTATTAATAGCATTAATAGGATAAATATTAGCATTAATAGCATTAATAGCCTAATTAATAGCATTAATAGCATTATTAATAGCATTAATAGCATTATTATTAGCATTAATAGCATTAATAATGGCATTATTAGCATTAATAATTGCATTAATAACAGTATTAATAGCATTAATAGCATTATTATTAGCATTATTAGCATTATTAATAGCATTATTAGCATTAATAATAGCATTAATAACATTATTAATAGCATTAATAGCATTATTATTAGCATTAATAGCATTAATAATAGCATTATTAGCATTAATAATAGCATTAATAACATTATTAATAGCATTAATAGCATTATTATTAGCATTAATAGCATTAATAGCATTATTATTTGCATTAATAGCATTAATAATACCATTAATAGGATAAATATTAGCATTAATAGCATTAATAGCATTATTAATAGCATTAATAGCATTATTATTAGCATAAATAGCATTAATAATAGCATTATTAGCATTAATAATAGCATTAATAACATTATTAATAGCATTAATAGCATTTTATTATTAATAGCATTAATAGCATATTATTAGCATAATAGCATTAATATACATTAATAGATAAATATTAGCATTAATAGCATATAGATATTAATAGCATTAATAGCATTAATATTAGCTATATGATTAGCATTAATAGCATTAATTAATAGCATTAATAGCATTATTAATAGCATTAATAGCATTATTATTAGCATTAATAGCATAATAGGATTAATAATAGCATTAATTAGCATTATTAATAGCATTCATATATTGGCATTAATAGCATTAATAATAGCATTATTAGCATTAATAATAGCATTAATAACATTAATTAATAGCATTAATAGCATTATTATTAGCATTAATAGCAATTAATAATAGCATTATTAGCATTAATAATAGCATTAATAACATTATGTATTAGCATTAATAGCATTATTATAGCATTAATAGCATATTAATAGCATTATATTAGCATTATAATAGCATTATAATAAATACATTAATAGGATATAATATAGCATTAATAGCATTAATAGCATTATTATAGCATTAATAGCATTAATTAATAGCATTATATAGCATTAATAATAGCTTAATAATTTAATAGCATTATTAGCATTAATATAGCATTAATATAATCATTATTAATAGCATATATAGCATTATAGCATTATTATTAGCATTAATAGCATTAATAGCATTATTAATTAGCATTAATAGCATTAATAATACCATTAATAGATAAATATTAGCATTAATAGCATTAATAGCATTATAATAGCATTAATAGCATTATTATTAGCATAAATAGCATTAATAATAGCATTATTAGCATTAATAATAGCATTAATAACATTATTAATAGCATTAATAGCATTATTATTAGCATTAATAGCATTAAATATGCATTAATAGGATATAATATTAGCATTAATAGCATATTAATAGCATATTAATAGCATTATTATTGCATTAATAGCATTAATAATAGCATTATTAGCATTAATAATAGCATTAATAACATTATTAATAGCATTAATAGCATTATTATTAGCATTAATAGCATTATAATAGCATTATTAGCATTAATAATAGCATTAATACATTAATAGATTATTATTAGCATTAATAAGCATTAATAAATTATTATTAGCATTAATAGCATTAATAATACCATTAATAGATAAATATTAGCATTAATAGCATTATAATAGCATTATAATAGCATTAATAGATTATATTGATATAGCATTAATAGCATTATTAGCATTAATAATAGCATTAATACATATAATAGCATTAATAGCATTATATTAGCATTAATAGCATTAATAAGCATTATAATAGCATTATTAGCATTAATATAGCATTAATAACATTATTAATAGCATTAATAGCATTATTATTAGCATTAATAGCATTATAATAGCATTATAGCATTAATAATAGCATTAATACATTATATATATAGCATTAAATAGCATTATAACATTAATTAGCATTAATAGCATTATAATACATTAATAGATAAATATTAGCATTAATAGCATTAATAGCATTATAATAGCATTAATAGCATTATTAATAGCATAAATAGCATTATATAGATTAATTAGCATTATATAGATTAATACATTAAATTATGCATTATTATTAGCATAAATAGCATTAATAATAGCATTATTAGCATTAATATAGCATTAATAACATTATTAATAGCATTAATAGCATTATTATTAGCATTAATATTAATATATTATTATAATTATTTAATAATTACATTAATAATTTTTAATAGATTATATTAATTATTAATGCATTTTTTATTGCATTATTAGATTATATGATTAATACATTTTATAGATTAATTATTTTTATTAGCATTATAGCATTTAGCATTATTATTGTTAAGCTTAATTAATAGATATATAGCATTATGATTATAGCATTCTACATTAAGTTATAGCATAAAGCATATAACATTATATACTAATTACTCAGCATTATTTTGCTTTATTTTATATTATATATTATTTAATTATTATATTTATTTATGATTATTATTTATAATATATTATTATAGATTATTTTTATTAATTATTTAGATAATGATTATTATTATTATATTAATAATTATTTAATAATAGATTATAATACTTATTAATTATAATTATTATTCATTAATTGTATTTTTTTAGTGATATTGTATGTACATCATTTTCATTATTCTATTTTTTTTTTTTTTTTTATTATTATTTTTATTGAATTATTTAATATTTTTTATTTATTTTTTATTATTTTTAATTATTTTTAAATTATTATTTTTATTATTTAATTTATTTATTTTTTTAAGTGAGAGTGAGACACAGTTCTCATTCAGGTCCGCATTTTTTTTTTTTTTTTTATTATTATTATTTTATATTTAATTATATTTAATATTTTTTTATTTATTTTGTTTATTATTTTTTTTTTTAATTATTTTTAAATTATTTATATTTATTTTTATTATTAATTTAATTATTATTTTATTATTATTTTAAGTGAGAGTGAGACACAGTTCTCATTCAGGTCCGCCCTTTTTTTTTTTTTTCCTTTATATAATTTTATTTATTATTTAATTTTTTATTATTTTTTATATTTTGATTATTTTTAAATTATATTTATATTTAATTTATTGTTTTTCTTAATCAAGTGCGAGTCTCATCAGTCGCCTTTTTTCCCATGACTACATAGTGTGTCCGATTTATGGCGCCACTGGTTCTATTTGTCGGCTAATCGACACACGCTAAGATGTCTATGGGCGTCAGCTCGAATTCTGATGGTCGGGTTCAATCGAATCGGGTATGCATAGATCATTAGCGGTGTGTCCGCGATTTTAGGGCCGACAAATAGAACCAGGTGGGCGGCCATAAAATCGCCGACACACCGGTAATGTTATGTCAATGGGTAAAAAAAAAGGCGGACCTGAATGAGAACTGCGTCTCAGTTTTGAGGGGCTCTTCTGATTGGCTGAGGGCAGTATACCTCGACCAATCAGAAGAGGGCCTGAGATCTCATTGAGGTAGAATGGGGATTTTTCTTCCATTCTATCTTAATGAGAAGGAAGAGGACGTCGGAGGTGGAAGATCCCCGGGGCCGGACGAAGAGGCGAAGATGGCGAAAATAAGAGAGAAGACCCCCGGGGCCGGAGGAAGAGGACGCCTGGCCGGACGGAGGAGTTGAGGATCGGACGGACGGACGATCAGATGACTTGAAGGGATGTAAGTGATCGACGGGGGCGTTAGGTTAGGGGACAGCGGGGGCTTGGGGTGTAGGGCCTTAGGTGACAGCGGCGTTAGGTTAGGGGACGGCGGGGGCTTAGGGGATAGGCGGCGGGGCTTAGGGGGTATCGGCGGGGGCCTAGGATGCTAGGGGGCTTAGGGGGTAGGGGCTTAGGGGCTGCTGCGGGGCTTAGGGGGTAGGGCCTTAGGGGCAGCGGTGGCTTAGGGGGTATCGGCGGGGGCTTAGGATGCTGCGGGTCGGGGGTTAGGTGGTCGGGGCTGCTGCGGGGCGGCGGTGGCTTAGGGGGTAAACGGCGGGGGCTTAGGATGCTGCGGGTCGGGGGTTAGGTGGTCGCGGCTTAGGGGATAGGGGCTTAGGGGGTATCGGCGGGGCTTAGGATGCTGCGGGTGGGGGGTTAGGTGGTCGCGGCTTAGGGGATAGGGGCTTAGGGGTATCGGCGAAGGGTTAGGATGCTGCGGGTCGGGGGTTAGGTGGTCGGGGCTTAGCGGGTGGCGACTTAGGGGTAGGGGCGGCGCACTGAGGGCGGCGGTGGCTTAGGGGGTAGACGGCGGGGCTTAGGGAGTATCGGCGGGGGGTTAGGATGCTGCGGGTCGGGGGTTAGGTGGTCGGGGCTTAGCGGGTGGCGACCTAGGGGTAGGGGCGGTGCACTGAGGGCGGCGGTGGCTTAGGGTGTAGACCGCTATGGTATACTACAGTCCCATGGCCATACGCCTGTCAGGTGTAAAGCGTATGGCCATGGGACTGTAGTATACCATAGCGGTGTACACTACAGCGCCGGGCGGCGGGGCTTAGGGGGTATCGGCGGGGGGTTAGGATGCTGCGGGTCGGGGGTTAGGTGGTCGGGGCTTAGCGGGTGGCGACTTAGGGGTAGGGGCGGCGCACTGAGGGGGTGGCTAAGAGCATGGGGCTGTAGTGTACACCGCTATGGTATACTACAGTCCCATGGCCATACGCCTGTCAGGTGTAAAGCGTATGGCCATGGGACTGTAGTATACCATAGCGGTGTACACTACAGCGCCATGCTCGTAGCCAGCCCTGGCTTTGTTAGCGAAGCGACTCGCAATGCCCGCTTCGCGGGCATTGCTTCGCAAGACTGCAACAACTCGCAATGCCCGCTTTGCGGGCATTGCTTCGTGAGTCGCCGTGGCCGCTACGCGGCCACGGGGAGAGTCCAGGAAAAGCAGCTCGCTCGCTAACAAAGCCACCGGAAGTTGCGCCGCTCTGACGGAAGTCGCTACGGCAATTATATAATAGATAACTACCTAAACCAAAATTAAATAAATAATGAGCCTATAGGTTAGGCTAGGGTCACATTTGGCCAGGCAATTGCGTTCACCGCATCCAGATCCAGATGCAGTGAACGCAATTGCCTTCACACACATTTTGCTTTCAAAATGTGTACTGTGAACCACAATGCGGTAACCGGATTGCTCCGGATGTGTAATCCGAAGCAATGCGGTTACCGTGTACTTTGTTCATCCCTGCTGCCGAAGTAATGAACAAAGTGTTAACTGTGTAATAAAACATTAACTATCAATATTAGCTGTGGGCAACATGTCTCTACTCTACACACAGCTAATATTAATAATTAATGTTTTATTACACCGTTAACACTTTGTTCATCCCTGCGGCAGCAGGGATGAACAAAGTATACGGTAACCGCATTGCTCAGGATTACACATCCTGTGCAATGCGGTTACCGCATTGCAGGTCACAGAACCGCTCCGAAAACTGCAGCCTGCATGGTTTTTGGTGCAGGCTGCAGATTCGGAGCCAGTAACCGGATTGCATATAGTGCAATCAGGTTAACATAATGGGCTCCTACGGAGAGAGGTTCCTGCTCCTGTTTTGAGCTTTCTGAAAGCTCAAAACTGGTTCAGGTTTCAAAAATATAAACACAGATGTGACCCTAGCCTTAATAGTATGGCATTTGTGTCACATGTAGATTTAATTTCAAAAGATAATAATAAAAAAGTTCACAGTCTGCTGCAGAACCAAAAAATATGATTTCTAGTGCAACCAGAATGAAAATCAGAATGACTATTAGACAGACTGAGCGTTTATATGGTTAACTAGCTGTAGTACCCGGCTACGCCCGGGTTAATAAATAACTGATGTTAGCTATAACAAAATAGAATTTGAATATGTCATATTAATGACCTGTAGGAAAATAGAAGCTGAGCTGTGATTGACTGCTATAGGTAGCCTAATAAATCTCCAGCCAACAGTAAACCCTCCCCCCGGCCGGGCAGTATATGTTACCTCACGCATACACATAATAGACAGCTCATGTGACTGATATCTGCCTTAATTCCCTATATGGCACATATGTTGCACATTGGCTTTTTTTAGTCAGATGTTTATGTTTGGAAATTAAAGATAGCACACGTATGAGGCGAGATGTGTGAGGAGATTTGTGCACATCTGTGTCTGTCTGTGTGGTATGTCCGTCCCTGGAGTGTGTGTGTGTGTGTCCCTGTAGGGTGAGTGCATGTGTCCCTATAGGGTGTGTATGTCCCTGTGGGGGGGGTCTGTGTGGTGTGTGTGTGTGTGTATCTGTGTTGTGTGTGTCTCTTTGGGTGTGTGTGTGTGTCCCTGTGGGGTGAGTGCATGTGTCCCTATAGGGTGTGTATGTGTGTATGTCCCTGTGGGGGGGTCTGTGTGGTGTGTGTGTGTGTATCTGTGTTGTGTGTGTCTCTTTGGGTGTGTGTGTGTCCCTGTGGGGTGAGTGCATGTGTCCCTATAGGGTGTGTATGTGTGTATGTCCCTGTGGGGGGGTCTGTGTGGTGTGTGTGTCTTTTTGTGGTGTGTGTGTCCCTGTGGGGTGAGCGCATGTGTCCCTATAGGGTATGTATGTGTGTGTGTCCCTGTGGGGGGGGGGGTCTGTGTGGTGTGTGTCCCTGTGGGGTGAGTGCATGTGTCGCTATCGGGTGTGTGTGTCCCCGTGGGGGTGTGTGTGTGTCTCTGTGTTGTGTGCGTCTCTTTGTGGTGTGTGTTTGTTCGGGTGCGTGGTGAGTATCCAATATTGGGGCTGCACCTTAGCGACTATACACTTGCTGTTACTCTTTGCGGGCGTGTGGTGTGTATACGTGTCCCCGTGCATGGTGAATATCTCATGTTGGGGCCCCACCTTAGTGACTATATGCTGGTATGTGCTGTTAGTCTTTGGCGCTATCGTTAAGCCCCTCTCATTCACAACTGTCAACTGGTAACTGTCACTTTTTCCCCATTATGTAGATAGGGGCAAAATTGTTTGGTGAATTGGAATGCGCGGGGTTAAAATTTCGCCTCACAACATAGCCTATGACGCTCCCGGGGTCCAGACGTGTGATTGTGCAAAATTTTGTGGCTATAGCTGACAGCTGTCGATTTTCCGCCAACGCTTTTCCATTCACTTTTTCCCCATTATGTAGATAGGGGCAAAATTGTTTGGTGAACTGGAACGCGCGGGGTTAAAATTTCGCCTCAAAACATAGCCTATGACGCTCTCGGGGTCCAAATGTGTGACTGTGCAAAATTTTGTGGCTGTAGTTGCGACGGTGTAGATGCCAATCCCGGACATACATACACACATACATACACACATTCAGCTTTATATATTAGATTTCATAACTAGTGATAGGTGAGCATGCCTGGTGCTGCTTGATATTTGACAAAGAATCAGAGTGGTCGGGAACACTTGTTACTCGATTGAGTCTCACAAGTGCTCGAGCGCTATTCTCAAGTCTTTGTCCCTTATGTTTTGTGGCTATTTTTCATTTATTAAGCATGCAAGGATTTCCTGTTAATCAGAGTAATGCCATAGCCATGTTGGCTTTTACTATGATAAGCCGGCTGCATCACATCATCGGGTTTCATATAAGACCCAGGGGCGCAATGTTTGGCACACTGAAGCTCAGGGAAGGAGAGCCTACTTTAGATTTAAACTACAGAGTAAAAAAAAAATTCTTCATTAGTATTAAGTGGCCAAGGTGAGTTACAATGCATACATTAGAGCAGACATACCTGTACAGTTTTATTTGCACCCTTTAGTGCCTTTCATAATGCAGCAAAGGGTGTTATTAGCAAGGTTTAACTTAATTAATAAATAATAAAAAAAATGGCATGGTATCCTTTCTATTTTTGATAACCAACCAAGGTAAAGTAGAAAGCTGTGGGCTGCAGCTTGTAGCTGACCACATTACCTTGGCTGGTTATAAAAAAAAAGGGGTCCAAAGGCCTTTCTCTTTTAAACATATATTCATAAATGAATAAATAATAATAAAATAATCAGTGTAAGGTTACCCCATTTTTGATAACCAGCCAAGATAAAGCAGACAGCTGTGAGCTGATATGAAAAGGCTGAAAAGGAACATGGTTATATTTCCCTTCCCTGTCTATAAATAGCATCCTGCAGCCACCCCAGAATTGGCATAGTTTTGAGGGCTGCTGTTAGCTGTGAATTTGCAGCTGACATCAAGCTTAGGGATAAAGAGGCGTCTATCAGATGCACTGCATTACTAATCCAATAAGTGTAAAGTTAAACAGTGAATAGCCTGATTTAACTTAATAAAAACGTCATTTAAAAAAAGCCTGGAGTCCCCTTTATTCTTGATGACTAGCCAAGGTAAAGCAAACAGCTGGGGGCTGCAGCGCGCAGCTGTCTTCTTTAACTTTGCTGATAGTCAACAATAGGGAGACCGCATGTCATTTTTATTTATTTATTTATTTATTTATTAGGTTAAATTAGGCTAATCACTGTTTAGCCTGGTTTAACTTAATAAATAAATAATTAAAAAATAAAAATTGTGAGGAGTTACTGCTATTTTGGATCACCAGCCAAGGAAAGGAAGACAACTGTGACCTGGTATTAACAGGCTGTGCAGAGCCATTGTTGTTTGGACTAGCTAGTAGTTGCCCCAGAATTGGCACATCACATTAAATGTGCAAATTCTGGTGCTTTGCCCTGGTTCTTCCAGATTGCCCTGCTGTCAAAGTCAAATATAAAAGTCAGATGTCAAAGTCAGATATAATATTCAAATGTCAATGTGAGATAACAAAACAAATGTCAAAATTACATATCAAAGTCACATATCAAAGTCAGATATCAGATTCTGATGTCAAAGTCAATTATTAAGGGGTTAATTGCCGCGACACTTATCATGATGTATGGGAACAAGCATATGGCTATGTTCAAGGCTATGTACAGCTAAGGTGGCATATATGATAATGGAACACAGTAGATGCTGCTATAGTATATAAAGAAAAAAATGAGAGTCTTAGCTTCAACAATGGCCATTGGGGAAGAGCCCGGTAACTGCGCCAAAGTGCTCTCATCCTACCGGGTCCTAACGCACTGTTGCTTCATGAGGTCTGCAATGGCCCCGCGGCTCCGGAAATGATGCATTCTGCATCATAACAAGAAGGCTGCATAGCAGAGCTGACAAAGCATGGCAGCGGGAGCGCGCATTTTGATTACAATAGCTCGCCCATAGGGGCGTGCAAGAGACAGCAGGAGGTGGCAACAGGGACACAGAGAGGACGCCCAGGGGGGCTAGCAATGGTAGCCCCCCAGATCATTAACATACGCCCATGTAAGTTAGAAATACATTTTCTTACACAATCACAGGGCAGATTTAGCAGAGAGAGGGATAGTTAGAGTAGTAATAGCAAAGTGCAGGGAAAGGTAGTGATAGTCTGGGGGGCTTAATCTAGGTGACAGGTTCCCTTTAAGTATTTTCAGGTCTCCATGGGTTGCTAACCATATACCTAATACAATTTGTTCCACTTATCTTTAAAATCTGGTTTTTCTGTACCCTGCTCCTCCATGCCTCCCTAACTTGACTCTGCTTTACGTCACCTGTCGTATTGACCACAGCAATTAACACTGTTTTCCCTTTTTTTTTTTTTTTGCTTGCTTATGTATATACAGTATGTACGGTATATGTCTTCAGAATTTGTGAAATTACCAGCCTGACGAAGGGGCCACAGTATCCCGAAAGCTTGCTATGCTTACCATCTTTTCAGTTAGCTGTTAAAAGGTATCAACTACTGAGGACTCTGAGAGTGCCACAGAAAGCATGCATTTTTGGTGTGTTTCTGGTGTAGCTACTCGTCATGCAGTTTTGTTGGTATAGTCAATGGCTGAGAGGGGTACAAAATACAGCAACAATTGACATGCTCATTCTTTTGTCTTGACGTAATCTGCACCTAACCTGGAAGGACGAAATAAGTATCGTGGGCACAACACTTCAGAAGTCTCATAGACATTGCTGGGATAAGGATGCAGATTTGCAACAAACAGTGATACAAAAACCCAGCAAAAATGCTGCAAAAACTAAGCATCGGCACAAGGCATAAATGCAACAGGTAAATGGACTCATAGACAGTCATGTGAACACAGAAGTAACAAACTGAAAGATTTATATGAATTCAAGTGTTAGCTGACCAGTGCAAACAATATGGCCAGGTTCACACATACAAATTAGTTTTTGCCTTAAATCCGTTTTTGGGAACATTTTGGACGTTTTTTTTCCAAAGCCAAAAACGCATATGTGCTATCGCATGTGTGTGCGTTCGCATGGGGTGCTTTCAAAAAACGCATGCATTTTTTTAACATGGGGCCCTATGTGAAACGCATGTGTTAACGCATGGCACATATAGGCACCTGCGTTAACGCATGTGTTAATGCATATGCGTTTTTAATGAAAAAATGACCAAGTCCCAAAATTTGCCAAAAACGTCCAGGACCTCAGAGGACACTATTGGCACCCTTAGAAAAACGGATTTGTATGTGTGAACCTGGCCTATAACATACAGTATATAGCAGTCAATGGAGTTTGCATTAACAGAAACTGGTACAAAGTTGATCAGACTTGCATTTCTGCATACTGCACAGCATCTGTTTTCATTAGGTTATATGTCTAGAAGCAACTGGAGCAAAAACTAAAGTGATGGGGAACAAACAAACATGTTTGAAAGAGACTTCTGACACAAAATCAGGATTATATGTTTATCATATTTTATTCCCTAAAATACTCCAGACTCATCTGTAGCCATAGAAAAATCACTGGTCCTACATCAGCCATTATTTGTCTTCTATAACGAGCTGCTTCTTGATTATATCCTTTGGTTTCTAGTTTGTAGCACTGATTTAAGAGCTTTAGTGATCAGCTGTGTCTGTCAATGTCAGATAATCAAGAAGATGGGCTTACAAGCAGATACACGGAGATGATGCACAATTAATATCCACATATAGTTTGCTGGAAAACCTAAAAAAGCAACAAGTGACATCTTTACTTGGTCACTCACAATAAATCAAACTGCTTTCAACTTTTTGCAACTTCCTTGTCAGGGTAAATAATGGGTTACACACAATTCACCTGCATTATGCTTCCAATGAAGCAGTGGCATTATAAACAGGACTCACACTGCCAAGAACTGTAAATGCAATAAATACAATTCTAGAACTACTGTTTTATCTATGGAATAAAGTCTTTATGGTACAGTACTATGTTCAAAGATAAAGTGTGTAAATCTGAGGCTGGGTTTTCTTCTACTGGTAGTGGCTTTGGCATCGCTTACACATCCGAACCCATGCAAAACAGGATTTAGGAAAATACTCTGATGGAGTCGTTGACCATACTGAGGCAGACAGAGTCATTGTATTCTGTCATGCTTCGTTTTTGACTGTATGCAGTGCATAAGGATGCATGGCGGAGCACACTGTGACTCCATCTGCATTATCATCATCAGTGCATCAGCACATATGCCCAAATTCCATTTTAAGGGGGTGTGGATATAAGCCAATGACTGTAGGAGAAAAGGCTTTGTGAACTCTGCCTTATACATACACAATGCAACAGGACACTGTGTTTATTGAATACATGTTCTTCACTATTGCTCTAAACCATAAAAATATAAGGTATTTATTTGTCTATATTTTTTCAACAAAAAGTGCAAAGTTATCAAACCACGTCAAGGTGTACCTGAAAATAGATGGTACTTGGCACTCTCCATGTACCAAAAAAGGTGCTTTTGTGCACCTGAACATTAATTAAGTACAATAGGTGCGCACCCTTATTTAAACATCTTTCCTAGATAAGGTTTTAATTGCAAGCTACACCTGTTTTTTTTTCACTTCCCCAGTTGAGATGAGACCTGGCTTGGCACATGGAGAGGTAACATATACTGTAAGTGTATCAGGGACCAAGTGTCTTTAGGTCCGCGCCGCTGCTCCAATGAGTATCAAAAAACACTGGAGTGCTTTGAAACAAGATATCTTCAGCTTTATTTGCCAACGCGTTTCGGAGCTAACACCCAGCTCCTTCCTCATACCCTGAGGAAGGAGCTGGGTGTTAGCTCCGAAACGCGTTGGCAAATAAAGCTGAAGATATCTTGTTTCAAAGCACTCCAGTGTTTTTTGATACTCATTGGAGCAGCGGCGCGGACCAAAAGACACTTGGTCCCTGATAGAGTTTCACCCCCACGTTGTGGAAGTGTGGTCCCGGCTGCGGCTGCTGTGTTTGAGCGATCAAGCTAGTTGTGGGCTTCACAACTAAATCAGGTGAGCAGTTTTCATACTGTATGGGATTTGATTCCTATTGAGGATAAGACTCTATGCGCATTCTCATTTTATAGATATACTGTAAGTGAGTAGACCATCCATATTTAGGTATACCTTGATGTGGATGGATGGCTTTTGTATTTTTTATAATAAATTAACAATGTTAATTAAGTACCTTATATTTATAATGTTTAGAGCAATATTGCGGTTCATTTATTTATTAATCGCAGTATGATGACGCATCATGTATATTCTATGTGACCAATATGTTTGTATATTGGTCACATAGCATGTTTGTGCACCTGTACTTTAATCTAATACTAAAGGTGTTATTTATTTTTTTAAAGCATGTAAATCACCAATCTACAAAATAAACAACCACTAATTCAGAACTTCTAATAAAATCCAACAAATTTTAGTTAGAGCAATAAAATACAAATAATACTGACAGACACTATAGAACTTTCAAAGAAGAGGTTGTGGTGAATTGGAACACTTGAAGAGGGATAACTTAGAGTATACATCTCAGTACAACAAGTACAACTTGTTTCCTTCTAGTGTTTAAAGGAGATTACCCTTGGGTCAACCTTTTTTCTGCAATTATACCTGTTGTCCTGAGACGTATACTTTAACTTGTCCCCCTTCAGGTGTTCCAATTCACCATAACTTCTTCTTTGAAGGTTCTATAGTGTCTGTCAGTATTATTTGTACATAATTGCTCTAAATAAAATTTGTTGAATTTTATTGGAAGTATTGGCATCATTTAAATTCATGTTCTGAATTAGAGGTTGTTGATTGTTTACGATGCGTTCCAGTGTTTTTGGACGATAATATGTATATGTATAACACAAGAGCTATGGGTCTACAATTGCTATTTTTCTGTGTTTTCACAGTTGTTCTGTTCTGTGTGTTTGACATCGACTTGAAGGCTAAAGAGTTGGCCTGGTGCAATAGAGCTACAGACCTGTTCAGACAGGGGGCTTCATTGCTTTTAAATCACCCATCTGTAATCAGTAAGGAGCTGTGCCTCTGGTATAAAAATTTGGTTCATAATAAAATGAAGATCTGGTTGAGTATGATGTCATTTGAAAATTATATATCTAATAAGATTGTCCCACGAGGTTTACGGATACAAATCTATCCTTCCTTTCTGGTGGAAGAGGAGGAATATATAACCAGATGGGAGAAGGCCGTGGATGTGTGCTCTGCTTCCCGGTGACACATGACCGCGTCACAGCAGTGACGTTGCGGGCGTGATATTTAAATCGTACCCGAGCTCTGCATTGTGTAATGATGCCCATTAGGGTGTAATAGAGTGGCGAGGCAGGGGTAGCGTGGCACAGGGGACCCGCCCACTGGTCCAAAACGCTTGGAGGAACGCCCCTCTGACAGAAATTTCGTAAGTTTGCTAACTACTTTATTGTACTCATAGATTAGTAAAAAAGGTCAGACAGGGATGTGTTAGAAAGTATTGTAAGGCTGCAGGGACAGGTATTAATAGGTTAGAAAGGTGATTTGGGGTGACAGGTTCCCTTTAAATAAATTGGATGTTGAGATCACGGAGTTTGGAGAAAAACCAGCATAGGGAGCTTCAGAAAGAGGTCCTTGAGAAATTCTATAAAGATCTAGATAAAGAGGCGGACAAATGGGAGGCTGAAATTAGTTTGGTAAAAGCTAAAAAATATCAGAGAGATCTGGCTGACTAGAGTCAGAGAAAGGTGTACAGTTGGCAAAGTGTTCAAATTCCTAAGAAAAGACCTAGATTTGAATCTAGATCAATCACATCTGTTACCAACAACAGTGAGTCGGATTATTCAGAAAAGGAATCCATCCCCCCACCAGAGGAAGGGATCCTTACTAAATCAGGCACAGGAGTGAGCAATAACAGTAATCCCCTTCCAAAAAAGCATGCGCGAGGACAACATCCTAAGGTAGTTAACCTATCAGACCATGTCTTAACTGAAACTCAGGCACAGGTGTTGGAGCGAGGATTATCCTTTGCTCCCACCATACACCTTGATACATTTGAAGCCATCAAAGATGTGCACCTGTTTGCATGTAAACTTCTTTTTAAACATATTTTTTCTCAATCCAATACAGGGCCCCTCTTGTCCACAGAAACCGATGAGGAAACATTAAGTACCCTTGAAACATTGGCGGAGGGTATTGATTCCCCGACTTCAAGTAAGTTTCCCGAACATCTATATCAAAGTCACATACATTCCCCCCGTTGGGACAATGTCCTGCACTTGACATCTTTGTAATAGTAGTGTCTAATGATATTGAATATCTGAATAAAAAACCAAACGGGTACTCATACCTCAATCATCTTGAAAGAGAAGCATTGAGGGGAATGAGGGAATGGACTGACTGAACTGGTCACGTTCAATCCTGCTGATAAAGGGGGCAATTTGCCTATTTGGCCAAACCCCCTTTATGAAAAGGAAGCTCTTAAACAGCTCAATAATCAGGCTTGTTACAGGTGAATGTATACGGATCCATTACCAGAATTTCAGGGGGAACTGTACGAAATTCTTGATAAGGCACATCAGGAGGGGACCATTCCGAAAAAATTAACGGAGGCATTGGTTAAAGAATATCTTAGGATGCCCACACTAGACCTGATCCCTAAGCTCCACAAAAATCTGTAAACCCCCGGGCCGACCAATAGTGTCCGGTAATGAGGGGTTATGCGAGGGAGTATGTCAGATTATAGACTTTTACCTTAAACTGTTGGAGGCCTCGTTGCCGTCATACATAAAAGATACCACAGCTGCTTTACAGCGTTTGGACAATATAATGGTTGAGCCAGGAACTATCATGGTTACAACAGATGTCGACAGTCTGTACACATCAATTCGACACTGTGACAGTTTAGAAGCTGTCTCATTGTTCTTGTCTATGAGTAACCTCAATCAGCCCCTGGTTGATCTTTTTCTCACCCTGCTGAAATATATCTTTGAACATAACTGTTTTATGTTCAAAGGGGTGACATATATACAAAGGCATGGGACAGTCATGGGGGCTACCTGTGCTCCGGCATTTGCTAATTTATTTCTAGGAGTGTGGGAATGCAAAATCTTCCTCACTGAACCAGACGTCAATATCCTCAAGTTCCATAATTGGATGAGGTATATCGACGATATCTGGTTCATATGGGAGGGAGATGCAAGGGAACGTCAATCTTTCATTGACAGACTCAATGATAACCACATTAATGTCTATCTTACTTACAACACTGGACCAGAACTTGACTTTTTAGATCTCAAAATAAAACTCAACTCAGATGGGCATTTTATAGCAGCTGACATCAAGCCCCTATTGCTAATGTCAGCCATCAATATAATAGCTGGTCATTAACAATAGTGAGAGAGTTAAAAAAACTCAAACACAAGAAAAATCCTTTATATGATAAAACAGACACATTGTCCACCACTTTTTCAAATACCCACCAATTCCCTCTGATGTAGTCCAGCATCCAGCGATGAGTCCAAATCGGTCCCAAGATTTGGCGGCAGAGAACTGAACACCTGATTCTGTCAGTTGAAGGGCAAATAGATCACCTCATGTGCCCGCCGGTCAGCTGACTGAGTCAGCTGATCGGTTCTCCGCCAGTGAACTGATCACCTGATTCTGTCAGCAGACTGGCAAACAGATCAGTTGATGTGTCTGCAGATCAGCTTACTGAGTCAGCTGATCAGTTCACTGGCAAAGAACTAATCAGTTGACTCAGTAAGCTGACTGGCGGGCACATCAGCTGATCTCTTTGCCGGTCAGCTGACAGAATCAGCTGATCAGTGCTCTGTTGACGGATTCAATCAGCTGATTGTGGGACCAGACTGCACCTCTCGTATCCTGGGACACTCGAGGATAGGTGAGTATGTCTTTTTTTTATTTTACACCCTATACACCCCAAACACATACACACACACACACACATATATATACATACACACACACACACACACACACACGCACACACGCATACATACACACATTTATCTGACACAGGAACAGAAACAGAAAATTCCAAAAAAGTGGAATTTCCAATTCCTGTTTTTCCTGTTCCTGTTCCTGTGTGACATCACATCCTGTGCGTACTCAGATTCTGGCTGGAAAAGCGCTGCACTATTGGATTGTGTGAACAGCCATCCATTATTATAGTGTTTTTTTTTTTTCTTATAATGGAGCCTATGGAGGGAACCCAGGTGAAAAAAATGCTACACATATTGACATGCTCATTCCTTTTGCTTGTTTTCAACCCCAAAAGCAGATCTGCAAAAAAACACTGTGTCTGAATAGCAAATGTTGAAAATTAATTCACTTTCCTGTTCAACACAGATGTTGATGTGTTTTTAAGGAAAAACGGTTCTGCAAAAAACATGGCAGAAACAGTGTGTCTGAATGTAATATCACCTCAGTGTGAATTAAGCATGACGTTTTAAACTTTGCACTTTTTCCAAACTAATCTCAAACACATAGAAATCATGAAACATAGAAATGTGTGCGCACTTGTTGTCGTGTGGGTAGTGTGATGTCTAACTGCACTACTATTGTCCTATTTTAGTGCAATCACATTGCCATTACTGTATGTAGCTTCCAGGGATAGCCTATGTACTGTCACCTGGCTATGTTTTCAAGGCATTTTTTTTTTACTTAGCAAAAGAATAGTAGAAGAAAAATACCGTATATACTCGTGTATAAGCCGACCCGTGTATAAGCCGACCCCCCTACTTTTGTCCTCAAAACCTGGGAAAACCTATTGACTCGTGTATAAGCCGAGGGTGGACCCCAGCACAGGTATACAGCCCCCAGCAGTGTGGTATACAGCAGCCCCAGAGGTATATACAGCAGCCCCAGTGGTAGTATACAGCAGCAGCCCCAGTGGTATATACAGCAGCAGCCCCAGTAGTTAGAATACAGCAGCCCCAGAGGTATATACAGCAGACCCAGTGGTAGTAAACAGCAGCCCCGAGGTGTATACAGCAGCCCCAGTGGTAGTATACAGCAGCCCCAGTGGTAGTATACAGCAGCCCCAGAGGTATATTCAGCCCCAGTGGTATATACAGCCCCAGAGGTAGTATACAGCAGCCCCAGAGGTATATACAGCCCCAGTGGTAGTATACAGCAGCCCCAGAGGTATATACAGCCCCAGTGGAAGTATACAGCAGCCCCAGTGGTATATACAGCCCCAGTGGTATATACAGCCCCAGTGGTAGTATACAGCAGCCCCAGTGGTATATACAGCCCCAGTGGTAGTATACAGCAGCCCCAGAGGTATATACAGCCCCAGTGGTAGTATACAGCAGCCCCAGTGGTATATACAGCCCCAGTGGTAGTATACAACAGCCCCAGTGGTATATACAGACCCAGTGGTAGTATACAGCAGCCCCAGTGGTATATACAGCCCCAGTGGTAGTATACAGCAGCCCCAGAGGTATATACAGCCCCCAGGGGGTATATAGCAGCCCCCAAATGCTGGCAATCACCCCCCTTGTAAGGGCCCTCCCCCCCGCTGCTTATCTTACCATTCCGGTCTTCTGCTCAGCGCCGCTCCTCGGTGCTCCGTTCTCCATGCTCCGTCCTCGCTGCATCCGTGATCCCCGGCCGTCGCGCGATGACGTCATATGCCTGCGACGGCCGGAGATCCCGGATGTAGCAGGACGGGAGCTTGAAGAACGGAGCACCGAGGAGCGGAGCTGTGCAGAAGACCGGGATGGTAAGATACGCAGCGGCGGGGGGGCCCTTACAAGGGGGGAGAGTGCCAGCATTTGGGGGCATATATGCACTGCTTCCCCCTGCCGCTGATTGACAGGGGGAAGCAGTGCATATATAATGAGCGGCCCCGACTACCGTATTGACCCGTGTATAAGCCGAGGGGGAGACTTTTCAGCCCAAATTTTGGGCTGAAAAACTCGGCTTATACACGAGTATATACGGTAATAAAAACCACCCAGTCAGTGGGTATTTAAATATGCAATATTTTCCAGTTTAGAATAGAAATATTTTCTTCAAATGTCAACATTATCACTCAGCCAAGCTATAGGCTTGTTTCAGAAGAAACTGCAGTGAGCTGAAATCTTGGCATTTACTGCCTCCATGAATGTGATTATGAGATGACTGCATCCATTAATAGGAATTGTGTAAAGTGTAAATGCTTTACGGTGAAAAAAAAATTCTTGTATTTGCCAAACAGAGTATGGAATAAGTTCTCAAAAAATCGGAGAAGGCGGCTTTGTTCAAGAAAAAAGTTTTCAATTTAAAATGGTCCTAAAATTTACCCTGATTTTTTAGAGCCAAAACACTTGCCAGAAGACCTGCTAACTGGGAACAACATCTAACCTTATGGTCAGGAGTGTTCCCAGTCATCGGGTCTACCAGCTTGTGTTAGGTTTTAGAATTTTTTGCACCTTTAAAATAATTTGTTAAGCTCTCTGTAGTTTTCAGGTGTTTTGACACCTGCAGGGTGTACATTTTTGAAACAGTTCCAGCTGTGGCAACAGCTGTGAAGTCCAGGAACCTCACAGTTTCCCTTAACCATCCGATTAAGAGAGCTTTACATATATATTTTTTATATTTATTTGTTTTTTATTTTATTATTTCATTTTTATTTTTTGGAGAGCAAACCTTTGTTATTGCAGAGGGTCTGCAGCATGCGAGTCCACCTCTTCTACACTTATCTGCTAGCAATTCAGATAGAAATAGCATATTCCATTATTTTGTGCTGAAGGAGCTCGCTGTATTTTTGGTCACTAGCACAGGTTCTGCAGGCAGGTACAGGCTGCCACCAACCCCCAGCTGCCTAGTTTTATCTGTCTGGTAATAGAAAATACAGGGGAGTCCTTTTTTCTATTATTTCTGTGACGTTTGTTGCCTATAGCACCCAATCACAGATACCAGCACAATGGGTGAGGGGCGCAATAGCCAATTACAGATGCTGTCACAGAGAGTGGGCATCTGTTATAGGCTGTTGGAGTAAGTACATAATCTGGAAGCATCCCATACATTCTAGCATCTACCATGCTGTGAATAACCAGGACGTTAATAAACAGCCTAGGAAGTACAAACATGTTGACCTCGTACATAATCAAGCTTATGATTAATCACTGTTTTGTTTATTTTCACAGCTTTCCCAACTGAACCCAAACCTGTTTACAGTAACACAGACTTCTCAGGGAAATCTGTGTTTGGAGTCCATGACCAAACACTAGGTATTCGGTACAGACCCTAACTTCTCAGGCAAACAGTAATGGTTTCTCCTACATTTTACTAATTGACAAATATTTTTGTTGCTGTAAAGAGAAAGCGAAGCACCGCTAATTATATACCATATACAAAGGTGGGTGCTCACCATGCCAAAAAAATAATGCACCATAAGAAGAAGACTTGGAATGAATGTATAGGGAGCACACCCAATAATATGTTTAAATCATCACAAGCTTTATTTTACAAATATGCGGACAAACACATTTAAATCAATTAAAATACATGTAAAGGGGTCCTCAATTCAAAATGACAGTATTGCACAATAATCCAAAACCATATACTGTAGGATGAAGGAGAAATATAACATCAGTAATAATAATAATATAATATATGCACCACAAGGATGTGACAATGCAATGCATGCCTAGTGGATGACTAGGCAGCTAACCCTGGTGTATAATACTCTAGTCTGTTATTTTAGATATCTATAATAGACATCTCCCACAAGGACACAAACACCTGTTGTATTATGCAAAATTAAAAAGCGAATATTTACCAGGTTGCAGGATTTGCAAAAATTAGAAGGCATACAGGAATTGCAGTTGTTATGAAGCTATGGCTACCTGATATATTTGGTAGATGTCTCCCCCAGGCACATGAGCACAGTACAATTGCAATCATATGCGAGCAGGCTGCAGAGTTGTGTGATTAAAAGACTACAACCACCTATGGCACATAAACAAGGTTATCAAGATAACAATTCCCAGAGATCATGAATTCAAATAATGTTTATGGGTTTATAACAACTATAACAAGATTGTAGTAACGGTAGCTGCCATAAATAAGGTAGCATAAGGGCAAAATTGAAGAGGAGCCACTATCAGAGTATAATCTCTGCTAGTGCCCTGCAATCAGAGTTGAAGCCTGTAATATAACTGGTGTCTAATCAATATTCACCAGGGTACGGTATTTGCAAAATGGCATACAGGGATTACAGTTGTCATAAAGCTATAACCACTAGATATAATTAATAGAAATCTCCCTCAGGGACGTGAGTACTTTATAGTTACAATCATATGTTGCCAGGCTGCAGAGAAATAAAACAAACATGAATGGCTGTTGTTGAGAGCTACACTATAAATATCCAGGCCTAAGGGAGGAGTCAGCCAGTCGGTTAGGCAGTCTGCAGTCTGCAGAGAAGAGAACAGTAGTTCCAGAGAGACAGCAAAGAAGGAGGTACTGGAAGTAGCTGGTTGCTGGGACCAAGCCAGGCCCAGAACCCGGAAGCCTGAGCCAACTGTGCAGCGCACTAGGGAGAGGGACGGAGGCCATTGGGAGAAGTAGGAAGACAGAAGAAGGGAACTTATCTGGTATTCCCTTAGCCCACCCGGACACCAAAGTCTGAATTTGCTATTCATCTAAAGGTAGCAGAAAAAGCCCGGACAGACCAGGAGGATCTAATCCCCCTGAGGTTAAAGCAAGCGAGACACCAAACCTGACCAAGCATAGGACCAGGGACCCAAGCAGAGAATAGGGATCCCCACTGAAAGGTCCTCATTGTCGGTTGTGGAGTAGCACCCTGAGGGGGAGAAAGAGCAGCACCTTCAGCTACAGGCAGAACTTTCCCCAATCCCCGCACACGCTAATAGAGGAGGCCTCACAACTCTCCAAGGTGGACGTCCCAAACTGCACTGATAACCTGGTTACCCTCCAGGTGGGACTTCTCTGCGATGCTGCAAGTAAACAGTCTCAGGCAAGTGTAATCTTACTGGGTACTTTGGCCAGGGGCTGGTGTTCATTTCTGACATAACTTAAACAACGTTTGTCCAACAAATTACCGTGTGATAAGTTTATGAAGTGAAAATCATCATGCCCTGTCCCAGCTCCGCTTCACCCACTCTGGTGAAATTGGCCGGGGCTGGCCTAAAAACTCCAGAGGTGATAAGCTTTTTGTATAATTTTGAGTTGTGTCAAAAATTTGGAACAGTTAGAAGAGTTTTCTAACAGAATTTTTCAAAAACTCTTTAATGAATCGGGACCTATCCCTCCTATACCTCTTGTACTGTCAATTGTTTTTGTCCCGACAATTGTCTTTGCTCCCAGGGCAGTGGTGTCACAAACACAAGAACAGTCTCTGGGTTGCAGGGCTGTACAAGAGCTTTCTCTTGGTAAAAGCATTATATGAGAGCAGTCACTGGGTAGTAGGGCTCTAAGAGAGCTTGTCCATGGGTAGTGGGGCTATTAGAGAGCTTGCCCTATGCAGCAGCATTATAAGAGAGCTCTTGCTGGGGAGTATGGCTATACAACAGCTGGCCTTGAGTAGTAGGACTATACGACAACAGTTTCTGGGTACTAGGGCTAGGGCATTAGGCTGTTCTTGGTTAGTAAGGCTATAAGAGAGCTGTCCCTGGGTACTGTTATAAAAGAGTTGTTCCTTGGTAGTAGGACAAAGAGTTATTTTCTAAGGTAGTAGGCCTAAGACAGCTGACATTGGGTCTTATGGCTAATAGAGCTGTCCCTGAATAGTAGGGCCAAGAGAGATGTCCCTTGATAGTAGTGCTATGAGCACTGTTCCCACTATCTCCCATCCTGTTATATATGTCTCTATCATGGGCCACATCCTGGAATATAAGTCCCCATCTTGGCATGTAGGTTCTCCATCCTGGTATATATCTCCTCATCTTAGGACCATTGTGGTATACATGTATGCATTCTAGCATATATGTCCCAATCCTAGTAAATAGGACCCCATCCTAGTATATATATCCTGATCTTGAACCTCTTACCCTGGGCCCCTTCCTGGTATATAAATGCCTGTACAAGAAGACGGCTGTCAAGCTCCACCACCCTATATCCACCAGGATTCCCAGGCAGTGAATTAATGGCAGACGTCCATCAATGAATGAGAAAGATAAAATCCACTGCCACTTGCGGATATTTCCTTATCAGCCCCACAGGGGCATCTGTATGTTTCACATTTAAGAAAATAAAAGGAAATAGCCGCAAGTGGCAGTGGATTTCATCTTTCTCATATAAATGCCTGTGGTCTGTCTCCAACACATTAAAAATAGAAGTATGGCATCCTTTACTTTAGCCGGCAGCTGACATCGGTGTGCCTGCTTTTGAGATGCATGACATCACTGTCATTCATGCCCCTTTCATGGGCTTCCTGACATCCACTGCAGGTCTCTGATCATCCGAAAGTGTGTATCGCAGTGCAGAATGGGCATCCTTGGATGCCCATCCAGCTGAAGTAGGTTCAGAGGTCAACAGGTTCTTTGTACGATGATCATTATGCACCTGCTCATGGACAGCATAAAATGAAGTGGCGGGCTGGATTTGGTTAGCGGGCCTTGAGCATGACACATCTGTTATATTATGACGTTCTCAAACTTACAGTGTCTGTTCTATTGTCATTATTCCATACTTGTATTATAGCCTATTTCTATGCCTGTGTTTTTGTGATGTTGTCAGAATATTATTTGCTATTATTCCTAGTCCATCTTCAATATGGATAATTTTACAGCAATCTGTCTAAAAATAAGAGTGTGAAATCATTCATGCATGCAAAAGGCATCACGACTATAAACACAACTGATACAGGTGTGCAATAAGTCAAAACGTTTGTCTTTATTTATAGGCTTTGCTATTATTAAGGGTAAAAAGTGTTAGGGTACCTTTACACGTCGCAACCACAGAGAGAAATATTGACGGCGATATGTCACCCTGCGACAATCGCAGTCAAAATCCCTCCCAATTGCGGCGTGTAAAGGTACCCTAACACCATTATAATTTTTTGGCTGCTTATTCCTGCAGTAGTCTCGTATGATGACAAATGTCTACTTACAGATAGGTATTTCTGAGGCATATTAGTGAGTGAATCCTTGAATTTTGTATTTGAGAACCTGCTATCATATTGTATTGTATTGTATTGTAATTATTATGTATGTAACAAGTTATCAACAACCTCAAGTTGTGCCTCAGTTAAAGTTTAAACCGCCAAACTCTACCTGGATTATGAAACAATCCTATTAGGAACATATTGGTTTCAATTGTGAGTCCTAGTGGTAATAGCGATGATAATGTCTGAAAACAGCTGTGGAATCAATGGTGCTTTATAAGTGTGTAAAATACAGTTGTGGCCAAAAGTATTGACACCCCTGCAATTCTGTCAGATAATACACAGTTTCTTCCTGAAAATGATTGCAAATTCTTTGGTATTATTATCTTCATTTAATTTGTCTTCAGTGAAAAAACACAAAAAGAATTGTCCTAAAGCCAAATTGGTTATAATTCCACACCAAACATAAAAAGGGGGTGGACAAAAGTATTGGCACTGTTAGAAAAATCATGTGATGCTTCTCTAATTTGCGTAATTACCAGCACCTGTAACTTACTTGTGGCACCTAACAGGTGTTGGCAATAACTAAATCACACTTGCAGCCAGTTGACATGGATTAAAGTTGACTCAACCTCTGTCCTGTGTCCTTGAGCATGGAGAAAAGAAAGAAGACCAAAGAACTGTCTGAGGACTTGAGAAACCAAATCGTGAGGAAGCATGAGCAATCACAAGGCTACAAGTCCATCTCCAAACACCTCAATGTTCCTGTGTCTACCGTGCACAGTGTCACCAAGAAGTTTAAAGCCCATGGCACTGTGGCTAACCTCCCTAGATGTGGACGGAAAAGAAAAATTGACAAGAGATTTCAACGCAAGATTGTGCGAATGGTGGATAAAGAACCTCGACTAACATCCAAACAAGTTCAAGCTGCCCTGCAGTCCAAGGGTACACATTGTCAACCCATACTATCCTTCGGTGTCTGAATGAAAAGGGACTGTATGGTAGGATACCCAGAAAAACCCCACTTCTTACCCAGAGATATAAAAAAGCCAGGCTGGAGTTTGCCAAAACTTACCTAAGAAAGCCTAAAACGTTTTAGAAAAATGTTCTCTGGTCAGATGAGACAAAAGTAGAGCTTTTTTGGCAAAGGCATCAACATAGAGTTTACAGGAGAGAAAAAGAGGAATTCAAAGAAAAGAACACCGTCCCTACAGTCAAACATGGCGGAGATTCCCTGATGTTTTGGGGTTGCTTTGCTGCCTCTGGCACTGGACTGCTTGACCATGTACATGGCATTATGAAGTCTGAAGACTACCAACAAATTTTGCAGCATAATGTAGGGCCCAGTGTGAGAAAGCTGGGTCTCCCTCAGAGGTCATGGGTCTTCCAGCAGGACAATGACCCAAAACACTTCAAAAAGCACTAGAAAATGGTTTGAGAGAAAGCCCTGGAGACTTCTAAGGTGGCCAGCAATGAGTCCAGACCTGAATCCCATAGAACACCTGTGGAGAGATCTAAAAATGGCAGTTTGGAGAAGGCACCCTTCAAATATCAGGGACCTGGAGCAGTTTGCCAAAGAACGGTCTAAAATTCCAGCAGAGCATTGTAAGAAACTCATTGATGGTTACCAGAAGCGGTTGATCGCAGTTATTTTGGCTAAAGGTTGTGAAACCAAGTATTAGGCTGAGGGTGCCAATTCTTTTGTCTGGCCCATTTTTGGAGTTTTGTGTGAAATGATCAATGTTTTGCTTTTTGCTTCATTCTCTTTTGTGTTTTTTCATTGAAGACAAATTAAATGAAGATAATAATAACAAAGAATTTGTGATTGCAATTATTTTCAGGAAGAAACTGAGTATTATCTGACAGAATTGCAGGGGTGTCAATTCTTTTGGCCACAACTGTAAATATATTCACTGCATGCCAAATTATTATTCAAACTAGATGGTGGCCCGATTCTAACGCATTGGATATTCTAGAATATGTATGTAGTTGACACACTGTGACTGTCAGAACTTGTTAAGCCAACATGAGTGAACTACAGATATATATAATATAAAGCTGAATGTGTGTGTGTGTATGTGTGTATGTATGTATGTATGTCCGGGATTGGCATCTACACCGTCGCAACTACAGCCACAAAATTTTGCACAGTCACACGTCTAGACCCCGAGAGCGTCATGGGCTATGTTGTGAGGCAAAATTTTAACCCCGCGCGTTCCAGTTCACCAAACAATTTTGCCCCTATCTACATAATGGGGAAAAAGTGAATGGAAAAGTGTTGAGGAAAATCGACAGCTGTCAGCTATAGGAACAAAATTTTGCACAATCACACGTCTGGAGCCCGGGAGCGTCATAGGCTATGTTGTGAGGCGAAATTTTAACCCCACGCATTACAATTCACCAAACAATTTTGCCCCTATCTACATAATGGGGAAAAAGTGACAGTTACCAGTTGACAGTTGTGAATGAGAGGGGCTTAATGATAGCGCCAAAGACTAACAGCACATACCAGCATATAGTCACTAAGGTGGGGCCCCAACATGAGATATTCACCACGCACGGGGACATGTATACACACCACACGCACACAATGAGTAACAGCAAGTGTACAGTCGCTAAGGTGCAGCCCCAATATTGGATACTCACCACGCACCCAAACAAACACACACACACCACAAAGAGACACACACAACACAGAGAAACACCCCCACACCCCCACGGGGACACACACACACCCTATAGCAGGGGTCTCAAACTCCAGGCCTCGAGGGCCGCACACAGTCCAGGTTTTCAGGATTTCCTTAGAATTCGACAGTTGGTCATTTGATTACCAACTGTCAAATACTATGGAAATCCTGAAAACCTGCACTGTGTGAGGCCCTCGAGGCCTGGGGTTTGAGACCCCTGCCTTATAGCGACACATGCACTCACCCCACAGGGACACACACACACACACAACACAGACACACACACACCACACAGACACCCCCCACATGGACACACACACATACACACCCTATAGGGACACATGCACTCACCCCACAGGGACATACACACACACACCACAAAGAGACACACACACACCACACAGACCCCCCCACAGGGACACACACACATACACACCCTATAGGGACACATGCACTCACCCCACAGGGACACACACACACACCACAAAGAGAGACACACAACACAGAGACACACACACCCCACACAGACACCCCCCGCACAGGGACACACACACATACACACCCTATAGGGACACATGCACTCACCCCAAAGGGACACACACACACACCACAAAGAGACACACACAACACAGATACACACACACCACACAGACACCCCCACAGGGACACACACACATACACACCTTATAGGGACACATGCACTCACCCCACAGGGACACACACCACAAAGAGACACACACAACAGAAACACACACCACACAGACCCCCCCCCCCCACAGGGACATACACACCCTATAGGGACACATGCACTCACCCCACAGGGACACACACACCACACAGACAGACACAGATGTGCACAAATCACCTCACACAACTCGCCTCATACATATGCTATCTTTAATTTCCAAATATAAACATCTGATTAAAAACAGCCAATGTGCAACTCATGTGCCATATAGGGAATTAAGTCAGATGTCAGTCACATGAGCTGTCTATTATGTGTATGTGTGAGGTAACATATACTGCCCGGCTAGGGGGAGGGTTTACTGTTGGCTGGAGATTTATTAGGCTGCCTATAGCAACCAATCACAGCTCAGCTTCTATTTTCTTACATGTCATTAATATGACATATTCAAATTCTATTTTGTTATAGCTAACATCAGTTATTTATTAACCTGGGCGTAGCCGGGTAGTACAGCTAGTATATATATATATAGCAGCTCTATGGTATATGGTGGTACATTACAGCACATGTATAGCAGCACTATAGCATATGGCGGTACATTATAGTAAATGTATAGCAGCACTATAGTATATGGTGGTACATTACAGTACATGTATAGCAGCGCTATGGTATATGGCGGTACATTAGTATACATGTATAGCAGCGTTATGGTATATGGTGGTACATTACATTACAGGTATAGCAGCGCTATAGTATGTGGTGATACATTACAACACATGTAAAGCAGCACTATGGTATATGGCGATACATTACAGCACATGTATAGCAGCACTATGGTATATGGCGGTACATTACAGTACATGTAAAGTAACACTATAGTATATGGCAGTACAGTATAGCACATGCAGCGGTGTAACTAGGTTTCATGGCGCCTGGGGCAAAGATCCATTTCGGCGCCCCTACCCCCAGAGTAGGTGAGGAGCGGGGGGGGGGGGGGGGGTGCTGTCAGCTGTGGCCACTGGGAGGTGGAGGGGAGGAGGACAGGAGAGTGAGGTTTTTGGCAAAAGGGAGGAGGACAGGAGAGTGAGGCTTTTGGCGAAAGGGAGGAGGACAGGAGAGTGAGGCTTTTGGCGAAAGGGTGGAGAGGTTAGTGGGATACAGACATAATGGAGGAATCTCCAGTACTCACTTCAGGTCTGACATCTTGTGATCCTGGAGCTTCCCCTCCCCCTCCTGCTGGTGCCGACTGCAGACCTTCACAGAAAGCAGAGCAGGGGAGAGGACACCATTTCTTTACTTTGTCCTCTTGGTCCTGCTCTCCTGATCACAGACCTCTCCTTGCTGCATTTACACCCTGAGACTCTACAGCAGGTCTGTGCTGGAGGATGGGGCGCTGCTGTAGAGTCGAGGAGCAGTGAGAGCAGAGTGGGGGGGTGATTGTGCTGAGTCTCCCATCCCCCATCCTATGCACAGACTCCCGGGGCTGGAGAGAGGACACGACACCCATCATTCTGTGCATGGCTCACTGCAGCCTGACCTGACCCTACTCACTCCCCGACCTCTGCATGATAAGGAATTACCATGAAGATGCATCTGCTACCGCTTCTCAATCTCTTCCTGTGATGAACGAGGAGGAGTGCAGCTTGATGTGAGCACACAGCGTCATGACCTCCAGTCTGAGCAGAGAGACTGGGGTCCACAGGGGAGCCTCCAGTACCTTGGAGGGTGCTGCGGCTGCGTTCTATGTGCACTGCGGACAGTGCACACTTGCTAAATAACAGCGGGGACAGGTGCAGGGGGCAAGCCCACAGGGGTTTAGCTGGTACCCCGGCAGGCCAGACCGACACTGACTATGGGGCTCCGTTGACTAGCAGCAAGCAGCACATAGCTAGTCAGCGGAGCCCCATAGTAACCCGATGTTTACCTTAGCACTGGCCCGCCGATTTGCTTGCCGGTTTAAGCCCCGCCGCACCTATTGCAGCCATGGTTGAGGAAGGGGGGGGTGCCGCCGGCGCCCTCCACTGAGTTGCGCCCGGGGCAAAAGGTCCGGCTGCACCCCCCTAGATACGCCCCTGAGCACATGTATAGCAGCACTATAGTATATGGCAGTATATTACAGTATATGTACAGGTGCACTATAGTATATGGTGGTATTTTATAGCACATGTATAGCAGCACTATAATATATGGAGGTACATTATATTACATGTATAGCAGTGCTATGGTATATTGCGGTACATTACAGCACATTTATAGCAGCACTATGGTATATGGCGATACATAACAGCACATGTATAGCAGCGCTACAGTATATGGAGGTACAGTATAGCACATGTATAGCAGCACTATAGTATATGGCAGTATATTACAGTTTATGTACAGGTGCACTATAGTATATGGTGGTATTTTATAGCACATGTATAGCAGCACTATAGTATATGGCGGTACATTACAGTACATGTATAGCAGTACTATGGTATATGGTGATACTCTGCTCCCCGCGCCCCCCGCTCCTCCACAGTAAAAGTAAAAAAAATCCTCAGTGAGGATACTTACCTGTCCGCCGGCTCGCTCCACCTCTGTCCTCTAGGTCCTACAGGCCTTTAGGACTCGTTGTTGCCTGGGAAACCGATCAGCTGATTGATCACATGACGGCTAACTGCCGGGGGGCAGAATGGAGCAGGGGGGCAGGATGGAGACGGGGGGGGGGGGGGCAGGATGGAGCCGTGGGGGTCGGGATGGAGCCAGGGGGGAGCACAATGGAGCTGGAGGGGGGGCAGGATGGAACTCGAGGGGGGGCAGGATGGAGGCGGAGGGGGGGCAGGATGGAGGCAGGGAAACAAGAACAGCAGGGGGCAGGATGGAGGTGGGGCAGGATAGAGCGAGCCGGGCAGGATGGAGCGAGCCGGGCAGGATGGAGTGAGCGGGGAAGGATGGAGTGAGCGGGGAAGGATGGAGCCTTACATCTATTTCAAGGAGTCCTCTAAGGATATGATATCTGTGTAATCTCAATCACACTGGGATAGCATATATCTACATGAGCACTGTTGGATACTTTACTTAGTTGAGAGAGACCAACACCATTTCTACTCACTGGTGGTGGCCTCTATATAGATCTGTCCCCCTGTTTTTGCTAACCTCATTAAGACAGATATACGGGGATGACAAATCAGGCTTTTTTCCTACTACTTACAGAAAGGACCCCCATATGTGTGGGAGGCTATTACAGACACACATGTGACCAACAGACAAAAGCTATACCACTCTACGGGAAACAAGGGGAATAACCTGGTATCAGATTCCACAATACGGGTGACCTGAGTATCGAAAGGAACCCGCCCATCATCTGATGTATCTTATCGTATACCCTGATGCTGAAGCTCCTGAAGAGCCTTTAAGTATCAAGAAAGGCGAAATGCGTCGGGAAAAAAAGACCATAACCTGTGGTCATATAAGTTTATACATCGTCTATTGTATAAAAAAGGATGCTAAATGATTGATAATTGATGTTATGATCACTGGGAGACCTGACCCCTGACATTCACAAACTAGGGAACTCCGCATGTGACACAAACTAACAGTAACTATGTGTGACGGACTGACGAAATTATAAATAATCCTTTTCGGGCTTGAAATCTGGAATCAGACAACCCTGATAAGGATTACGCTTGACACTATTACTGAGAGGATAACACATATGGGATCATCATTTCACCCATAATACAATAGAGATTGTGCTTTGGGTGTGGGGGAGGGTTATATGTAAAATTGTTTGTAGACACTTAACACTGTGACACGAGTCCACACAGGACATTTTTAAAGAGAATACAAGAGCAACATTTTGCAAAAATTGAAAGTTCTTAAAAGGTAAAGAGCTAAAATTTTGACAAACCAATGATAATTGGTGTTAGTAAAACCATCTGGGCCCGGACCAGAGGACCTTTCAGTAGAATGGATTAGTTGTCCTATTTCAGTGATAGACATGGGAGTATTTAGATCACTTAGCTGAGCCGCTGATACTTTAGGAATTGAAATTATTTCTAGGAAGTTACCAATTTCTTATAGATTGGGCTGAACTGTATGGGGATCCTCTTTTAGGTTGTACAGTAAATAATAAAATCGCCTAAATTCTTTAGCTATGTCGATCGGATTTAGTACTTTAGTCCCATCAGGTTTATTCAAGTATGCAATCCTATTTTTTATTTCCCTTTTTGATTCTCCTAGCTAAAATCTTCCCTGCTCTATGTCCCATTGCATAATATTTTGTTTTGGACTTTTTAAGAGCTTTTTTGTTCTGGAATAAAAGTAGAGCACGCAGCCTCATTCTATGTTCCATTATTTTTTTGTGACAACTGTGAGGTGGGTTTTTCTTGTTGATTTGTTCCAGGTTGTTATATTGAGTAAATAGGACTGACACTGCTGCAATCTTATTAAAAATGCCTCTCATGTATGCTTTGTGGGCTGACTATACTACTTCGTATGAGGTTATTATCATTTATGTCAAAGAAGTCTTTTAATTTGGTCTCTATTAATTCAATGTTTTGTTTGTTGGTCAGTAAAAAATCATTTAATTGACACCTATTTGCTTTGACCAAAGAGTTCCTAACACATATGGTAAGTAAGACAGGAGCATGGTCAGACCATGAGATCACACCTATCGTTGCCTCAAGCGCACAACCTAGAATTCTATCATCCACAAAAATATCATCTATCCTGCTATAGGAATTAAATCTAGGGGAAAATTGTGAGTAATCTCTGTCAGAGCTGTGGAGATATCTCAAGATGTCATGCAAGTTATATTCTGAAACCAGTGATTTCATCTCTCCCCTAGCGGTACGTCTGTTTCAGCAATCTAACACCGCAGACGTGGGGAGGTTGAAATCTCCACTGACAATTTTAAACCCTTTGGAGAACACCTGAACTCGTTTAAGTGTTTGTCTAATAAATGAAAACTGGTGCGTATTTGGAGCATATAGAGATACAATCGTGTAAAATAAAACGTGACGTCAGTGCCAGTGGCAGAGCCCTCCCTGCTGTTTGAATAAAGCATAAAGCAGGGCGGGCTCTGCTGCTGATGTCACACAATGCCGCTCTGTGCGTCAGTGTGATTGACAGAGCAGGAGAAGAGGAGGGCAGAACAGGAGGTGGCGGCATTCACATACAAGGGGCTGAATATACACAGAGGAGGAAGGAGGACTGTGCCAGCGGTGACGACCTGTTAATAAGATCCCACCCATTAGACCTCTTATCTTTAAGCTTTATAAAGTGTATTTCTCGGGGTAAAGGGGGGCTAGAGACATGGGGGACCCCTTCCCTGAATGCAGGAGACATGCTGCATTCAGTGCTGCATTTACTTTGCCATGCAGCAGGGGGGTGACAGATCCTTTTTAACTTACAAAAGCTTGCAGCTACAAACATTATAGTCCCAAGTTTGGGCCACAGTTTTTACAGATGTTGGCCGCTTAACATGCTAGGATATCGTTAACGATATCCTTGAAACGTCATGGATTTCTGATCGTTCAAAAGATAAAGTTAGTGCATTGTTGCGTGAAAACAAACGATGTAGGATGGAAAAACCGTTGGAACGTTCATCCAAAATTTGAGATCCGGACCTCAAATCTCTCGTTCATTGTCCAATTAACATCCTAGGAAGCAGTAACATCATTCAGTGTGAAACCTTTTTGAACGATGTCGTTCATATTTCTCCTATTCCTGCCGCTTTGTAAAATCATTCAAATGTTCTTCTCCAAATAGCTGGAGTGTTGCCAAATTTAAGATCGTTAACGATATCCTTGCGTGTGACAACGCACTAACGATGTTGGAAGGATCGAGGTCACGTGACAAAGCAAACAATCTCGTTCACCTATATCCTAGCGTGTGAAGTGACCTTTACAGTAACCTTTGGTGTACTAGAGTACTTAAAGCTAAAGACCTATAATGAGGGAAAAAAAAATAAGTTATATACTTACAAACTGTCTCCAGTTGGAGACTGGAAAGGCAGGATCCAGGCTCCATTCCTCCTCCTCGCGCTGTCTCCACATGCCCCACTGGGCGTCCTCGCTCCCTCTCCGGCTGTGTGACGTCTTCTCTGAAGTTCCCGCCTCCTGTGATCGTGTGATGCCCGGGCAGGATATGACATTCCGGCCCGGGCATCACATGATCACAAGAGGCGGGAACTTCAAAAAAGACGTGCATTGTGGGGCTGATCATGTGGTATTGGCCGGCTTCAATATGCTCACTGCGCATGCGTGAGAGTCACCCGTACCACGTGATCGGCCTCACAATGCATCGGGCCGGATATGATGTTCCGACCTGGGCATCACATGTGCACAAGAGGCGGGATATTCAAAAAAGACCTCACACAGCCGAAGGGGGAGCGAGGATGCCCAGCGGGGCGTGTGGAGACAGTACGAGGAGGAGGAATAGAGCCCGGAGCCCGCCTTTCCAATCTCCAACTGGAGACAGTTTGTAAGTATATAACTTATTTTTCTCCCTCATTATAGGTCCACTTTAGCTCAGCTAGGGATGGTTAGGAATTAGATAAGAAAGTGAAGGACAGGTAGAGAGAGGTTACAGGGGTAGATCCAGGTGACAGGTTCACTTTTATATAATGAAAACAGCATTGGGTTTTTTCTTAGCACTTTCAAGATTGTCTATTGAGAGTAGGAATCTCCATTTTTAGACATTTTGTTTAGCTCTTCAATCATGTGTGCATAGCCACTGTTTATTTTAAGGTGAATTAGACTTAAATTGGCAAGGCCTGTGTCACACCCCAGGGTACTGAGCTTTCGGGCTCGGGTTTCGGTCTGGGATGTTACGGGTGGCTGCCCGAGGCCGTAGCCCTGGCGGGTCAGATGAATAAGGGGTCATTTACAAGGATTATATACAAAGTTTTGTCGTGACGCCACCTGCAGTGTCTGGTGAGGGATCACCAGCGCCGCTACAGTCCTCCGGAGGTCGATGGGATTGCGGCAGTGATGGTATAGTCCCTGCAGGCAGGACTGGGACCTCCGGGGCAGTATGGAAAGGGTGGACAGGTTACAACAGAGCTGGGACGGTTGGAGAGTATAGGAATAGTCTGTGGTGAGGCATGGTGAAGGAAAAGAAGGATGCACGCACACAGCAGAAGTCTCTTTAACTTTTTACTGATGACTTGTAGGTAAATCGCCCAGAGCACTGACGGGTAGCTGGGCTGCACAGTGGGCTCCCACGGCAAGTGGGTATAAGGCCTCCTCCTCAGTGTGCTTACTGGGGCACAGTCTATTAGATCCTGACTCGCCTCCACTATCTTCCCATTTCTGTATCTCTCTCTTCCTCCTGTGCGGTCTCCGGGACGACCTTTCTCCTGAACTGCAGTGCCCTGCTAGTCCTGGCTCCCTCTCTATGACTTTGTCAGGAGACCGGGTAGCTGAAGCTTCCTTGGTGCCAAGGGGTTCTCTGTGGGACTTGTAGTTCTCCACTGTTGTGAGATCCCCAATATCGGCTTCTCGTCTGGGGCGAACTCACGATCTGAGCTACCTGCTCCCCTGTTTCTGTTTCTTCTCTAGGCTCCCTGCCTTCAGTGCCACTTAGGCTGGTGGGACAATGAAGGGCTACTCTGGGTCACTGGCTCGGGCCTACACGTGGCACCAAGCCCCAGAACTCTCCTGCATCTCTTCTAGCGTCTGCCACACTCTGACTAGCTCCTCCTCAGCAGCAGTATATATAGGGGATCCTGCCTAAGCGCAGCAGATTGAGCTTCCCCTACTGTGTCGGGGTGGAAGGTGTTGTTTGCAGTAGTACCTAACGTGGAAACCCAGCTGTGCAGAAGAGAGATATGTGGTTACCTGCGTTGACAGGGTGCCACACCTGTCCATCAACATTTGCAGGATCAGCAGACAGTGTAATGTGTATGGGCTCCTCCCAACTGTGTCTGAAAGATGTTGTGAGAAGAGAAGGATCTGACCTGCTGTGTTTCAACAACTAATCTCTTTCCTCTTCTGAAGAGAAGATGCTGCCATGAGATCTGGAAGCGTCTCTCCTGTAGGCTGGTTTCACACTGCGGTCAGATCAGGTCAGGTTTTGTGATCCAAAACCAGGAGAGGAACTTGCAGAGAAAAAGTATAATTGAAAGATTGACACCTGTTCTAGGTTTTGGAGTCACTCCTGGTTTTGGCACACAAAACCTGACCTGAACTGACCGCAGTGTGCAACCAGCCGTAGACAGCAGCACAGTAATGCACTGGCAAGTAGAACGATCTCTGTCATGAGAAATAGCTGTAGGTTTACACGGGTAGATATCTAAAACAATATCGTTTAAACGTCACGCTTTTGACATCGTTCGAGCGATATAGTTCTTGCATCGTTGCGTGTAAACGCAGGATATCTGAAGGAAAAATCGTTGATTCAGACATCTAAAAAGTGTGCTCAGGACCTCACTTTTATCGTTCGTCGTACAATTAACGCTGCAGAAATGTGCAGCATTGTTCAGTGTGACACCAAGATGAACAATATCGTTCTGAATTCTCCTATTCCTGCCACTTTATTCAATCGTTCGCAAAGTTGTAATGAACGACGCTGGCGCGTTGCCAAATTACACATCGTTAACGATATCCTTGCGTTTGACATCGCACTAACGATGTCGAAACAATTGCAGTCACGTGACATTCCAAACTATATCGTTTCAGGTATCTGAGCGTGTGAACCCACCATTAGCCTTCAACTAAATGATTATACTGCCTTGTATGTGTGTTTTAACCCACCTTTCTCAGGAAGAGTTGAGTCCACAAGCAGGTGTTTTGCAATTTTATTTATTTAAAAAAGCACCTGAAAATCCTAGTTTCCTCTCGAATTCCTAATTAAAATACTTTTAGCAATTAGCACTGGAAAAAGTCATTAAAACAGAGGTTTATTTACAATGTCTTTCTTCCACTGTGGATGTGCACATAATGTGTTTAATAAAAAAAAAAAAAGTTGAATAAAAAAAAAATAGAAGCTATGAATAGTACAACTGTTTGTGGGTTAGTTTAGTGAGATTGTGTTTCTAATCATCAGAGAACATTTTATTACTAATAAATGCAGAAGTCAGAGTACCGTAATTATAATTGCTTCATTTACTTTTTCTTGAAAATATACACAGAACTTTAGAAGTTATAAGCAAGCATGGAAAACAATGCTGAAAAGTAGGAATGCTTTCAGAAAAAGAAGTGTTAATCTATTAAAATAACCTATGTGAATGAACGAAAGAGAAATTTAAATCAAATTAATATTTGGTATGGTCACCTTTTGCCTTCAAAACTGCATGAATTCTTTTCTGTACACTTGCACAAAGTCAAGGATTTTGTAGGATTATAGTCAGAAGTACGAGTAAAGGCTGCTTCAAATGCTAGGATATCGTTAACGATATAGTTGAAACGTCACAGATTTGAGATCGTTCAAACGATATCGTTAGTGTGTCGTTGCGTGCAAATGAACGATGCAGGAAGGAAAAATCATTGGAACGTTCATCCAAAATTTGAGACCTGGATCTCAAATCTATCGTTCATTGTCCAATTAACGTCCTGGGAAGAAGCTACATCTTTCAGTGTGACACCTTTTTGAACGATGTCGTTCATATTTCTCCTATTCCTGCCGTTTTGTAAAATCGTTCAATCATTCTCCAAATAGCTGGAGCGTTGCCAAATTTAACATCGTTAACGATATCCTTCCGTGTGACAACGCACTAACGATATCGGAAGGATCACGGTCACATGACATAGCTAACGATCTCGTTCACCTATATCCTAGCGTGTGAAGTAACCTTAAGTAATTACTTCAAACAGTTGCTAATCATCAGTTTCATATGTAGGTTGACGGGACCTTTACTCATTTTTAAGCCTCCTACACAGCTGTTGCTGTTTCTGTTAATGACTGTGTTTCACACATGCAATATTGCTTGCAATTTCACTGGCAATTTGCTGGTTGCAGTGAAATCATGGACACATTGTTCTATTTTGTTGCCGTGTGCAAATGGAACAATGTGTCCATGATTTCACTGCAACCAGCAAATTTCCAGTGAAATTGCTAACAATATTACTGCGTGACGGTACCTTTAGAAACAGCCAAACTCTGCGACAAAGGTGAAGTTGTGGAAGGCAGTTTCATACCACAGGTTAGGCCGGCTTCACACCACGGTTTAATATGATCCGGGGGTGAACCTGACAGCCCCGGACTGGATCTGGACACAGAACTGGAGAGCAAATATGCCCTCCGGTCCGGTGTGCAGCCAGATCCCTCTAATTGAAGCCGCTGATTTTTCAAGATCGCGGATAGCAGGGAGCTAACTGCGATCCTAAAATTACAGCAGTGTGCAGCCGCCGGTGTCCAGTTCCTGGATCCGGGAGGATCCAATTTGGGGTGATTTTTCTCACCGGACACAAAATTACTGCATGGTCCGATTTTGTGTCCGGGAGAAAAATCCGATTCCTCCTGGATTCTTCCGGACACATGGAAACCGGATTGCAGAGAGCTGCCATCCGGCTCCATCCGGCCCGATAGGATACTATGGGGCCAAAATCCAGTCCGGCGCTGTCCGATTTACATCGGACAGCCCCAGATCGAATTGTGTCACGGTATGAAGCCGGCCTTATCCACCATAGCAAAACTCGGCACCCCAACAAGACATAAGGTATTTAAACTATTTCCCTAAATTCTCTTCCAGACAAAGATTTCAATGCAGTCTATAAATTGTGGTGCAAAAAAAAAATGGCAGCAGCTCTTGAGCACCGATGAGTCAAAATGTGAAATAATTGACTGTAACAGAACGCAATTTGTTCAAAGGACTGGAGAGCAGTACAATTATGAATGCCTACAGGCAGTGAAGCATGGTGGAGACTCCTTGTAAATTTGGGGCTGCATTTCAGCAAATGGATTTGGGGATTTGATCTGCATTACTGGTGTTCTCACTGCTAAGAAATACAGGCTGATACTTATCTATCATGTGATATCATCAGGGAGGTGTATGATTGGCTTTACATTTATTCTGCAGCAGGGCAATAACAGTAAACACACAGCCAATGTAATTAACCCCTTCCCACCAAGGCGATTTTCTATTTTTTTGTTTTTGTTTCTTTTCTCCCCTTCTTCCAAGATTTATAACATTTTAATTTTTTTATCAACATAGTTGTATGAGGGCTTGTTTTTTGTGGGATGAGTTGTATTTTTGAATGACTCGTTTCATTCTGCCACAGCGTTCCAGGAAACAAGAGAAACATCAAAGTGTCCAAAAAATTTGCAACTTCATTATGTTTTTTTTAAATTTATCTACAATGTTTAATATCTGATAAAACTGACCTAGTAATACAGTTTCCAGGTCTGTATGAGAATTTAAATACCAAACGTATATAGTTTTTTTAATTTAAAATTCAGAAATTCAGAAAAAGAACAGTAACGTTTTTTTAATCTTCAGGATCTGGGGCTGTGTGACGGCTTATTTATTGCGTCTTGAGCATTTTTAATGATACCATTTTGGGGTAGATACAATGTTTTGATTGTCTCTTTTGCATTTGATTGCAGTGTTGCGACAAACAAGCAAACATAATTCTGATGTTTTGATAATTTTCCTGTTACACCATTTACGGATCAGATTAATTTATTCTATACTAGTAAAAAGGCCCGATGCAATTGCATCGGGAGCGCGGTGAAATGAATTGTGTGTATACAGGCGGGTAAGTGGCTAGCAGAGTATACATGGGGCTCTGCGGGTAGCAGACTATACAGGTGGGTCTGTGGGTAGCAGAGTATACAGACTGCTCTGAGGGTAGCAGATTATACAGGCGGCTCTCTGGGTAGAAAAGTATACAGGCGGCTCTGTGGGTAGCAGAGTATACAGGCGGGTTTGTGGTTAGCAGATTATACAGGCGGCTCTGTGTGTAGCAGAGTATAGAGGCGGCTCTGTGGGTAGCAGAATATAGAAACGGCTCTGTGGGTAGCAGAGAATACAGGCGGGTCTGTGGGTAGGAGAGTATACAGGCGGCTCTGTGGGTAGCAGAGTATAGAGGTGGCTCTGTGGGTAGCAGAGTATAGAGGCAGCTCTGTGGGTAGCAGAGTATACAGGCGGCTGTGTGGGTAGGAGAGTATACAGGCGGCTCTGTGGGTGTCAGAGTATAGAGGGGGCTCTGTGGATAGCAGAGTATGATGTGGCGGGAGGCTGGAGGAGTGAGGGGAGCAGAGGCTGGAGGGGTGAGGAGACCAGAGGCTGGAGTGGTGAGGAGAGGTCCAGATGGAGGGGTGAGGAGAGGTCCGGCTGGAGGGGTGAGGAGAGATGCGGATGGAGGGGTGACATCACCCCTCGGCGGCAGGACGTGGCTGCGTGCTGGGGCTGATCGCAGCCCCAGTCACACGGCATTGTCCTCTGCGGCGGGTTGGGTGATGCAGAGAGGGATCAGTTCTTGCCCTCAGGTCACACATGTGACCTGAGCGGAAGGAGCGGATTGGGCGTGTGTGTGGTAAAGACAGGACAGTCATCTGATTGGTCTAGGACGCCAAGTCCTGGGCAATGGGATGGGCGTCCTGTGTGTACAACACAGTGCCCAATCCGCTTGCAGGGGCGGCGGGGGCAGGCAATGGGAGTGAGCGGGGCGTGTCAGGCTTTGCAGGCTGACACGGTCCGCTCACTCCCATTGGCTGTTGCCGGCCACAGGACGACGTCCTTGGCTCCCGGCACCCGGCCACAACCCGTAGACCGCTACTCTACCAGCATGGCGACATTGAGAGCACAGCGGTGAGAGAGTGGCGAGGGGCGGAAGGCTCCGGCGGCATCCGGGCAGCATGGACCTCGCGGAGGGCGCAAGGGCGGTGGCGATGGAGCGGGGCCGACGGTTGGCAGGATGGCAGCGGTGTCAGGTAGTGCGGCTGAGGATGGAGGAGGCTGAGAGGATGGAGGAGGCTGTGAGGATGGAGGAGGCTGTGAGGCTGGAGGAGGCTGTGAGGCTGGAGGAGGCTGTGAGGATGTTGAGACTGTGAGGCTGGAGGAGGCTGTGAGGATGGAGGAGGCTGTGAGGATGGAGGAGGCTGTGAGGATGGGGAGGCTGTGAGGCTGGAGGAGGGTGTGAGGCTGGAGGAGGCTGTGAGTCTGTGAGGCTGGAGGAGGGTGTGATGCTGGAGGAGGCTGTGAGGATGGAGGAGGCTGGAAGAGGCTGTGAGACTGGAGGAGGCTGTGAGACTGGAGGAGGCTGTGAGGCTGGAAGAGGCTGTGAGGCTGGAGGAGGCAGTGAGGCTGGAGGAGGCTGTGAGGCTGGGGGAGGCTGTGAGGCTGGAGGAGGATGTGAGGCTGGAGGAGGCTGTGAGGCTGGAGGAGGCTGTGAGGATGGGGAGGCTGTGAGGCTGGAGGAGGCTGTGAGGCTGGAGGAGGCTGTGAGGATAGGGAGGCTGTGAGGCTGGAGGAGGATGTGAGGCTGGAGGAGACTGTGAGGCTGGAGGAGGCAGTGAGGATGGGAGGCTGTGAGGCTGGAGGAGGCTCTGAGGCTGGAGGAGGCTGTGAGGATGGGGAGGCTGTGAGGCTGGAGGAGGCTGTGAGGCTGGAGGAGGCTGTGAGGATGGGGAGGATGTGAGGCTGGAGGAGACTGTGAGGCTAGAGGAGGCAGTGAGGATGGGGAGGCTGTGAGGATGGGGAGGCTGTGAGGCTGGAGGAGGCTGTGAGGCTGGAGGAGGCTGTGAGGATGGGGAGGCTGTGAGGCTGGAGGAGGCTGTGAGGCTGGAGGAGGATGTGAGGCTGGAGGAGGCTGTGAGGATGGGGAGGCTGTGAGGCTGTGAGGCTGTAGGAGGCTGTGAGGATGGGGAGGCTGTGAGGCTGGAGGAGGCTGTGAGGCTGGAGGAGACTGTAAGGCTGGAGGAGACTGTTAGGATGGGGAGGCTGTGAGGCTGGAGGAGGCTGTGAGGATGGGGAGGCTGTGAGGATGGGGAGGCTGTGAGGCTGAAGGAGGCTGTGAGGCTGGAAGAGGCTGTGAGGATGGAGGAGGCTGTGAGGCTGGAGAAGGCTGAGGATGGGGAGCCTGTGAGGCTGGAGGAGGCTGTGAGGATGGGGAGGCTGTGAGGCTGGAGGAGACTGTGAGGCTGGAGGAGACTGTGAGGCTGGAGGAGGCAGTGAGGATGGGGAGGCTGTGAGGCTGGAGGAGGCATTTACTGTACTGAGCATGCTCAGTACAGTAAAAGGTCTCCAAACAGGAAGGCAGGGTTAAAAAAAAAAAAAAGTTAATGCTCACCTCTCCCCGAGCCCCCGCCGTCACCTGCCGTCTTCCTCCAAGCTTCCGGTGGCTGCCGCAGGCTGCCAGTGTCTGCAGAGCTCTTCTAGTGCAGTTCAGGACCTGCGGTGATGTCACAGTCACGTGACACCAGGTTACCATGGAGTAACCTGGTGTCACGTGACTGTGACATCACCACAGGTCCTTGACTGCAGTAGAAGAGCTCTGCAGACACTGGGAGCCTGCGGCAGCCACTGGAAGCTTGGAGGAAGACGGCAGGAGACAGCGGGGGCTCGGGGAGAGGTGAGCATTAACTTTTTTTTTTTTTAAGGGTAGGGCGGCTGCGGCTCGTGATGAAGCTGCGCGTCATCACTCGCAGTCCCGCAAAGCATGTTGGGATTCGGCGACAACGCCTGAATTCCCAACTGCCGATTATATAAGTAGAAGAATGTTAATAGATCAGACATTTGTAAATCCTGCAATACTATATATGTGCTTGTTCGGTTGTTTTTAAATTATTTATTTTAAATGGGGAAAATTGGAGGTGATTTGAACTTTAGTTTTTTTATTCCTTTATGATTTTTAAAACTTTTAAAAAAATTTATTACAGTATTTAATAGTCCACCAAGGGGACTTGAAGCTGTAATTTTCCGATCACCTGTGCTATAGAGGCCAGTGCACTAGCATTGCTCTGTACAGCAGAAATCATGATCTCTAATGAATTCCAGCTTGTAGGTAGCATTCACTGGATCATCTTGATGACAGGCACAGAAGTCATCAGCTGACATCCTGACTGTCCTGACTACCCAAATACACCACACGATCACATGATAGGGGTGCTGAAGAGTGGGATTAGCGATGCGCTTCCTATCAGCGCTTGCTAAATGCTGCTGTCAGAGATTGACAGCAGCATTTAACTGGTAAGTAGCCACTGGTAGATCTCTGATCCACCCACAACTGTTAGAGGCACTTGACTGAATAAATCAGCTGCCAAGTGCTGGGAAAGATGCAGGCTTAGTATTTGAGCCCACATCAAAGACAGTGACATGAAAAAAAATACATCATAAAGGGCTTAAGTACTTTTTTAGCATATCTTTACATATGTAAATGAGTTCTGGAAATTATTTTATGAACTCCAGGGGTTATATAAAGAGACAGAAGGTTTTGCATAAACCAACATAAGATAGGTGGTCAGTTCTCCAAGATGTTTGGAACAATCTCCTTGCAAAGATCCTTCAAAAATGTATGCAAATAAACTCAGAAGAATTGATGCTTTGCTCGCTTGAAGATAATGGGCAATAACACCAAGGATTGTTTTGATTTGGATCTCTCTATCTTTCTTATTCACCTTCCATTTTGGTAATTGATAAAAAAAAATTATTAAGATTGTGCGCCATAATATACCATTTAATTAATGTTTTCAATTATTTAATATTACTAGGGATGAGCAAGTATTCGGTACACGGAAAGTAATGCGGTACTCGAAACATAGTGAGTATTTCACTACTCGCCTTGCAGTATTCTGATATCCTGCCCAGCATTAGTCAGTCACATTAATGCCACAGCCTTCTTGGTTGTGGTATTAGTATGATTAGCTGGCCGCCCAGCATCATACATGAGTCCTAGTCTATGACTCATAGGCTCTACAGTATATAAGCCCTGTAGCCGCCATTTTCTGCACATTGCAAGCAGAACACAGCTAGAAGAAGAGAAGCACATCTCACCTCCCCCTCCTACTGTCTCCCTCCCCACCCCCTTTAGACTGTGAGCCCTCGCGGACAGGATCCCCGCCCCTACTGTACCCGTATGACTAATTGTGATATGTCATCGTTTGTCGTCGTTTGTGGTCATCCTCGACCACCTGTTTCTGTCTACCCTCCAAATTGTAAAGCGCCATGTATCCTAATCGCGCTATATAAATACCTATTAATAATAAATAATAATAATAGCTAGTGTATGGAGAGTGTGAGCAACTGCTAGAGAGAGTTGTGCTTGTGCAAATCATCCAGAAATCCTCTGTAAAATCCAAAAGCTCTTACGAGAGCTACCAGTATTGTAGTACGAGGTGACTGTAGTGCAGGGACAGGCAGGAGCGTTACAGTACTACATAGTACAGTCATCAATATTTTAGCTCTTCTCAGAGCTGAAAATATAAGGTCAGGGAGTAGTGACAGTTTTCCCAGCTATTTTTGGGGTCACATATACCCCTGCAGGCCAATTTTTTGCCGTTGCATTGCTGTGTTCATACCGAATAGAATTCACGGTACCGCACAACTGACACGCAGCCAGCGTGTTGTGACTAGCAAGCGTAATATTTCACCTTAAACCTCAGGGCAATTTTTTTGGTGCCATTGCGGTGCTGTGTGTAAAACACAATGCAGTACTAGGCTGTAGTGTTACCTTCCACAAATAACTAACTGCTCCTTGTTCCCAATATCTGCATCTGAACATCTGCAGCTATGTCAGAAAAACCCCAAATTCCTAAAAAGTCTGTTGTGAAGGGACAGGGACACGGATGTGGTGTGGGGTTGTCAGTGGTGCCGGACAAGGCACAGAGTCTGGGAGACCGAAGAAGGTTGATTCAGCTATGTTCCTGGCGAAATTTCCTGGTCTGGAATGTAAACGGGTCTGAAAGCCAGAAGAGCAAGAGCAGATATGGTCTTGGATGGCTGATATGGCCTTCAAAAAAATTTTCTAGCATCACCCAATTGTCCACGACCACACAGTCTCCTGTCCATACAGAGAACGCTGGGTCATCCTATTCTTAATCTGTTCCTAGTTCATCATCCCGTCAGGAATCACAGGAAACATTTAACCCCAACCTTGGCCACTCAGAGGATCTGTTAGGTCTATTTTGGTGAAGAGGTGGAGGTTGATGGTGATGACAGTTGTCATCTGGCCAGTCGACAATATAAACACGGAAGGGGGATGACATGGACGACAAGGTGGACGAGGTGGTCGATGATGAGACCACCGATCTGACTCGGACCGCTGGCACAAAGAAGGTGGATTTGTAGTACGAGCAAAGGCACCAAGGGCTACGGGTTTGAGCAGATTGTGAAGTGTGTCAACTATTGCCAAGAGCAATCCCTGTGTGCCCCAGGTCAAGGTAAGGGTGGGTTCAGCCGCTGTCTGGAAATTTTTTTCAGATAGGCCTTCTGAACCAAATGTTTTCATCTTAGCATCTGCCATACGAAGGTGAGCAGAGGCCAGGGCAAAGGCAACCAAAGCACCACCAGTATGCAGAAACACATGGCAGCCAAGCACCCTAGTATGTGGGTGGAACAACAGGGTACCAAATCTGTATCTGCAGGTCAAACCACTGCCATGTCGCCTGTGATCCGTCGTTCCCAATATGCTGGGCATTAAGCAGGTGATTATACCTCTTGCTCACAATCTGCGGTTGCACAGATGCAGGACACAACAAGCTCATCCACGTTTTTGTCCCAGCCAAGCGTCCATGCTCTAGATATATGAAAGGAGGTATAAATACCAAACCACGCACCCACATGCACAAACACTGAACGCGCACATTGCCAAGTTGCTAGCCGTGCAGATGTTGCCATTTTGGCTTCTGGGGATACAGTCTTTCCGTGATCTGTAGGCTGTGGCTGCCCCACGATACTTGGTTCCCAGCCGACACTATTTTTCCTGGTGTGCCGTCCCCGTGTTACACCAGCATGTCTTAAACAATCTAAAGCGTGCGCTCATCAATGCTGTAACCGTGAAGGTCAACCTTACAACAGACACGTGGACAAGCACTTGTGGACAGGGATTATACATCTCTGTCACGGCACACTGTCTCAACCTGGTAGAGGGTGGGACAAAGTTTCAAACTGGACCATCACATATCCTACCCACACCACGAATAGCGGACCTAACCTCAATCAGGGTTCCCACCTCATCATATACCTCCTGTCTCCCCTCTTCCTCCTCCTCCTCTACTGCCTCATCATCCTATGCTTAGTTACCCTCCACATCATTCCCAAGTTGAGAGCTCTGCAGCAGTGCATCATCAAAGCGGCAACACGCTCTGCTGAAGTTCATCTGCTTATGTGAAACACCACACACTGCAGCAGAGCTGTGGCAAAGAAAAAAACAACAGACTGATCAGTGGCTCTCCCCACTGCAACTCCAGCCCACTCTGGTTGTCTGCGATAATGGGCGTAACCTGGTGGTGGCTTTAAAGCTTGGAAAGTTGGTACACGTGCCATGCATGGCTCCCATGCTGAACCTAGTGGTGCAGAAATTTATAAAAACATACTCTGACTTGTGGTACCTACTTGAGAAGGTGCGCCGTATTTGCGCCCATTTCCGCCATTCCTCAACCGCTGTTGCTGGTCTTGCAGCCCTTCAAAAGCAATTTAATTTGCCAAACCAATGACTCATTTGTGACCTGCTAACACGGTCAACTCAACATATCATATGTTGGTGAGGATAAGTGAGCAGCAGAGGGCTCTTGCTGAATACCAGCTTAAACATGCCCATCAGACTGAGACTCAGCTAAGACACAACAACTGTCGAGTGGGTGTGGATCGCTGACATTGTGTGAGGTGAATGATAACATTGAGTACTGCACCAAGCCTGTGAGCAGTGATCAGGCTATTATTAGTCTAACCATCCCTTTGCTATGTCTGCTGAAAGAATCGCTGCATAATCTAAAAATGGAGTCTTTGAGTGCCCAGGAGCTGGGTATGGAACAATATTTCACAATGGGTGATCCTATACAGCCCAGCCAATCTAATCAGGCAAGATTGGGGGATGAAGATGATGAGGAAGATGAGGAGGGAGAGGACTTCTTTTTCAGTGGTACCGAGGGGACCCTTCATGCAACACAGGAGACTCCCAACCCCAGCTTCATGTCTGTCCTGCATGGGTGGGCTGGAGAGAGGAGAAGGTGGAGGAGGAGAGTCAGTGTGAGGTGAGTATGGGTATTGTTTCTCCTTTCGGGGTCATAGAACATTTACCTCTTTGCAGCTTGGCACACTTCATATCTAACTGTCTGTGCCAAGACCCTTGCGTGATCCACATTTTCAACAGCAACCTATACCGGTTGGCTGCCTTTCTAGGCCCAAGGTACAAGGACAAATTTCCTTTGCTACTGTTGCAGTCACCAACGGGTTTCACAATAGAATCCTTCAAGAGGGCCATTGTTGATCTTTTAATGGCAACATCACCCTCAGACGCTGCAGCTAGCAGAGGTACCGTCTCTGTGCAACAGCATGCATTAATAGAGATAGACATGGCCAGCAGGTTCAAAAGAGGTCGTGGAAAAATGTCCACAAACTGGGCCATCTTCAATAAACTGGCTCATCAGCAAGGGCTAGCTGGGCCGGTAACAAAGTCAAAGAGGGAGAATTTGCACAAGATGGTCAACAACTATCTAAGTGACCATACCTACGTCCTTCCTGATGCTTCTGTTCCGTTTAACTACTGGGTATCCAAGCTGCATATTTGGCCAGACCTCTCCTTATATGCCTTAGAGGTGTTAGCCTGCCTTGCTGCTAGTGTGATGTCAGAGTGTGTTTTCAGTGCCGCTGGGGTAATCATCACAGATACATGCAGATGGCTGACTACAGAGTATGCAGACAGGCTGCCTCTGATAAAATTTAACAAGGACTTGATTTTGCAAGAGTATTTAAGCCCTCCTGATAACAGCATCCCAACCTAAAGTCACCCAAATTTTATTTTAGGCAACTGGTGATCATGTCCATCCCTTACCATACAAACCCCTTCTTTTCTTACACATGTTTTAAACTCCTGCTTGTGCAACATGTACCTCATGGTCAATAAGCTAAAAACAATGTTCCGTTAATGTTTTCCATCGGAGGAACTTGTGATGAGACTCTCCTTCCTTCATCAACCATAGCTCATTGAGCTAATCTTAGGCGACACTATAGTTATGCCTAGACATTGGCCACTGCAACTACGGTGCTAGTAGTCCTGGCATCACAATTGTTTGGCCCTTGAGGACTGCTTCTTTCATCAACCATGATATACAGCCCCTTGGGCTAATTTTTGGAGACATTATGGCTATGCCTGCATATTGGGTACTGCAAAAAACTATGCTAGTTGTTCTAGTAGTCCTAGCTTCATAATTGTTTGGTTCTTGAGGCCTTCTTCCTTCATCAACCATGGTACAGTTCCTTGGGCTACTTTTTGGAGACACTATGGCTATGCCTGGTCGTTTGGCACTGCAAAACCTCTGCTAGTAGTCCTAGTAGTTCTAGCTTCATAAATGTTTGGCCCTTGAGGCCTTCTTCCTTCATCAACCATGGTACAGCCCCATGGGCTACATTTTGGAGACACTATGGCTATGCTTGGATATTGGTGACTGCAACTACTGTGCTAGTAGTCCTAGCTTCATAATTGTTTGGCCCTTGAGGCCTGCTTCCTTCATCAACCATGGTACAGTCCCTTGAGTTACTTTTTGGAGACACTATGGCTATGCCTGGACATTGGGCACTGCAACTACTGTGCTAGTAGTCCTAGCTTCATAATTGTTTGGCCCTTGAGGCCTGCTTCCTTCATCAACCATGATACAGCCCTTGAGCTGATTTTTGGAGACACTATGGCTGCACATTGTGCAGTGGCAGTGGAACAACAATGCCAGTAGTCCAAGCTTTATAATTGTGAAACCCTTGCGATGATGATGATGATGATGATGAGTGGCTTCTTCCTGTGTTAACCATCGCACAGCCCTTAGGGCAGATCGCTCTCTTTACACCACTTACACACTTAGCTGTCAGAAGATCTCCTCCATCATCACTCCATCTTACGGCAATCATGCACCCATTTCAGCCTTACCCCAGTCCCCAGACCGCTTTTTTGGGTCCAGCAGACAATTACTTGCATTTCCAATTGACTAACATTGGAATCGCTACTCGCACTGAATACCCAAGTATTATGATCTACACGGAACGAGTATAGCGAGTCCGAGTATTTGACAACTCGCTCATCCCTAAATATTACCCTTTACCAATTAGTGTGTACTTAACACCTTAGTGATGGCCCATTGTATATATACGGCGGCAAAACAGGGTCCTTATTCTGTTCTGACGTGAAAAGTCAGAACAGAAAAGGCCCTGTACCCCTGCTGTGTATTCCTCTCTGATGTGACATGTACAGAGGAACAGTGAGGAGCCCATGTGTGACTAAACATTGGAGCTTCCCCACAAGTGACCCTATTTTGTAAACCAGACTCCCCCAAGGAACTTATCTAGATGCATAGTGAGCACTTTGAACCCCCAGGGGCTTCACACATTGATCCGTAAAAATGAAAAAACTTTTTTTCCATAAATATTTTCTTTTTTCATTTTTACAGATTCATTTGTGAAGCACCTGGGGGTTGAAAGTGCTCACCACCCATCTTGATAAGTTCCTTGAGGGGTCTAGTTTCCAAAATGGGGTCACTTTTGGAGGAGCTCCAATGTTTAAGCACACAGGGGCTCTCCATACACAACATGGTGTCAGCTAACAATTGGAGCTAATTTTCCATTCAAATTGTTAGTGGACACCATGTTGCGTATGGCTAGCCCCTGTGTGCCTAAACATTGGAGCTCCCCCACAAGAGACCCCATTTTGGAAATTAGACACCCCCCCATGGAACTTATTTAGATGCATAGTGAGCGTTTTGAACCCTCAGGCGCTTCACAAATTGATCCGTAAAAATAAAAAAAACACTTTTTTTTCACCAAAATGTTCTTTTGGCCTCAATTTTTTTCATTTTCACATGAGCAACAGGATAAAATGGATCCTAGAATTTGTTGGAGAATTTCTCCTGAGTACACCGATACCTCATATGTGGTCATAAATCACTGTTTGGGCGCACGGCAGGGCTCGAAAGGGAAGGAGAGCCATTTGACTTTTTGAATCGAAAATTAGCTCCAAAAGTCAAATGGTGCTCCCTCCCTTCTGAGCCCTGCCATGCGCCCAAACAGTGGTATATGACCACATATGAGATATTGGTGTACTCAGGAGAAGTTGCCCAACAAATTTTAGGATCCATTTTATCCTGTTGCCCATGCGAAAATGAAAAATTAAGGGACACTGGTCAGAATTACAAAAAGCGGTCTGATCATTAAGGTGGAAATTGGCTCAGTCACTAAGGGGTTAAACTTGAAATCACTCAGATAATCAAAGCAGAAGCTGTACTTCATTATTCTGTATTAACATAAGTAGATATTTTGATAAAAGTAATACAATTTTCTTAATTATGCTTAACATATAAGAATGTTTAGTTGATCGTCACTGTATGTACTATATATGTACTGTGCGCATTGTATATATGTACGGTATATACTCTGCCTATCAACTAAACCTGTATGTTGAACATAATTAAGATGATGGTATTACTTTTATCAAAATACCTACTTATGTTAATTCAGAATAATCAAGTACAGCTTCTGCTTTCATTTTCTGAGTGACTTCAAGTTTAGTTAAATACTAATTTGTTAATGATGTTATATAACTGAAAACAATAATTAAATGTTAACACATAAAGTGTACTTATTTGTCTTTACGAAAAGTAATTAAAATCTCCTATAAGGATGAATTAGGATGGATTTGCAAATTTTATTCAGTCTGTAGAGTATTATAACGGAAGTCTATGAGGATAGGTAAGGCAGGGATTGCAAAATATTCTTGAGCACTTTTTATAAGATAAGGACACACTGTTTCATCTTCATTACTGACTGTGAAACATTTGGAATATGTTAATGTTCAGAAGAAATCAATGTTCTTAGGCCCCTTTCACATCAGCGTTTTTTTTAAATCGCGGCAGATGCGGTGAAAAAACCGCATCTGCCGCGATTACCGCATACCGGCTGCACTTGCGGCAGGGTTGCGGCAAGCCCCATACAATGTATAGGCGGGCTTGCGGCAGGTGCGGCAAGTGCGGTTTTGGCACTTGCGGCAGGTGCGGCCGCGAAAAAACCCGCATTGTATGGGGCTTGCCGCAACTGTGCCGCAACCGTGCCGCAAGTGCAGCCGGTATGTGGTAATCGCGGCAGATGCGGTTTTTTCACCGCATCTGCCGCGATTTGAAAAAAACGCTGATGTGAAAGGGGCCTTAATGTCTTTTTGCTATTTTCAAAGCATTCAATACGTTTAAAGGAACCTGTCACCTTGGGAAAATGTTAATTACCTGTTCATATAGGGTTAATCAAAAGCTAAATAGCATTATAATGCAGTGTGGTCACCTTATTGAAAATGGGGTAACCATGAGAAAATTAATTTATTTTCTCCCAAGAGCTACCAGCTTTTAATCATTGGGGCATACATAGTACCACTCACTCTACTTGGGGCGTTGAGGGCCGCCAACAGGTCATGTTTTCAGAATTTATTTAGCATTGCACAGGGGTTAGAATCATCCCCAGTGCAGGTGATTATATTATCACCTCTGCAATACTAAGGAAATCCTGAAAACCTGCAGTGTCGGTGGCCTTTGAGGCCTGGAGTTCCCTACTCCTGCACTATACTGTGAGTGGCAGCTGTAAGCATGCCCTGGAGCTTTAATTCACAACTCTGCAGTGCATCTGTGCAGAGCAAGCTGGCAATCAAAATACTAGGCATATAGTGAGTGATAACTATTGTTGCTTGACTCCATGACTTAAAGTTAGAAGCTCCAGGGAGGAAATAATTTATTTTCACTCAATAGTCACACAGGTAGCATTGTAGTACTATTTACCTGCAGATGAACATATAGTAAGTGATAACTGGTGTTGCTTGACTCCATGACTTAAAGTCAGAAGCTCAGAGAGGAAATAATTTATTTTCTCTCAATAGTCACACCTTCAGAAAGGTGACCAGGAAGCATTGTAATACTATTTACCTGCAGATGAACAATACATATGAAAGTATACAGCATTTTTGATGTGACAGATTCCCTTTAAAAATCTTGTTTATTCAGGAACTACCGTGTTTCCACGAAAATAGGGTGCCCCCCGAAAGTAAGGCATGTTTGGGGGGGCGCCCTACTTTCTAATATAAGACATCCCCCCGATTATATGGCGTACCTGCGGTGCATGCCGCCGATCACAAGACCAGGGCATGCATCTGTGTCCCCGCTCCCCACTGCCCCCGCTGTCCAGGCCCACCACTCTGGAACTTTCACAGCCCTGGAGCGCTCCAGCGCTCTCTGCTGGACTTTGTGCCGCCCACGAGCCCTGCACCAATCACAGCGCAGGAATCATGGGCCAGCTGACATCAGTCCTGGGCTGTGATTGGCCCAGGGCTCCTGCGCTGTGATTGGCCCAGGGCTCCTGCGCTGTGATTGGCCCAGGGCTCCTGCACTGTGATTGGCCCAAAGCTCCTGCGCTGTGATTAGCCCAGGGCTCCTGCAATGTGCACCAGCAAAGCAGCACCGCAGAGGAAAGAAAAGAAAGAAGTACGGTAAGAAAGTGAAAGTTTGATGTGTGTGTGTGAGATGTGTGTGTTTGATGTGTGTGTGTGTGTGTGTGTGTGAGATGTGTGTGTGTGTGTGTGTGTGTGAGATGTGTGTGTGTACACACATGGCAGGCTGCAGTGGGACCAGGCCCGACATCAGCACCCGGCATACCCGGGCAAGTGCCGGGGCCCGACTGCTTGTAACGTTGTGACCCTAGCCTGATGCAAGTATTGTCTACTGCAGCGTATAGCGTATAATGCTATGCGCTGCCAGCAACGAGCCCATAGAAACCCGCTGTTTACATTGCCAACCAGTGGTTGTCAAGGTAAACAGCGGGTTTCTATGGGCTCCAGCGCAGAGCATTAAACGCTATGTGCTGCAGCTGAAAACACTTGCACCAGGCTAGGGTCACAACGTTAGTGTGACCCTAGCCCTCAGGGGCCCCTGAGCACTGCCCCCCCAGCCAGTGCCGTATCCAGGGGGCAGCTGGGGGGGGTCATTTGCAGGGAAGGCGCACTCAGACTCCTGCACCGCAGGAGGTCTCCTTCCTCCCCCAGTGGGAGCCAGCGTAGGGGTCTCCTTCCTCCCCCAGTGGAACACAGCGCAGGGGGTCTCCTTCCTCCCCCAGTGGGAGCCAGCGCAGGGGGTCTCCTTCCTCCCCCAGTGGGAGCCAGCGCAGGGGGTCTCCTTCCTCCCCCAGTGGGACACAGCGCAGGGTCTCCTTCCTCCCCCAGTGGGAGCCAGCGCAGGGGGTCTCCTTTCTCCCCCAGTGGGACACAGCACAGGGGGTCTCCTTCCTCCCCCAGTGGGACACAGCGCAGGGGGTCTCCTTCCTCCCCAGTGGGAGCCAGCGCAGGGGGTCTCCTTCCTCCCCCAGTGGGGAGCTGACAGAGCCGCAGACTCTGTGCTAACAGGACCTGTGATGATGTCAATGGAGGGTGGAGTCAGGGGTCCCATGATCAGCTCCACAGTGTATGCAGGACTCTGCTGTGTTCTCCACCATGATGCTGGATTAGGTGAAGTTTTTGTGTGGGGTCAGGAGGGATTTACAGTGTGAATGTAGCAGAGGCAAGTCAGTGTGTACTAGGTGTATGGAGTGGAGCTGCATGTGTACGAGGTGTACAAAGTGGAGCTGAGAGTGTAGAAGGTGAATGGAGCGGAGATCAGAGTGTACGAGGTGTACGGAGCAGAGCCGTGTGTGTACTAGGTGTATGGAGCGGAGCCGAGTGTGTATAAGGTGTTCGGAGCAGAGCTGTGTGTGTACGAGGTGTCTGGAGCAGAGCCGAGTGTGTACGAGGTGCACAAAGCGGAGCCGCGTGTGTATGAGGTGTAAGGAGCAGAGCCGAGTGTGTGCGAAGTGGAGCCGCGTGTGTACGAGGTGTAAGGAGCAGAGCCGAGTGTGTACGAAGTGGAGCCGCGTGTGTACAAGGTGTAAGGAGCAGAGCTACGTGTGTACAAAGTGTATGGAGCGGAGCCGAGTGTGTACAAGGTGTAAGGAGCAGAGCTGCGTGTGTACAAAGTGTATGGAGCGGAGCCGAGTGCTTACAAGGTGTCCGGAGCGGAACTGCATGTGTACGAGGTGTGCGGAGCGGAGCCGAGAGTGTACAAGGCAAATGTAGTGAAGCTCAGAGTGTACTAGGTGTACAGAGCGGAGCCGTGTGTGTACAAGGTGTACGGAGCGGAGCCGAGTGTGTACGAGGTGTACGGAGCGGAGCCGAGTGTGTACGAGGTGTACGGAGCGGAGCCGAGTGTGTACGAGGTGTATGGAGCAGAACTGCGTGTGTACGAGGTGTATGGAGCGGAGCCGCGTGTGTACAAGGTGTCCGGAGCAGAACTGCATGTGTACGAGGTGTATGGAGCGGAGCCGCGTGCATACGAGGTATGTGTACCAGTGGTAGCCCCCCACAGATTCCGCTCCCGCTCCTATAGTTCTAGCTGCCTTTGCCAGCAGCATTCTTCTCCATAGTCTCTTCTGCCGCTGTCTGCATTCTGCAACTCAGCATAGCGGGGCATGATGTTGTCATCACTGTGCTGATATGTGCAGAGCGGCAGAGCGGCAGAGCAAATGTTGAGGAGACTGGAGCATCGAGAAGAGAGGTGAGGAGAAAGAGAAATCCGGATGGCCAGACACTCCGCCTGGCTGCGGTGCCACCCATATGGCAGTGCGGCTCCATTGGGCTGCTTGCATTATTTGTGCGCTTCAGGATGCTTGTGTATATACCAAGCATCCTCAGACGCACAAAAATGCAACATTTTGCATTTGAAGGGTATTTTTAAAAAGTGCAAGGGAACGCGAACGCATTTTTGCCTGCTCCTAACGTGTAATATACTCACTGTCAGAAACAGCTCTTGCTGGTTTCAGCAGTCACTGTTCCTGTAAGGCTGCCTTCACATTGGCGTTTTTTGAAAAATGCGGCAGTTGTGGTAAAAAAAACCGCACCTGCCGCATTTTCCGCCTAGCAGCCGCACTTACGTGGCACTTGCGGCAAGCCCCATGCATTGTCTATGGAGCCTGCGGCAAGTGTGCGGCAAGTGCGGTTCCGGACGCAAAAAAAACCCACTGCTGTTTTTTTTTGCGGCCGCAACTGCCGGAAGCGCACTTGCCGCTCCTGCCGCACACTTACTGCAAGCCCCATAGACAATGCATTGCCGTAAGTACGATGCAAGTGCGGCCACTAGACGGAAAATGCGGCAGATGCAGGTTTTTCACCGCAACTGCCGCATTTTTCAAAAAACGCCTATGTGAAAAGGCCCTAAGTGTAAAAATCGCATATGGATGATTGGTCACTTGGTCACATGACATCTACTCAGACCGCGGGGGGGCGCTAAAATGAAATCTTTCCCCGGGTGCCAGAAAACCTTGAAACACCTCTGCCCACAGCCTGTCATGTAGTGAGATCTGCAGCTGGTCTATTTCCTGTATCTCCGCACACACAGGAAATAGAGCAGCTGCAGCTCACACTACATTACAGGCTGAGAGTCTGAGAGATCAGCGGCCAGTGTGGGAGCAGTGCTAAGGGGCCCCCTGGTGATGGGGGCAGTGCTAAGGGGCCCCCTGGTGTGGCGGCAGTGCTCAGGGGCCCCCCGGTGTTGGGGGAAGCACTCAGAGGCTCCCTGGTGTAGGGGCAGCACTCAGGGGCCCCCAAGGGTGAGGTGTGGGGGCAGCACTCAGGGGGCCTTGTCAGGGTCAAATCACACCAGGGGGATTGGGGAGACAGGGTACAGGGGGGGGGGGGGAGACAGCCACAGGGAGGAGACATAGAGTACAGGGGGTGGGACAGGCGCTGGGGAAAGATAGCGTGTAGGTGGAGACAGGTGTAGGGGAGAGACACAGTGCACAGGGAGGGGAACAAGCACAGGTAAGAGACAGGCTCAAGGGAGAGACAGAGACAGCGCACAGGGGAGAAAGACTACACAAGGGGAGAGCTATGCACAGAGAGGGGAGAAACAGTGCACAGGATGGGAAAGACAGCATTTGGGGGGGGAGAGACAGCATGGTAGGGATTAAATCTGTGAGGGATATATGTATGTTCTGTATACTTATATATAATATATTTTTTAGTCCGCAACCTATATATATATATATATATATATACCTACATGCAGCAATTAGTACTAAAGGGGGCCCACTGAGACTTTTTCGCCCGGGGCCCACAGAAACCTGGAGCCGGCCCTGAGTGGGACACGGTACCGTACTGGGATGGGAGGCTGCTGCAGTGCAGTTTTTTTTGGCTACTATAAGCACACCCCCGAAAATAAGACATGGCGGACTTTTTGGAGCAAAAAATAATATAAGACAGTGTCTTGTTTTCGGGGAAACACGGTAATGCCTGAGAGTGTATTTCAGTGAGGAGTGGACCTTAGGAACTCCATTAGACAATGCAATGAAACAAACCGATTGAACATGGTGGTTTATCAGTCTGTGTTTTGTTTCTGTAATTAGTCTTAACCCTCCATCAGGCGCACCTCTGATACTGTTGAGTTCAGTCGCAGTGCGCCTGATGGGCACATGTTAAAAGCCCATCTTTAATATCTAATTATCTGAATATAAAAGTAATCAATGACCTTCATAGGGATGTATACCATACTTACTTTCCAGCTAAATTAAAAAAAAAAAAAAAAAAAGGCCTTTCAAAATCAGAGTACACCGATTACTAATATTGGAGTATCCCTAATTTTCTAATTTATACAAAGAGGGGAAGACTCTATTATGGTTTAAAGGGATCCTGTCACCACCAAAACGCCTCCTAAGCTACCAAAACATGACCCTGCAGCATCCTATCACTAATCTCACACTCCTTTTGTATCCCAAAAGCATCCTGTGTAAGTGCATAAAAACGTTTTAATACTCACTCATTAGTGATTATTATAATTAGCAGGGGGCATATTTTTTAGTCACCAGGGGGTGTTGTTTTGCAGCCTGAATGATCCACCCTCTCTCTGTCTGTGCTGCTGTGAAACTGAAACTGAAGGCAGGACTAATGATTTGCATTCTGTGAGTGATAGAGAGGGGGGAGGGTAAAGCCTGCACAAGCAAAGCACACAGACAGAGAGGGAGTGGATCCTGGAGCTGCAAAACAGCTCGCCTTGGTGACTAAAGAATATAGCCCCTGCTAATTATAATCCCTAATGAGTAAGTATTAAAACCTTTTTATTCACTTTCACAGGATGCTTTTAGGAGACAAAAGAAGTGTGAGATTAGTGATAGGATGATGCAGGGACATGTTTTGCTAGCTTGGGAGGCGTTTTGGAGGTGACAGGATCCCTTTAAGCTCGCTTTAATGTTAAAATCTTGTGATACAGGTGACAAGTGAGTTGTGATTACCCACCCTCCCTTAAAACACACAAACACACATTGAATATACCTCAAGTTTGGATTCGTTTCAAGACGGTCACTCTCTCTCAAATGTATATCTCCCCTAACATTTCCTGGATTACTTTTTCCAGAATCTGTCAGTGGTATATATCTTTCACCAATATCTGGTGTGCAATTGACCCTACGGTTAGATCAGGTCATGTGTATGTCCGTCAAAACCTGACAAAGGTGTCAAAGGTGTGTCTCTTTAGAAAGGAGAGAAGTCCGGCTTTCAGGATCGCGCTGTTCCAGTCCAAAGTTCACAAGGAGTTAATCCAAGGTCCAAGCAGTGATTATAACTTTCTTTTTTCAAATCGATAATTCACCCAGTTGCCACGTTGAGGCGATCTCTATTAACTGGGTCTTAACACTAATGTAACTGCCTGATGTCGTTCTGGGCTTTTCCTCATTGGCTGATACCAGAGAACAATGGATTTGCAGTCTTATAACTAAAAGACAGGTGCTTTGAATATCTAATTGGTGCCTTGGGAAAAGAGGTTAACCCCTTAGGCGTGCTAGAGACTGATACCAGAGGGCAATAGCTTATCTCTGACAACTAGAGTGTAGAAAGGTGCTAGCATACGGGTGCAGACCCATGTCATACCTATACAATGCTATGCTGCACTCAATCCTGTCTATGAAGGTGCTTACTAGAATCTAGCAGCTGGAGGCTAAAGAAAAACACCAGGAAACTCCACTAGGTGTGTGGGTCATTTGTATGGGCACTTTAAGTAAATTTATGTATCTGTCTTGTAAAAAGATAAACTGTTAATTACTAATCTTTATTAAATGATTCCCATGTTTCTTGTATGTAAATTTGCACTAGGCAAGTAAAAATTCAGGGAAAGTCATGCACATGGTTAAGTGGTCTCATACAAAATTGTGTGTTATCTGTCTTCCTATTGTCATTTTTCTAGTGGGGCTGAGAGTTATATTTCTTATGTGAATGGCCAGAAAGCTAAAAGACACATTTCCATTATGTTAAAGAATACTTAGCCGCTCCCAATCATTGTGATATATTTCCCGTCCAAACATCTCTCGCTTGAGGCTTTTTAAAGTACTGGCTCATAAGCAAATAATAAATAATTTAACACACCCAGCAACAAATGATAGCAGGTGTTATTTTTCCTTTCAATGTAGGAAGATGAAGCATGGTAGATTTCATGACACAGCAAAAGCAAATTATAAACTATGTGAGCAATTTGACTTTTTTGCTTCTGCAATCAGCCACTCAGAAGACATTTATTCTCATAACTAAAGCTGATGGAGGGCAATAGGCTGATATGAATATTTTACCATTTTAAATACTCTTGAGAAAAGATATCAAATTAAAATATTTAAATAACAAAATACGTATAGAAATCCCAACAGAGAAAATAAAATGATAGTAAGATACATGTGATCCTACACCTGCAGGACATGACAATGAATGATAACTCATTTTGTAAGTACTTTAATGCTCAGTTCTCATGAACACCACTGTGTTACTCAACCACTCAAGTTTAGTTAAAAGCTGTAGTACAAAGCGCCCTGGAATCAATAAACACATACTGGGTCTCAGTTGTTCTTTGATTTCATAAAATCAGCATGAAACAGAAAAAGAATTGTTCTTTCATGTGCCCTATTATAGAGATATTGTGTAATATGGTGCCATGCAGAGGCATCACATGGCTCACAGAGACTTCCTATCACTCTGTATGAGGAAACTGTGCCAAATGCACCTGAAATATATACAGATATTTTGACAGATTTGTTGCTATATTTGTTCCAGAATATCTTCATGCTTTACCTGAATACTTACACGAAACCTGTCACCTCCCCAGGACCTACTAAACTTAAGGAGCCACCTTTAGCAGCACCTATGCTGCATTTTGTGAAAGTCGCTCTTATCTTCTTACTTCCAGGGACACCAAAATAATCACTTCATAAGAAAATACTTTAGGTCCGGGAGGTATACTTCCCTTCCTGGACCTTAACGCCTTGCTGTTATTACCCCTCCTCCTCGACCCTCCAGTACCCTCCTACTCTCTTCATTGAGAGCAGTTCCCTCAGTTGTTGGGCATGCTCCTTGAGCTCTGCCCGAGGGCTGAGGATACATGGTATAATGCAGGCACCAGATACCACCCTGTGTGGTCTTATGCAGTATACAGACTTCAGGGTTGGAAATCTGGCTCCTGCGCAAACAGAATGACTGCGCCTGTTCCTTCCTCACCAGATTACCAACCCCACAGTCTGTATAAAGCATAAGACCACACAGGGCGAGATCTGGTGCCTGTGTTATACGCAGGTTCAATGTTCAGACATCATGTGACCACAGCTCTTAGGCAGTGCTCACGGAGCATGCTCAAGAACTGAAGGATCTGCTAATGAGCCAACGCTGCTCTCAAGGAAGATAGAGGAGGAAGGGTAACAGCGGCAAGGTGTTTAGGTCCATGGAGGGGAGTATACCTCCTGGACCTTAAGTAATTTCCTATAAAGTTATTATTTTGGTGTCCCGGGGGAGGGCGATAAAATGCAGCATAGGCACTGCTGAAGGTGGCCCTTTTAGTGTATCCCCCTTCCTGACCCTGGAATATTTTGTTTTTCATTTTCTTTTTTTGCTCCTCTGCTTCCAAGAGCCATAACTTTTTTATTTTTCCATCAATATAGGCATATGATGGCTTGTTTTTTGCAGGACGAGTTGTACTTTTAGAGCAATCATTTGTTTTACCATATAGTGTACTGGAAAATTGCAAAAAATTCCAAGCGCTGTGAAATTGCAAAAAAAGTGCAATTACACATTTGTTTTTTGGGTTTTTTAGTCGCTATGTTGACTATATGGTAAAACCAACGTTACGGCATGATGTCTCGGGTCAGAATGAATTTGTAGATACTGAACATGTATACCTTTACTGGTATCTAAGTGGTGAAAAAAAATTCAGTAGTTTAAAAAAAAACATTTCACTTTTTGCCCTATGTTTCTGCGACCTGTAGCATCCTCATTTTTCAGGGTCTGGGGCTTTGTTTACTTTTTGCATCTTGAGCTGAGGTTTCTAACGATACCATTTTTGGGTGGATGCGCCGTTTTTATCGCCCGTTATTGCAATCTATAGCAATGTTGCAGCGACCAAAAAACTTAATTTTGGCGTTTGGACCGCAGTTTATGGCTCTCATTAATTTATTTTATATATTGATAGATTGGGTGATTATGAATTCGGCAATACCAAACATGTATTTTTTTTTTTTTCAATACTTTTATTGTGTTTGGGGGAAAAAGGGGGTGATTTAAACTTTTATGTTTTTTTTTTTTTTACATTTTTATAAAAGCTTTATTTGTTCATTAATTCTTATATTTACACTGCCCCATAGAGAGGCACCCTGCTCCACAGATATCGATGAGCTGCAGCACATAAGTATCTGTCTGAATTGCGGATGGTGAGTGGTTGGCAGTGCCTGCCAACCACTCACCGGAAGTGCTCCCTGACAGTGTCCGGGGTCAAGCCAGGATCCCCGGCTTTCACATGAGCACCGGAGATCCCATGATATTATCACAGGATCTCCGGTGCAGGCTGGGAATGGAGCGTTCCCTGCTGCGGAACCTTTTGGATCCAAAGGGTTAACAGCACCGATCGGATCCCAGATCCAATCGGTGCTGTTAACCCGACTTCTCAGCTGATGAGATCATAAATAGAGCTAACTCCAGCCGCAGGGACTGCCCTGATGGCTTCTAACAGTGAGTTTTTCTAAGGCTATATATCTCGAGCTCCAGGTTCCTGCCCTGCGGTCTGAACACAACATAAAAAGCACAGCAGGAGGTGGCTCAGAGAGGCAGAGGGGGAGGGAATGGCCCCTCATGAATAGAGCTAACTCCAGCCACAGGAACTGCCCTCATGGCTTCTAACAGTGAGTTTTCCTAAGGCTATACCTCAGCACACAGACACATGGGGGACCGCTTCCCTGAATGCAGCAGACATTCTGCATTCAGTGCTGCATTTAGACTGCCATGCAGCAGGGGAGTGACAGGTCCTCTTTAAGTTTTCACCTCAAAATTTACAACAAAATACAAGTATTAAAGGTACAGTGACTAAGTGCGTATACATACAAGTATTTGCTTTAAATGTCACCTGGACATGTATAACTAATGTATAAATCATAGTACATATTGCATATATTAGTGGGTAACCCTTGATATTTCAGCATAGTACTATATTGATGTCAACACTATCCATCTATGATAGATGCCCTTACATCTGTTGCATAGCCCATACTCAACCAATATGGATCTACAAATCCTATATAGCATACATAGCACTAGCTTGTATATATCTCATGATCAAATTGATGGACCAACATTGCAACAACCTGTGGATAAGAAAGAAGGGAAAACCTGAAGATAATGTAGGGTAACCTGATGCGTTTGTCTTTTCAGGCTTCCTCAGGGGTATGAGCCCCATACTGTACCAATTATACCATTTATACTATATGTAATTAGTCAATTAATAAAAGATAAAGATCACATGTTAGGTGTATCAATCAGCACTCACCCCTGTGGATCATTACATTGATTAGTTTGTGACCGCTGCCCCCTTGTATTTACGGCATGCACTCCAGCTTGGACAGCCAAAACCGGAAGTACAAGCCACTCATTAGGGACACCCATCACTGTGACGTGGGCAGAACTCTGGAATACACTGTATAGAGCACAGATCCCAAGGTGCGTGCTTCAAAGGCATCTCCCTGGAACATCTGACAAATACAAAGAGTCTGAGGGATCAAACACCCAGCATTCAATAGCAAAGTGTGCTGTCTAAAAAAGTATGGATCTGGAGGAATGCACCACGCAAGTACACCCCTGGAGCTCTAAATCCACACAATGTATCTGGAGGAAATCAGCACCCTATCAAAAAGGAATAGGCACTGTGTGGCAGTAATCACTATATGTAATGATTATCCACCTAATAAGGGGGGATTAAATACAGTAGGATCTTAATACTTTTCCCCACAGGCCACTACTAACAGCAAAAAGAGCCAGGAATCTGTAGGATAGCCTAACAAGGACTCATGTGTCAAGACCCTCCATAAGAAAAGGAACAGGTACAGTCATTCATGGATCTTGTCCTCGTGAAAAGTGTTCAGTCTGTCAGTTCATGCCACTAACTAGAATATTTATGGATCAGACTACAAATAAAAAATAAGTCTTGAAAAATTCTAATTATTGCCACACAAACGACATGGTGTATGTCCTCACGTGCCCCTGTGAAAAGAACTACCTGCAGCAAACTGCGCAGGAACTACACAAAAGGATACAGCACTATTTTTCGGATATTGAATTGGTGGAAAAACATCAGAAAAAAGGAAAGACTATTTCTATTGTTGATGCTCACTATTTGAAACATCATAATAGTAGGCTGACATGCACAAGGATTGTGGGACTGGAGTGGGTTACCAAAAATATTAGAGGGAGCAATGTATCATACCCTTTACTTCGCAGTGAGTGGCGCTGAATATTTAAACTGAACAGCGTAACACCGAATAGGATTAATGAAAACCTCCCATTCACAGGATTCCAGAAGGGATAGGAATTTGCGTACACACAGTTGTACACCCCTACATCCATACTTTTAATACTTCGTGAAGTATTCCCGTCCTCTTAGGTATTCGCTCTTAGATTCACCTGCCATTTCCTACTTGTGAAATTTGGCATTTGGCTTAAATATATCCATTCTTTCATTTTTTATGTAAAACAGTGTTCTTTTTCTATCTTGTATGATACACCGTGTTCTAACAATTCCTTAAACATGTTATGGCGATAACATTCTTTGCTTCCATTCTTTGTGTTATCTCAGTGTCCTTTGTGATGAGCAAATTTCCTTATTCCTGGCAATTTTTATGTTTATAATACTCTCTTATCAAAAATTTTACTGCTTGCTCCACAAAGTGCTTTCTATGGTCCAGTTTCCATAGCAACATTTTCCTTGTTATATATATTAAAATCTAATTATCCCCATCCTCTACTTTGTGCTGGCTAAAAGTATTAAGGTTCTACTATATTTAATCCCATTTTAGTAGGTGAATAATCATTAAAGTGAGTGAGTCCACAGAATACTTATTCCTTTTTGATAGGGTACTGATTTCCTACAGATGCTTTGAGTGCATTTAGTGTACTGGGGGTCTACTTGATCGGTGCATTCCTCCGGACCCATACTTTATTAGGCAGCGCACTTCACTATTGAATGCTGGGCATTTGATCCCCCGGGCACTTTGTATTCATCAAATGTTAGAAGGGATGCCTTTGTAGTGCACACTTCTGGATCTGCGCTTTTCTGCCCACATCACTGTGATGGGCATCCTTAATGAGTGGCTTGTACTTAAGGATTTGGTGCTCCAAGCTGGAGCACATGTCATGATGACAACGATGGCGACAATCACAAACTAATCAGCGTGATTATCCTCAGGGGTGAGTGCTAATTAATACACCTAACATGTGATCTTTATCTTGTATTCATTGACTAATTACATATAATATAAATAGTATGATTTGTACATTATAGGGCTCATACCACTGAGGCTGGTTTCACACTGCAGGATTTTCTCTGATCAGTGTCCATCCAGTTTGTTTGCCAAAACCAGAAGAGGAACTTGCAGAGGAAAACTATAATTGAAGGATTGACACTTGTTCTGAGTTTTGGAGACACTCCTGGTTTTGGCACACAAACCCGATGGACACTGATCAGGGAAAAAACTGCAGAGTGAAACTAGCCTAAGGAGGCCTGAAAAGGCATAATGCCTGGGATTTCCCTCCAATATGTTCATGTTTTCCCTTCTTTCTTATCCATCCATTTGATTCTTAGATATATACAACCTAGTGCTATGTATGCTAGATAGGATTTGTAGATCCACCTTGGTTGACTATGGGCTATGCAACAGATGTAAGGGAGTCCGGATCTGGACAAAAAAATGCATCTGCCACATGTGCCGCCTAACGGCCGCTCTTGCGATACACTTGCGGCAAGCCCCATGCATTGTCTATGGGATTTGCGGCAAGTGCGGTATTGATGCGATCTGGCACTTGCGGCAGTTGAGGCCGCGAAAAACAACACTGTTGACCACATTTTTTTTTGCAGCCGTAACTGCCACAAGTGCGGGAATGCGGCAGTACTTGCCTCAAGCCCCATAGACAATGCATGATGCTTGCCTCAAGTGCACCACAAGTGCCGCCGCTAGGCGGCACATGCAGAAGATGCGTTTTTTTGTCCAGATCCGGCGGATCCAGACAAGAATGCTGATGTGAAAGGGGCCTGAACTGTATTTCAGTGGAATTAATTGTTCATTATTTTCTCCTCATTTAACGGAGGGATGTTCTCTTGTGTTTTAAATTTCATATCCACTTCCTGTATTTTAATCCCATGTAATGATTTCAATAAAGTTTTTATTCTTACCTAATGGCTTTTTTGAGTCATTATTTGTCCTTTCCTGCTTAATTATTCAGGTTTTTTTCCGACCTGTCCCTTGCAGATTTGGTCTGAATAATTTTACCAGATATTCTTTAGCTAGGATTCACTGCTTTTTATAAACTATAGAAAGCAGTAAAATGTATGGCTTTAATTAGCTGTTACTGGTGAGAATACATAGATTAAATCCAATAATGATATGTAGCAGTTTGTTAATTTACTCAATTCTGCTCAATATTTAGGGTTAAAAATTCAAATTGTGCAGAACTAAGATTGACCATTATTTTGTCCATCTCAAAGGCTAGGGTCACACATAGATATTTTCAGCCTCACCGCTAAAATCTTAGTGATTTCGGCAGAAGCGGACAGAAGCTGACACCGATACCGGTGTCCGCTTCAGCAGAGCGGAAAGCCATAGGCAGCCATTCATTACTTCTGAAGCGGCCGCACACACTCCTCTTCGGGGGCCGCTTTTCAGGGGTGTGCAGGAAACGTTGGCTTGAACAGACATTATCTTTCTACACTATTACTTACCAAGGTTCAGCGCCACTGCCACCATGCATCCGGGTTTGCTCATGAACCTCAGACATATTCACTGCTTCCCCCCCAATTGGTTAAAGACAGACTTACCCCCGCCCACCCTCTCTGCTGGCATCTGGAAATTGGTTGCCAGTGTAGCAACCAAAGTGACATCAGATTACTGTAAAAATAAAGAAATAATTGTAAAAATTGTTCTGGGTTCCCCTTCTTCAATTTTGATAACAGCCAAGATAAAGCTACCAGCTGTAGTCTACGGGCTGCAGCTGTCTACTGTACCCTAGGTGGCGAAGAAAAATAGGGGGTACTCCATGGCTTTTTTTTTTTTAATAAATTCTTTTTTAATGCTAAGTACAAGGCTAAAACACCCTTTAGTGCAACATGAAAGGCACTGTAGGGTGCAAGCTTACAATATACAGGCGGTGGGACTTATTATAACTGTTTGGCATTTATATATATATATATCTACCTATCTGTAAATATATTTTTTCCATCTATCTAAAAATCATTCTGTACTTTAGATTTTAAAATCTTGAAAAAACTAAGCAGATTCCAACCACCCCAGAAGTGGCACCCCACTTAGATGTGTCACTCCTGTTGTTTCTCCCCATCTCTGTTGATGTGCTATATTTGGAGTTGATGCCAGCTGGGTAATGTCAGTTGGCAGCAAGGCTAGAGGTTTCTAATGTTGAGGTGTAAATCAGATACCTGATATTACTAACCAAGTCAGTAAGGACATAAATAACCACACCAATAAATATTTTATTTGAAAAATAACCCCAATGCATTCATCTGTAACCTTTTTTTTTGGTTAAAATCCATTTGTTTAAAGTATCCCATCCCACCCAACAACATCGAAAAAAAGGATATAAAAAATGTTAGGAACCCCCCCAAAGTAAAATAATGAAACCCAAATAAATGCTAAAGTAGTCTCAGTATATGGGGGGCAAGAGCAGTGACTGCATCCCCAAATGGTGGGACAGCATGAACTGCATGGCTCCTGGCATTGTTACAAGTCATGACTTCTCTGAGGTTGCCTCAAGTTACACAAAGGATATCACGCAGCAGGGCACCTGAGATAAACTCAGTTGCGTCAGCACTCGTTATGCTAGCTGACTTGTGGGAGCCACGATATTGCGTGAGATGTAGCAGATATATCTCATCGGTATTGTGAAAAAGCACATGTGAGCAGTGGTGACGTCAGGGAGTGCAGGACAGTTCAAACTTGAAGGATTGCCCCTTTGTGACCCCTCGAGTTTGAACTACAGTAATGTTTGCACTGGCACCACTTGTTACACTTTCATGCACTGTTTGTGGCCCTTGATGACTGCATTAGGCCAACCCTGTTCTGCAGAAGTGTTTGTAGTGTATTGCATTTGCATACCTCTGACCATCAGGCCAGAGGCCTACATCTTGTTTGTCAGTCTCTGTAGGGCCTGGGGGGGCCACAGAGAAGTCCTTGTTCAGGGTCAAACTAGGTGTTTGGTATGGACCCCGAACTTTACAGTTTTCACATTGCTAGTTATGTGAACATTACCTAAAGCAGCTTTTAGCTTTTCAGTAGTAGTTTTTCATGAAGGAATATTTATCATCGTCATTTAATTTGTAATGTAGTTTTGAATGTTAAATCTAAAAGAAACCTGTTGGTAGAATATTTACGTTTTTCCAGTACCAGACCAGTGTTTGAATCCCTAAATGTTCTCCTAGCATAGCATCATTACAGAGATTAATATAAGCCATCTTGCAAAAAGAAAAAAACACTTTTTAATGGAGTGGTTTGAGAAAAGTAATTCACCTAGAGTAGTCACTGGCATCTATTACCAGAACAGTCAGGTCATATCTGCTGAAGTCATGCCCAAAGAGTCATGATTAACATGCTACAAGATGCCAGCCTTCACTACTAGAAATATTGTTTGCCAGGCATTAGTATAGGATCATCTGACTTGACTATAGCAGGTCCAACGTGACTATTCCGAGATCCCCACAGATTTGTGTGGATGAACAATGAGCAATAATGGAATCAACAACATTTCTAAAGGAGAGAAGCTTGAGCGATTCAGAGGTAGAGAAATTTCTAGCAGATGCACAAATAAAGCTCAAATGTGATACCAAGAACTGGCGCCTTTTTTTATGTCTACATAGAGGTCACAGACTATTCTCACCTCACAACAAAGAGATAAGAGAGAAGTACTATACTATTCTAAGTATTAACTTTAGTTTGTAGTATTGTTTTCAAATATGACTATTCACCTTAAACCAACCCAAAATTTACAAGAGTAAACAACAAAGTAATAAAATATTTAGAGATGTAAAATATTAACCACGGAGAACTAAAGGGAAGAATCCAAACAAGTTCGATAAGATTTCAATATTAATAAAGAAACATACAATATCTTATATAGTAACATTTTTTTGTGTCTTGCACTAAAGCTTCTCCTTGCCATAGATAACCTTATTAAGCAGAAGAACATTCTTTTTAAGTCTTAGGCTTGAATTCACATTATTTTCTTGTTATCTTACAATATCTTGTAGTAGATGTTTCCATAATTTATAAGGCAACTCTATGCTCCACAAAACACAGCGAAAGCTTTAAAAGATATAATGAAAATTAAATACAAGTTTCAGAAAGCCAGAAGCTTTAGTGTAATAAACAAGATGTATACTTTCTGTGCTTTTTATTACATGCAATTATTTCGTTGCACTCTTTTACAGTTTAAATCTTTTCAATATTTTGCACAGTCTAGACAGAGCTGTCTAGAAAATAAAAAGTATGGAATATATTAGAACTACCACAGAGGGCATAGAAATAATTCTGTGGCTTCTGAAAAGCTCTTTACAGTAAGATTACTTTTCGACTCGGGATGGTCTTTTTTCCCTTGAGGTCAAATAGAGTTTTTTTTATTGATTTTGGACGGAAATGGTATATAGTACTTATATTAAATGTGATGACATTTGCTATGAAGGGGTCATAGAAAAAAAAAAGAAAATACATTTCTGATTTTTATTAATTTGTACTAGGGGTCTTTGGAATTTGCACACATGCCACCATACATATGACTCCCATTTTCAAAGCCTTAATTTGCAATGTGTTAGTACACAAACATAGTTTCATAGTTTATATTTACATTTTTAAGGTTGAAGGTAGACTTTCCATTGAGTTCAACCTGTAGCCTAATATTTTGATCTAGTGGAAGTCCCCATGGGGCAGACACTGAGCTTCAAATGAGGGGAAAAAGTTCTTCCAGACTAGTGCCCTGGATCAACGCCCAATTCAAAACTTTAGGACTTTCTCAATCAAGAAAGGCATCCAGGCCGTTCTTAAATTTTTGTAGTGAATCAACCATTACAACATCATAAGGCAGAAAGTTCCATAGTCTCGAAACTCTTACAGTAAAGAATCCACGTCTGCAATTATGATTAAACATTCTTTCCTTAAGATATAGAGGATGCCACATAGTCGCCGTTATAGTGCTAGGTATAAAAAGCTCATTAAAAAGGACTCTGTACTAAGCCCCTAAGCCCTTGCTATTGCACGCTGATTAACCCCAAGTTTAATTGCCTGTCTTCATATTGCAGACCCAGTCCTTCAATAATCTTAGGTGTTCTTCTCAGTACCTGCTCTAATTCAGCTATATCCTTCTTTTACTTCGACCAAAATTGTACAAAATATTCTAAGTGTGGTGACTTGAATAAATGTAAAACTGTTTTTCTCATGAGCATCTATGCCTCTTTTAAGGCATCCGATTATGTTATTAGCCTTGGAAGCAGTGGTCTGGCAATGGTCAGGATAGCTGTGTTTGCCATCCACCCATATAGCCAAGTTTTTTTCAGTGACTATTTTACCCCAGTATTTTACCATTAAGTACATACTTTTAATTTTTTTTACTCTGCCCAAGTGCATGACTGCATTCATCCACATTAAATTTCACTTCCTATAAGCCCAGCCTCCAACTCACATACACTACCATTCAAAAGTTTGGTGTCAACCAGACAATTTTGTGTTTTACATGAAAACTCATAGTTTCATTTATCAAATGAGTTGCAAAATGAATAGAAAATATAGTCCAGACATTAACATGGTTAGAAATAATGATTTTTATTTGAAATAATAATTTTCTCCTTAAAACTTTGCTTTTGTCAAAGAATGCTCCCTTTGCAGCAATTACAGCATTGCAGACCTTTGGCATTCTAGCTATTAATTTGCTGTGGTAATCTTGAGAAATTTCACCCCATGCGTCATGAAGTCCCTCCCACATGTTGGATTGGCTTGATGAGCACTTTTTGCGTACCATATGGACAAGTTGCTCCCACAACAGCACAATGGGGTTGAGATCTGGTAACTGCGCTGGCCACTCCATTACAGATAGAATACCAGCTGCCTGCTTCTTCCCTAAATAGTTCATGCATAATTTTGAGGTGTGCTTTGGGTCATTGTCCTGTTGTAGGATGAAATTGGTTCCAATCAAGCGCTGTCCACAGGGTATGCATGGCGTTGCACAATTGAGTGATAGCCTTCCTTATTCAAAATCCCTTTCACCTTGTACATATCTCCCAAAGCAACTCCAGACTATCACATTACCTCCACCATGCTTGACAGATGGCGTCAGGCACTCTTCCAGCATATTTTCAGTTGTTATGCATCTCACAAATGTTATTCTGTGTGATCCAAAGACCTCAAACTTTGATTCGTCTGTCCATAAAACTTTTTCCAATCTTCCTCTGTCCAATGTCTGTGTTCTTTTACCCATATAAATATTTTCCTTTTATTAGCCAGTCTCAGATATGGCTTTTTCTTTGCCACTCTGCCCTGAAGGCCACCATCCAGAGTCGCCTCTTCACTGTAGACGTTGACACTGGTGTTTTGTGGGTATATTTAATGAAGCTGCCAGTTGAGGAGCTGTGAGGCATCAATTTCTCGAACTAGAGACTCTAATGTACTTGTCTTGTTGCTCAGTTGTGCAGCAGGGCCTCCCACTTCTCTTTCTACTCTGGTTAGAGCCTGCTTGTGCTCTCCTCTGAAGAGAGTAGTACACACCATTTCGCAATTTTCAAATTTTGAATTTTTTTCTGCTAAACCAGAGAGTTATGTGACACAAAATAGTTATTAAATAATATTTCCCACATGTCTACTTCACATCAGCACAATTTTGGAAAAAAAAATTTTTGTTAGGAAGTTATAAGGGTTCAAAGTTCATGAGCAATTTTTCAACCAAAATTTACAAAACTATTTTTTTTAGTGACCACATCACATTTGAAGTCTCTTTGAGGGGTGTACATGACAGAAAACACCCAAAAGTGACACCATTACAAAAACTGCACCCTTCAAGCTACTCAAAACTACATTCAAGAAGATTATTAACCCTTCAGGTGCTTCACAATAACTAAAGCAACGTGGATACAAAAAATGGATAATTTAAATTTTTTTTATTGAAAATGTTCTTTTAGCCTCAATTCTTTTATTTTCACATGGGCAACAGGATAAAATGGATCTTAAAATGTGTTGTGCAATTTCCCCCGAGTATATCGATACCTCATATGTGGTCATAAACCACTGTTTGGTAAACTAAAGCAAGGAACAGGGCTGCATCTGTCTGGCTAGGGTAAAATGGGTGCATCAGCACAGGGGTAATTTAAAGAGGTAGAAAGGAGAAAAAAGGTACCCCTGTATGGCGAAGCACAACCAAAAGGATTTTTGATGCAAGTGAAAATTTATTTAATTATAGTGTATAACGGCACAAAAGAGCCAAAAACAAGCATATTAAAAACAATGTATTGTTTTTAATATACTTGTTTTTGGCTCTTTTGTGTCGTTATACACTATAATTAAATAAATTTTCACTTGCATCAAAAATCCTTTTGGTTGTGCTTCGCCATACAGGGGTACCTTTTTTCTCCTATAAACCACTGTTTGGGCGCACGTCAGGGCTCAGAAGGGAAGGAGCGCAATTTGAATTTTGGAGCTAATTTTACATTCAAAAAGTGAAAAGGCGCTACTTCCCTTCTGAGGCTGTCGTACGCCCAAACAGTAGTTCATGACCGCATATGAGGTATCGATGTACTCAGGAGAAATTGCCCAACAAATTTTAGGATGAATTTTATCCTGCTGCCCTTGTGAAAACAAAAAAATTTAGGCTTTTTTTGTGAAAAAAAAGTATTTTTTCATTTTCACAGATCAATTTGTGAAGCACCTGGGGGTTCAATATCCTCACTACCCACCTAGAAAAGTTCCCTGGGGGGTCTAGTTTCCAAAATGGGGTCACTTGTAGGGGAGCTCCAATGTTTAGGCATACAGGGGCTCACCAAACGCGACATGGTGTCAGCTAAGAATTTGAGCTGATTTCCATTTAAATTGTTAGTGGACACCATGTCGCGTTTGGAGAGCCACTGTCTGCCTAAATATTGGAGCTCCCCCACAAGTGACCCCATTTTGGAAACTAGAGCCCCCAGGAAACTTATCTAGATGGGTGGTGAGCATTTTGAACCTCCAGGTGCTTCACAAATTGATCCGTAAAAATGAAAAAGTACTTTTTTTTTCCACAAAAAGTTTCTTTTTTCATTTTTACAGATTCATTTGTGAAGCACCGTGGCGTTCAAAATGCTCATCACCCATCTAGATAAGTTCCCTGGGGGGGTCTAGTTTCCAAAATAGGGTCACTTGTGGGGGAGCTCTATTGTTTGAGCAATTAGGGGCTCTCCATACATGACATGGTGTCCGCTAACAATTGGAATTGTTAGCAGATACCATATCACGTATATAGAGCCCCTGTGCCTAAACATTGGAGCTCCCCCACAAGTGACCCCATTTTGGAAACTAAACCCGCTGAGAACTTATCTGGATGGGTGGTGAGCATATTGAACCCCCAGGTGCTTCACAAATTAATCCATAAAAATGAAAAAAGGAAATTTTTTGTGGAAAAAAAAAAGTACTTTTTCATTTTTACAAATCAATTTGGGAAAAATCTGGGGGTTCAAAGTATGCATCTAGATACGTTCCTTGGGTTGTCTAGTTTCCAAAATGGGGTCACTTGTGGGGGAGCTCCAATGTTTAGGCACACAGGGGCTCTCCATACGCAATATGGTATCTGCTAACACTGCTACTAGTGGGAATAGATTTTATAGTGAGTTTTTACTAGAGAAGAGCAGGGGATATTTGTATAAATGATATCAAATATTTTATGCAGTAGGTATGTTTGGATTTTGAAATTTAGTTCCTTCTCCCAGGCCTCTATGTTTTTAGTTTGTGAGAAGAATGTGTCTTGGTTGAGGTTCAGGTATATGCTCCCAATTTCCAGAAGAGGGCGCTATTGGGGTATCTAAGCATCTGGGACAGATTTTAAGGGAGAAAGAAATTTAAATTGTGGGAACTTATCACATCTTGGACTGTTTTCCATAATTTTTTCTTCTGAGGCTCTTAGTTGGAATTTGTTTTGGAGAATATGAAGGGAATGGGATGTTTCTTATAATCCAATATGTCTGACATATATCTGATAACTGCTTTTTTTTATGCCTCCAGCTTAGATCTTGTAGAAATTAGTTCAAGGATGTCAATATCTATGTGTTATTGGTTAAGATCTTCGCTGAAGGTCTAGAGTAGAGAGATTTATTTGCGTTCATAATGCCTCCTTCGAATCCGAATTTTCTCATAGTCTGGAAAAGAAATCCCCAGTGGACCCTGTCGAACGCTTTCTCCACGTCGACAGCGACCATGAGGGCAGGAGTTTTGATATCCTCTATAGAAAATAACAGGTTAATGGCATGTCTAGTTGCTTCAAATGTTCCTCGACCAGGAACAAAGCCCACCTGGTCATTTTGGGGAAGTTTGAGGGAAAATAGAGTCATTACAAACAGAGTGATCTATTTTAAGTGTTTATTTCTGTAAATGTTGATAAGTTTGCTTGCTTAGCTCTGCCCACTATGGTCACATGATTGTTACATCACTCAGGTCCTTTAGCCATGCAAGTTAATAGTGAGTTAACTATTATCCTGCCAGACAGTCTTCCTCCTCCATGGTGTAGACTAACATGTAAGTTTATAAATGCTTTTTTTCACCTTTACCATTACACTATGAGCTCAGACAGGGATGATTAGAATAATAATAATAATAATATAATATTTATTCATTTATATAGCACTATTAATTCCATAGCACTTTACATACATCAGTAATGCTGTCCCTCTTGGAGCTCACAATCTAAACATCCTATCAGTATGTCTTTGCAATGTGGGAGGAAACACGGGGAGAACATATAAACTCCTTGCAGATATTGTCCTTGGTGTCCTTGGTGGGTATTGAACCCAGGACCTCGGGAACTCAGTGCTGCAGAATAGTATTATGAAGCTGCAGGGACAGACAGTGATAGCTGTGGAGGGGCATAAACTGACAAGTTCTCTTTAAATAGTCAGAAAAGGAGGATCAATATTCAATAACATGCACTGCTGGGTGGGAATGAGGTGTGGTATACATAACAGCCAATAATAGCATAGAATATAAAGAAAAATAAATAAAAAATACAAGATTTATTATTATTGTTGATGCTGTAATGAATAAACAAATATAAAATTATTAAAAGAGAAAAAAACTCATAAAAGATAATGAATTCCTAAATGATTTTAAAAAAGAAAAAGGATGATTAAAGGCACTCTGTCAGCAGGTTTTTGATACCTCATCTCAGAGCAGCATGATGTATGCAAAGAGATTTTAAATCTAGCAATATTTAACTTAGATTATTTAACTGCACCCGCCCACACCAGGCGCTCTATACAGATTTATTTATTCATACAGTCTTGATTATTATATATGCACATGAACGTTTGATGCATGAGTTTATATACACCTTCCATGAAGAGATCAAGATGTTAAGAAGAGATATATGCTTAATTAAAATAAAAAAAATATTTATAATATGAAAACCTTCATTTAAAAAGAAATAAACAGGTAGGCCTCAAAAAGGACAACTACTATAAATAAGTAAGTAACTTACATTTACCTAGTATATGAGTCAATCTCCCAAACTGAACTAAGGTGGCATATACTAAAAGGGTCTAATGCAATAAGTATAGGAATGTCAGCCAGTAATAAATATGGATATATAAATATGATATGGGCCAGGTTAAGCTACAGTGCATTGTTATGAAAGTACCTAGCAGTCATGCTGGGTATAGAGAGACACCGAGCACAGGAAGGCAAGGGGAGAAAGGAGTCCATGATGCTAATAGCAAAGGGGAGATGGTGACCCCTAGGTTAACTAGCGCTAACACCTGGCTCCCCTAACGATCCTATACAGTCTCGACAACTGTTGCCAAACCGAATACCTGGCCCTGATATCCCTGAACTGAGACTACACAGGGATCAGAGCTGGTGAATACTAGTCAACCCGGCTAACTACTAAAGAAACACACCAGGGAAGCAAAGAGGGAAGGGAGAAGCACTTAGCTTAAGAAGATCCAAACAGCAATTCAACAGAAAGTCCTGGATGCACTGCAGAGCTAGGAAGCTACCTCCAACACCTGATAAGCTATCACCAGCAGTGCATCCTGGGAGTCAATAGGTATAAATAGACAGCTGAAGATAAGAGATCAGCTGGGTCCTAGTGACCTCCAGCTCTCACTAAGAGAGAAATGCCTCTTAAAGAGAGACATATTTTAGGATTTTAGTTGTTTGGCCAGATGCTGTGACCTTCTGCGAGTGGCCTTTACAGCCTTATTCGTGCCTCCTGACACACCTGTGACACTAGTGCAAAAAATAGAGCATATCATTGATAACCAAAGATAAGTTTTACAATATTGGCAAGTAAGTTTAAAAATGTGTTTAATATATATTATCAGTTTATCAGTAAGAGCTTTCCTACTTACACTAGTGTTAGAAATGGTGTCTTACCTGCTTATACTGAAGCTCGCTCACTAACATGCAAATTATGCACAACTGATAATAGTTTTTTGAGGTAAAACAAAATATTAACGTTTATTTAGCTAACCTAACAATCTAGTACATGTGGTTTAAGCATTAGCGTCCATAATAAGATTAATAAGAGTAAGCATCAATACATCACCAGATATTGTAGTATCACTTCATGATCAGTGAATTTCCAGACAATCTCATCAGAAGAAATCTGGGAACACACAATAGCCAGCACGTCTGCCAAGCTCCAAATGAAATCCCGTCTTCCCCCTGAGAGTTCCAAGTCTATATATCTATATACAAAATGTTGTTTACATATATTATGATTATGTGACTGTTTATGCACAGACATGCATACTATCTATTAAATAGAATTCCATACAATCTATAAAGTGGGATCAGAAAGCCCACACAACTCAATAAACATTGAATTCAAGGAGAACGAAGAGAGAAAGTGCGCACAGGTATTTAATGTAAATCGAACAAAATACAGGTTCTAGTCCTATAAGGACAGAAATAAGACATCAGATACAGGGCAAATGTGACAAAACATGTAATATGATTACATCGGTTATACAAAAACACCAACATAGACATCAATTGTACAGATTAGGGCTACACAGATGCCGCAAGGCAGGACATTAATTCACATGGGCTGATCCAGCATATAGACAATCAAATTGCGTTATATCAAACAATATTAAAGTGCCAGTGCCACAGCAAAACCTCGCCCAAGGTTGACGTGACTAGCAGAAATGGCTTAAAAATAGAGCCAAATGCCATGTGGTGAATTAGTACTTAACCCACTGTGGCCAAGAGAGGGAAAAGTCAGAAAGCAAGATTGCACATATACCCAGCAGTGGAATTGAGGACGCCCAGATCTGGATGTACGTTTCCTCTTTTGAGGCTGTTTCAAGCTTCATCAGGGGGGTGATGTTGCCCCTGGCGAATCCGCTATAAATACCCCGGTAATTAGCGGTAATTACCACCATACAGCTGCACATTCAGCGGCAAATTGTGTGTCTTATTAACTTTATCTATATATAAACCATTAAAGTGAGGCATCCAGTAGTATACATTTCGTGGAGTTCCTAAAATCAGAGGTAACACTATAAACTTGCACATTATACTACACTTAATAACATTATAAATTGCTATCTTACCAGTACAGTGCGTATTATTGCAAACCATTTTGGGGGCTTCTTCTTTTGATGGTTTTATTGAACACGGTCCTCCATACTTGCTCATTTCCTGTCATTAACATTGTTTTCATATTCTCTTCCTATTGTTGTTGGTAAATAGCTTGCATAGTACACACTGACCAATCAATGAGAAGCTGCAGAAGGACAGGTAAAAAAATAACTTTTATAAACTTTCAAATAGCGCTTTAGGGACAGAAAGGATTTGATAGAATAGGATTACCATGGTGCAGGGACAGGTTAAAAGAGCCTGAGGGCTCATTTTTAGAGGTCAGGTTCCCTTTAAGCAATATGGTATCAACATTAGTTTGCATGCTAAACGGCTGCCATATTGTAGGTATCCACTTGGCCTGTAAAGTAAGCATATCTCTAACTTCCAGTTTAGAAAAAGAGCAGGGCTACACACAGGATAAAAGTGCTGGCCTTAACCTGCAAACTGTAAGTGTCTTAAGCACATCTCTAATATCACTCCCAGCAGCATGTAATCTATTAGCTAAAGTCTCAATATCAAATCCATTTAAAGTCCCAGTTAAAGTCCACACCCTCCAAGAAGAACGTCATATCAAGCACGCTTAGTCCACTTGTTCACTAGAAAGTTTTCGGCGGGAAGAAACTGTATGGAAGCCAAAACTACAGTTTTCCGGGCCTCACGTTCAACTTTAACACAAGATGATGGTATTTTCTTGTTGCCTTTAAGTCCAAGATCGACTTTTGAAGCATCCAGGCTCACAAAAACATAATGTTGTGCCCACCAAGATCTATTTTGAATTATAGTGGCAATAGCGCATGTAATTACCATAGTATTATTTAAGAAAAAGGTAAAACGTCTTGTGTTGTGTAGAGTTTCTAAACAATTTATTTTGCTTGTTTCTCCTTAAATAGGGAAAAGTTTCTGGTCATCGGCAACATGAAACATTGACAGAAGATAGTATGTCAATTTTCCCTGTGGCATTATGTAATGCATAAGTGGGTTGATACCCTTGTCGGGTTGGATCTGAAGCTTCGGCCAAAACTGTCCCATTAAATGTAATATTTAAAATGTAGCATCCCTAATTTGCCTCGCAAGTAAAATTGTCTTCACTTCTGGTTTTGATTGCACTAATCCATCCCCATCTTACTTCCAGTATTGACCATTTTAATTCCTGTCCTGGGGTCCATGCTTCACTCTGGGGAACTGCCAAGTACAATATGTCAAGGATTCCAAGGTTAATGTTTTTGATTTCTGTGGGTAAAACAAAATAGCATTACTCCCATAGATAACATTTTTCCTGGGGAACATATTCCCATTTTTCTACTCCTGGTCTCATTATGAGCAGAGTTCTGTATTTTCCTACAGCAATAACTTCAAAATCACCAAGGACCACGTTCTCCAGCTGAACCTCTATTTTAGCACCCACATTAGTTATGTTAGTGGAACCAAATCCTTTGTCCCCTCTAACAGTTAATTCAGTAGGGGCTGTTCCCTCTTGTACTTGAGGCAATTGATTTGGAATCAACAACAATTGAGCCATTCTCTGTCCTTTTTTTATTAGTGGTTCACAACCCATATTGATCATGATTACCTTGATCTCACCTTGATAATCAGCATTAGTAACACCTCCTTCTACTATTGCACCTTTTAAAGCAAAATTGGATTTTGTTGCAATTTGACCAAAATGTCCTTCAGAAATGGTACTTAACTTACCTGGTGCTATGAGCATTACCTCTACTGAGGTCTAGTCAAGCAGCCGCTGCAGTAGCTCTGCTTCCTCTTTCAATATCCAACAAATCAATGTATCTACATGTACTTCATGTATGCTCAGATTGGGAAAAAAGGATTCTCCTCAGTGGTGTCATAGAATCAGTGATGGGTCTGTTGTTAATTATTTGGAGAGCCTCACTCAAATTTTCTTACCATTGACCATATGAATCTGAATGTGTTATCTTCTTTAGGTTGGATTTCAAAAGCATATTTATTCTCTTAATGAGGTCAGCCGCTTGTGGATAGTTAGACATATGATATATCCACTCAATGTTGTGTTGTATTGCTTAATCTTTGTCTTGTTGTCTCGTGAAATGAGAGCCATTGTCAGTTTGAATCTGTAGTGGAGTACCATAGTATTGTGTGATCAGTTCTAATGTTCTCAAAGTTCTCCACTGGGTGGTAGATTTGCAAGGAAACCCCATCATCAATCCTGCAGCCGTACAGATATATTTACAACTTCTACTTTCTGGCAGAGCGCTGATGAAATCCATCTGCCAAATCTGAGCTGGCAATCGGCCTCATCCTATGTGTCCCATTATGGTGTGTGGTACCTCCCTTTTCTGTGAATGTTGACATATGGGACATTGTGCAATGACTTGTTTTATAACATCTAAAGTTGTGCCCACCTGTAAGTGGCTTTTTCTCCCAAGTGTCCACTTTTCTGATGCGCCCAAACAGCTGTACCTTGCAACCATGTTTCTTTTTCTTTATCAGGTTCAGTATCTGCAACAGAAATTGAGGCTGCTGCATCTGCTTGAAAATTAAACAAACGTTCCAATGAGTCAAGAGGGACATGTACATCAACATGTAAAGCAGTACTTTTGGTTATCTGAATTAACTCCTCAGTCTCCTGTCAAATCTCTTTACCCCATGCCTCTTTTCCATGGATTTGCCAATTGTGCTTTTTCCATCCCATGATCCAGGTAGCTAGTCCATTAGTGACTGACCATGAATCAGTGAAAAGGTGACGTTCTGCACCCTGCTCATGTTTGAGTGCTAACAGCACTGCAAACAGTTCAGCATTATGACTGCTTTTCCCTTCACCTTCCATGGTCAAGATTTGATTAATTTTTGGAATGAAGGCTACACTTTTCCATCGTCTCCATCCACTGACGTATCTTGCAGATCTATTTGTGAACTAAGCATGATTTTGTTGATCTTCAGTTAATTTGGAGTATGATTTACCTCATTTTACAGGTGATTCTTCCATTTTTGAGGCTTTTTCAAGAGGATTTACCTCTTCTGAAGGAATATCAGCAACTTTCTTATGGAAAGCTGCCACTCCCCCTTCTCCTTTTTTAGCTCTTATGAAATGTACCATTTCCATTTGATGTTTCCAGGGACAATGTGTTCTCGGTCCGCGCTGAGTAGACCCCATACACTCCCTGATGAAGGAGCATAGCAGGCTCCGAAACTCGTTGGATGGATCTAATAAATGTACAGAGTGAAATTTGGATTTGAGTCGTTTGTGGCAGCGCGGACCAACAACACATTGTCCCTGGAAATTTTTGGAATTTGATCACATAGCACGTGGAGGTGTGGGTCCAGCAGCAGCAGCCATTACATGCATTTCATATTCGTTGTGTGTTACACAACTAAACAAGGTGAGCAGTGACTATTACGGCTCTTAAGTCGCCGATCATTTAAAAAGATAAGACCCTGTCTGGGCTTGCTTCTCTTTTTTAGTTTCATTTCCATTCGACGATACTTTGTTCTTGAGCATGCCCTATTCTGTTTGATTTTGGATTTGACATTACCCATTGCATAATGGGTATCTGTGGTCTTAGTAACACAACATGGTTCAGTATTAACTGTTCGGTATCCATAAAGCACATAGATTTCTCCCACATCTGTCAATTTCCTGTTCCAAAACCCAAGGGAAACATGTTTTGCCCCTTGATTCTGTCAAAGTGACCAACTTGCATATAGATATTGTACGGATACATGCAATTCAACCTCTCCCTCCATTATTGGCCATAAATCGACGGCCTGTTGAATGGCTTTCTTGACTATTTCAAATGCAATTTGTTGTTCTTCCTTCCAGGTAAACTCATATTTTTTCCGAGTTACCTTGTACAGAGGAGCCAGCAATTATCCTAAATGAGGGATCTGCTGTCTCCAAAATCCAAACTATCCAATGTAGGACTGTGTCTCCTGTTTGTTAGTAGGAATTGGGAAAGTCAAAATGTTCTGGTTAGCTTTATGGCCCTTATTCCAGTGAATCCCCAGGAATTTAATTTTGAGACGGCCCTTGTACTTTTCTGTCATTTATTTCCCATCCTTTGCTCCTCATATAAATGTGTAATTTTTCCAATTGTTGTTTCACTGACTGCTCATCTGGTCCCTGAATCATTATATCATCGATATAATGAGAAATCTGCAAAAATGTTCTGCCACTGTCCGGTGACAGATGGTAGGACTATGAATCCACCATTGCGGTTATCGGGTGCATGTATACTGCCTTCCTAGCCGTGTAAAGCCGAACTGATCTTGCGCCTTTTCTTCTATTGGGTTTGTGAAGAAAGCATTGGCTAAGTCAATTACAGCATACCAGGTCCCATCATGGATTTGAATATTTTCCACAATAGTTATGGTATCTGGGACAGCTGTGGTCAAAGGAGGAGTATGTTTGTTTAACTCCCTATAGTCCATTGTCATCCTCCATGATCCATCACACTTTTTTCACAGGTCAAACTGGGTTATTAAAGGCTCACGCATAACACCTCACTCCACTAATTCTTTGATAGTTTTACTAATCTCCTTATGACCTTCTAGAATTCAATATTGTTTCCTAGCCACCATTTTTGTGGCTGAAGGAATATGCACTGTGGGCATTTTGACTTTCCCCACCACAACAGACTTCACAGAAATTTCTGCTCTATGTGCTCCAAAAGCATATTTTCCTTACTCCAAGACAGTGTAGTTTTTCAGAGGTAAATTTCCTATTTTCAAGGTAACTTCAATTTGTACAACTCCAGTTACCCATTCACCTAGTGCGGAAATTTTTACTTTGGGATCTTTGAATTTCTTCGGGTTTCCATAAATTAAAGTAGCCTCCGCCCCTGTGTCAATCAATATTGGTACACGTTGAACATTGCCCCTCTCCAGTGGATTGACAATTGGTCATGGGGTCTCTCATCCCTACATATCCAGACAGGGGCTTGGCTGGCTACCTATGCGGAGGAATCAGAATCTGATTCCTCTCTAAGGGGAGCAGTTGGCTGCATGCTTATGCTTGCCTGTATCTAAGTGGCTACCATAGCAGCCACATCTTCCCAGGGATAGATTTTCTGGAAATCTTCCCAGTCAGGAGTTTTGAATTATACCTCTTTATCCTCACTTTGCCCTTTTCCCTTTTTCTCTTTCTTGGATTCTGATTCAAGTGTCTCTTTTTTCTTGGTTACTTTCTTATTAGAGAGGACTTTTTGTTTATATAATTTTCACAAGACAACTGTATCTTTGCCATATATTGAGTCTTTTAACACCTTTGCTTTCAAAAGAGCTTAAAACATTTCTTTATGAGACACCCTTGGGTTCTTGATTTTGTTTTAAATTTTGGTTATATGAGGTTTTAGGATTAGAAGAGCGTGATGCTTCATTCCCCCATATCCTGAAGTTCCTCATTCGGGAAAGTGATTCCAAAATTGACCTTCTTGTTAATGATATTAACAGAGTTATAATTACCGTTTTGTATTCTGGGGGTGCAGATTTAATTATCTGGCTACAGATACTGGCAGTCAATTTCTCCTTTATTTCCAGGACAGATAAACAGGAATGCATAGCTTCCTCTTTAAGTGTTTCCATGCCATCCATAAGTGTAAACCAAGGTTTTTCATTTATTGGGACATCTGACTCACTGGGATATTTCTCCATGAAAGCAGCAATTATTAAAAACAAATTTTGCAGGTGGTTGGTACCATGAGTTGCAAAATAGCTCTTGAAGGATCTTAATAATACTAGGTCTCTGGTAATAGTGACAAACCTTAAAATATCTCCAGGTCCAAAGTGACCACATTGGCACCTTATTCAAACAACCAAACTAAACCAGCCAGGGAGATCACCTTCCTCAAGTTTCTGTCTAGAATGGGAGAGGATATCATCCACTTCCCCTTGAGAAAAATTCTCTATGGTGGTATGTGTTCTAGATTGTGGTACTGGGTTATCCACGAATATTAGATTACTATATCCATCAAACATTGGATTTCCTGCTCCATCCTTCATTTGAACACAATGTCTTTCAGGTCCGAATTCAATACGTTCAGATCTGCGTTTTATAGGATGAGCATGTTTAGATAGAGGCTCTATGGGAAAACCGTGATCACGTATAGGGTCCAAGGAGTAGAATCCTATATGTTCCCCTCCCACGTATCGTGATTCCAGTTTTCTGATGCAGAGGTAATGGACTTATATACTTCATGCATGTTTACCCTTCCTTTCCATTTACAGTAGTTATTCTGGGAAACTTTGACAGCGGCTTTCTCAGCCATTCCTTGATTGTGTTCTAATTTTTCCTTTAACAATTTTTGATGGCACTCCAATACCATTCATTTCCCTTCCGATTCAATAAAATTTTGTTCTGCTTAGGAAACCTTTTTAAGCAACTGAGAATTTTTTTTATGAATTATTCGATAAGATGAGGCAAACGTCCAGTTGCGCTGCCCCAACCCTACTGCATCACCTGCCTTTACAGCAATACCCTCAAGCACCTTCACAACATCGAGCGGTTCTGAACTCCCATGCCTCAGCTATACCATTATGTACTAACTCTTAAGCTATTATATCATATGGAGTCTAGGACCAGACGGGAATTTCCACAGGGCTTTCATTTTTCTCTTCTTTGGCTCTCTTAAATATTGTGACTAAAACTTGGCAAATTGTCAATTGTTTGAAAATTTGCACACGGGTTCTGTGTCCCAGGGACACCTTACCCTATGAACAAAAATTCTCACTTTTTTTTTTTCTTCAAAAGTTATTCACTTTTTTGTAGTTTGGCCCTTAGTCAAAAGGGATTTGATCTTTACCAACTTGCTTTTTTTTTTTTTTTTTTTTTTTTTTGTAGCAATGCAATGCACTCACAGAAACACCTTTTTCCTTGACTCTACAACCCCTTCTTGAAAAAATACCAAAGTTCTACACAATCACAAAGATTCTCCATGCACTGAGAATAATTATGACCAAGGTCAGTTTTAATCACAAGAAAAAAAAGAGCCTTTAATCCTGCCGACTACGCCAATTAATATCTTACCTGTGGATTTACTGCAGCTCGCTCACTCACATGCAAATTAGGCACAACTGATAACAGTTTTTTGAGGTGCAACAAAATATTAAAGTTTTTTTAGCTAAGCTAACAAGTTAGTACATGTGGTTTAAGCATTAGTATCCATAATAAGACAAACGAAAAGGAAGGGGTTCCCAAAACAAGTGATACAACCCAGACAGATTTAGTTTTTTTCAAAAAAGGTTAACAAATTTTATTTAACATGAGGACCACACAGAACAACATCAACAGAGTAAAAAAACTTAACAGACTGTCATAGTTGGTTACAAAAGCCAATAATGGTGTATATTGGACAAAAAAAACATTTCAAGAATCCTGGGTACCCAGTGAAATTTCTTTAAGGTATAACAGTAGGGTTGTAACAACACCAGCAATGACAAAGCTGTTCAAGAGTGCATATAAACACAGAAAAGTGAAGAAAAATGATTTCTCAATACTTGGAGGGGTGCTCAAGCCAAGCCAACCCCTGTAGTTATAACAGAAATAATTGAGACACAGTGATAGTTTAGGATCTTATAGGGCTCCAAGCAAATATCTACTTGATATTATAAGTATTATTTCAATCCAAATTATTGACCCAAATATAAGTCAAATATATTAAAATTGTCATGTATCACAATTAATTATACAAAAATTTCTGAGGTATTAATAGATCTTAGTTTGGTTTATAGCACATTGGCTTTTGTAACTGACTATGGCAGTCTTTTAAGTGTTTTTACTCTGTTGATGTTGTTCTCTGTGTGGTCTTTATGTTAAATAAAATTTGTTAACTTTTTGAAAAAAAATAAATCTGTCTGGGTTGTATCACTTGTTTTGGGAACCCCCTTTCCTTTCCATTTACCTTAGTCTCCGGGGTTGTCTAGTGATCCCCTAACTCATACTAAAAAATTTGTGGTGCCCACCTTCTTTGCCTTAACATCTATAATAAGAGCAATAAGAGTAAGCATCAATACATCACCAGATATTGTAGCATCACTCCGTAATTGGGGAATTTCCAGACAAACTCATCAGAAGGAATCCGGGAACACACAATAGCCAGCACGTCTGCCAAACTCCAAATGAAATCCCGTCTTCCCACTGAGAGTTCCAAATCTATATACAAAATGTTGTTTACATACGTTATGCACAGACATGCGTACTATTGCTTCTAGAAACGTCTTGGCTCATGATCACATCATGGGATCATGTGCAGGTACCTGTTTTTCACACATTCCAGGGCCAGATAAGAAGCTATCAAACCAGTTTCTGCCAGTTTATTCCACTTATGCAAGAGCAGATTTGACCTTACATAACCTTGTGATCCTTTATTCTGTAGGCAAAAAAACAAATTGATTACCTATTCTGTGGACTGGATACCTGTCTATCCCATACATACAAACAAACTCGTCCCATTTGTATCACAAATGGGAGATCAGTCAGGTCTAGTAGTGCTATCGTCCCTAGGCTGTTTTTCTTCTAGCTTCACGAACATACCCCCAGAAGAAGCTAGAAGTGAAATGGCGTTGGGGTGAAGGCACTATCAAACCCAACTGATCTTCAATTTCTAACAGTAGCGTAAGTAGGAAAGCACTTTCTGATATACTGTACATATTAAACACCTTTTTCACATACCTTTCTGTATTGTAATACTTATCTTTATCTGTCATAAACATACTCTATTTGTTGCACTATGCACTTTAGCTTAATCTGGGCCATACAACATTTATGTATTCATCTTTTTTACAGGCTAACATTGCTATCCCTTATTATTGCACTAGGCACGCTTATAATCTGGCACCTTGGTTCAGTTTGGGAGATTGACTCATATACTATGTAAATTTATTTATTTGTTTATGATAGTTGTCCTTTTTGAGGCATTCCCTATTTATTGCTTTTTTATAATTTTTTTTATCATTTTATAACTAAAATTATTTAAAAAAAAAAAAAAAGCATACATCTCTTCTTGATTCCTTGATTCATTTTCATTGAATGTGTATATAATCTCCATAGAGATTATACATTGACAAAGAAGTGTCATTTACAGCAAGGATTGTGTCGGACTGCCATGTGCGTGGTAAAGTAGTCCTGTAATGGTAATCACCAGGTGATAAAGTCTTTAGTACACTTACACAATAACGCACAGACTGACGAGAGGCACACTTGATTTTTGTTTATTAAACCCTGCAGCATGTTGTCCTCAGTTTACATAGCAAAAACCCGCAGACAGATTTCCTTTAAATCACTAGTTAAATTTCTATGGAGAGCAGTATCGGATATCAGAACATGTAAGAATTGCTAGCACTCTGCTAATAAAACAGAAAAGCAAGTGAAACAGAAAAGCAAATTAATCAAAAATTAACATTTGCAGATAATAAGCAAAAACAAAAAAATGTAATGTACAGGGTAGCACTTATAGGGTGGGTCATTTATATGGATACACCTAAATAAAATGGGAACAGTTGGTGATATCAACTTCCTGTTTGTGGCACATTAGTATATGGGAGGGGATACTAATGTGCCACAAACAGGAAGTTTATTTCACCAACTGTTCCCATTTTATTTAGGTGCATCCATATAAATGATCCACCCTATAAATGGCCTACCCTGTATAATAATGCTATTGCAGAGAAGGAATTAAAAAAATGGTGCTTGAATTCTGTCAGCAGTGGTGTCAATTATCAGGAGTCCACATCAAAGCAAACAGAGGATAAAAAAGTTGTTATTTGAGTACTCAAAAGATAAAAATGAGAAGAAATTGTAATGGGATGGAATTGTAATGGAAGTAAGGGGATAGCATTTGAATTAAGTGGCTACTGGTGAGCAATATTGAGATCATTCTGATAAGTACCGGAATACTGTCTAGGCACGCTATGAGTTATATTAATGCTAGAGATTAATATTCAACATAAATGAACAGCTACTTAATGAATTTTAATGAAAAAAAATCAAAATTGTTAATAATATTTTGTCAGTAATGTAGTTTACAACATTATAAAATTATCATTATCTACTTATAACTCAAAGGAAAATATGTAAATAAAAAGCAATAATGATGTGTAGACAATACTTGAAAATACAAATTGAAATATAATTTTTTTTTTATTTTTCATTAAAACATTTTATCTACATTATTTTTAAAAAGTATTGCAAATATAAGACCATCGCTAAAATGTTTTTCCTGGCCATAATTAAGTGTGGTTTGTCATATCACCTTCTAAGATATGTTCTCACAATGAGCTTTTCATGCTGCAGAATTTTGTCTTGGGATAGTAAGGAATAACTGGGAAACCGGGTCTCCTAGACTAACCCTCAGGCTAGGAGGGCCTTAGCTGTCCCTTATCCAAGAATTACCTCTGATGGTGAGGATGTCTGAGATGTCACCCTTGCCCTGCTCCTGGCGAGCCCTGGTCTAATACCCCCTCTCTCCCACCCAGGGGGGCCAGGATAGGAGTGGTTAAACCTCGCACAAATAAAACAATGGGGGAACTCACAGCAATACACACAAAGGTATAAGATAATATGTGCACAAGAGGAAATAAAGAGCAGGGGGGAATAACCAGACAGCAAAGGATTCTCTCAGCACACAAACAGCACTTCAATAGATCACCAGCAACTGGATCACCACAGCACATGGACTAGTATTCCAAAAGCTATAGCAGGCATAGTAAGACAGATTCCACTGTCTTAAAAAGGCAAGGAGCAACTACGATAGGTTACCCAGAACCTGTGATCCTAGACGTAATCAGGAGTCATACAGAGATTAAATCCTGCTAGCATGATCACTAATAAGGACAAAGCTAGTTGACACCTGTGCCTGTCTGTGGAGCTCAGAAGCATCAGAAATCACAGTCAAAATCTGTACTCACTGGTTTCACTGGTCAGTTTTTTCATATATTGTTAGTATATTTTTTACTGACTAAGCACCACTGCCCCACCCTGTCCCTTAGCCATGGTGTGTCCACCATCTTATTGTAGCCAGATTTCAAACTACCCACACATACAGATTTTAATTGCACACAGAGGCATTAGGTTAGGTATTCAATACAGGAGAAAACCTTGTTGTTGGTTACTGGTCTCCTATGGATTGGCCAATACATTAGCTGTGCTTCTCCATTTTTAAATATTCCTGAGTGGTTTTGCTGTATCTCATTTCCTCTGATGCCTTTTACATTGGCTTCATGTGTTTGCCCCATCTAGTATTTTCATAGCAGCTTTGCAGGGTCATGCTTCCATTTTTCTTGCGTGTCAGAGTGCACCTGTGTACTTTCTTACAAATATTTAGGAGCTTGAGATAATTGCAATGGAAAACTGTAATAAACTACCAGAAACCAAGTGCAGGTTGCTCACACATGGCTGCAAAAACATTTGGAAGCTAGTAGAATGAAAAAATGCTAATGCTGCGCCATAAGAAACATGTAATACAACAGTGGAATATTAAAAACTTTATAGACAAATAAAAGCATGCAGTATTGCAGTAGTGAAGAAACTAAAATCAATACCTATTTACACCCAAAATAAGAGATGCCTAGTGATGGGACAACTAGACTGCTATAGCACATGCAATGTATCTGTTAATGGTTAAAGTAAAATAGAAATATCTACAAACCAGTGTAGGAAAATCATATTTGTAGGCAAATCAAATGATGCTTCACTTACAGTGAAGATGTTCTTTTGTAACTGGTGTTAAAAGGTTGTCACGCTGTTTGTGAGGCAAGTAGTTGGTGTACCAGATGTATACCATTCTCCAAGATCTAAAGCGGTTATCTTAGTTCTGAAGGTAATAAACATTCTTGCCACTGTTCTCCATACAATGGGTTCGAGAGTTGAATGTCCTGAGTGTGATGTGTGGAGAAACAAGCTCATCAGTGTGGTAATGGATTCCAGGGCGCTCCAGCGTCCCTGGTAATCACACCTCGGGATAGCTCGGGATAGTTCTGCTGTATGTGAAATAACTTCGACTGCTATTGTGTGCTGTATAAGCCAATAAATCTATGCATTTTGAGGATTCACAGTCCCTCCTCATCAGGGTTAGAAAGCTGGTTTAGAAGGCCTTGGTGCTCCAATAGCACTCTACACTCTCCCCCCACAGAGCAAGGGGGAAGAGTTTAGTTGCATTGAACCTGGTTGGGTGCATGGTCTTGGGGTAGGCAAGCCATACCTGTTGTTAGGCCCGTGTGCAGGTCAGGTTTTTTCCATTGAGGATTGACACACGAATGCAGTACTCCTTTTCAACAGTCTTTTATTTAATATTCGGCATCGTACTGTGAACAGTTCGATATGGTGCACACAATGATTAACCAGTCTCTTTACTGTACTTTCCACTTTAAGGCCAAACATTACATTGGAGTGCTTTACCATTCCTAGTATTTTAGGTGGTATTTGTCCATATTCCTTCACTTAACATGGCTCCAAAGTCCTGAACGATAAAGTCATTAAGTCCTCCCTGGTGACGGATTTGCTCATCCTACCCACAGGGAGCCGTTATGGTGTGGACCGTCATTGGACTTGGCTTGTCTAGTGTCTGTTTAAGTGCTGACCTATTCGCTCAGATTTACACCAAATCTCCACTTTAAGACTCGTATCGCTGGAGTCAGTCCTTTAACAGGGTAACCTCTGGGAGTTCGGCCTGAAGCTCGCAACTATACAGAGGCTCTCCTCTAACAACATCCTCATCTGGAACACTTTCTGGGCACTCCGTTCCCTCTGTCCACCAATAGTGTGGTGATAAATGCCACGAGCATCCACTTTTTGTGAACTAGGTACATTTTCTGGCTTGCACACTGTCCCAGCTCACTATAATACCTACCGTATATACTCGTGTATAAGCCGACCCGTGTATAAGCCGACCCCCCTACTTTTGCCCCCAAAATCTGGGAAAACCTATTGACTCGTGTATAAGCCGAGGGTGGACCCCAGCACAGGTATACAGCCCCCAGCAGTGTGGTATATAGGCCCCCCAAGTGGTATACAGGCCTCCCCAGTGGTAGTATACAGCAGCCCCAGCAGCCCCAGTGGTAGTATACAGCAGCCCCAGCAGCCCCAGTGGTAGTATACAGCAGCCCCAGTGGTAGTATACAGCAGCCCCAGCAGCCCCAGTGGTAGTATACAGCAGCCCCAGCAGTATATACAGCAGCCCTGGGGGTATACAGCAGCCCCCAGGGGTGATACAGCAGCCCCCAGGGGGGATACAGCGGCCCTGGGGGTATACAGCAGCCCCCAGGGGTGATACAGCAGCCCCCAGGGGGGATACAGCGGCCCTGGGGGTATACAGCAGCCCCCAGGGGGGATACAGCGGCCCCCAGGGGGATACAGCGGCCCCCAGGGGTGATACAGCGGCCCCCAGGGGGATACAGCAGCCCCCAGGGGGGGGATTACAGCTGCCCCCAAATGCTGGCACTCGCCCCCCTTGTAAGGGCCCCCCTCCCGCTGCTTAACTTACCATCCCGGTCTTCTGCACAGCGCCGCTCCTCGGTGCTCTGTTCTCCATGCTCCGTCCTCGCTGCATCCGGGATCCCTGGCCGTCGCGCGATGACGTCATATGCCTGCGACGGCTGGGAATCCCGGATGTAGCAGGACGGGAGCAGTGAGGACGGAGCACCGAGGAGGGGCGCTGTGCAGAAGACCGGGATGGTAAGATACGCAGCGGGGGGGGGGGGCTCTTACAAGGGGGCGAGTGCCAGCATTTGGGGGCAAATATGCACTGTTTCCCCCTGCCGCTGATTGACAGGGGGAAGCAGTGCATATATAATGAGCGGCCCCACGTGACGGGGCCGCTCATACAGCAGCCTCCCCCGCCTCCTCCAGCCTCCACAGCCCCCACCACCGTATTGACTTGTGTATAAGCTGAGGGGGAGACTTTTCAGCCCAAATTTTGGGCTGAAAAACTCGGCTTATACACGAGTATATACGGTACTTGTATAGATTCTAGTTAACTAACTACTGTAAGATGGAGTCTCCCATCAGAGTCTAGAGGCTAGCATCACCCCAGTGGGTTAGTTCTTCTCTTTAACTACTGCTTACCCTACAGCCCTGTAGCTGAACAAGCTTACTTAAACAACTATACCTATAATGTCATATCTTATCTTAAGTGCTACTCTGTCCCTGTACACTAGTACATAACATTACCTTATACTCTATACATAGACACAATACATTAGATTATATTCAGTGACGCAAGACACATATGACATGGTGTGGTTGGTGTCTTCAAGGCAGGAGTGTCCAGATACCAACCACACCCTTGCACGAAGACATAGACAACAATCAGCAATAGCAAAGGTGAAATAAAGAATCTGATTCATCTTCATATAATCGCTACAGTCAATGACTTACGGTACTTATATGAAGGAAAAAGTAAATAGTTATTACATAAAAAAGTTAGTTTGTAAGCAGGAAATTAGTAAGGACCCCTACACATCACGGTTTTTGCCTGTGCATGTGGATCCCTGAATCTGAAAGACCATGTGGACAGGCATGGATTTGTGTAAACGGATTGCAATTATGCTCCCAGGTCCTGTTTTTTGAAGGATCCGTTTTGTGCATTGCAATCGGTGTAGCTGATGTGGCCAGGGCTAGGGGTACTCGGACACCGGGGCTGTTGAATAAGGAGTCACAGGTGGACGGGATCCCAGTGCCGTGCCCTGGTGATCATTTGATAGTAGATGGTGGGAGAGAAGGGGGTATTTACAGGGGATCGTGACGCCACCTGTAGTTCCCGGTAATCTGGTACCAGCGCTCCAAGCCGGCCGCTGAAGTGATGGTGGGTGCAGCAGAGTGTGAAGCAGCTCCCTACAGGTGGAGCTATTACCTCATGGCAGCAGTGAAGAAAGTGTGGATGAGGGGAGTAGTTGTAGGTGTTGGTGGTTGGTGCTGTAGTTCTTACCCCTCTGCTGAGCTGCTGGTGGTGCTGACCCTCCAGGCACCGTCGGAAAGAATAACGGAAACCAGTTCAAGTTTAACTCCACTTTACTGGGTACCAGTAGATGGCAAAACGAGATACGGTACAGTTTTGTTTGCAGGGTCATGTTGCCAGCTCAGGGTCCCCCTTATGGAGTCTCTAGATGTTCTCTGTCTTTGTCTTTCAGGGTCTCCTTTCTGCCTCACTTCTACCACCCTTGCAGAGCTCTCTCACCAGTCCCACGGTCTGTATCTATCAGGCAAGGTCTGTGCCCCACCGGTCTGGTTAGGAAGCCCGAGAGCTAAAAAGCCTTCCTTCGACACCGCAATTTATGGCCCTTCTCCTGTAGTGTCTTGAACCGATTCTTGGTCTTGAGGGGCGAGATACTTGGTGGCGCTGTCAGCAACCCGGTTTCTATGGGCCTGCAGTTCGTCAGTCTGCAGATAGAGCTGAACTGCTGAACTGCTATCTCCCTCAGCTTCCTGCGTTGCTGGTGTTCCCTCAACGTGACCAGCCGGCTCCAACCAGTCCTGGTCCGTTGCCTGCTGTTCTGGGCCCCCACTTAAAGATGGGGCTCCCTCCTGTCAACTGGGCTGTCAGGCCTGACCTTCCTGCCTGACTTCCCAGCACCGTCTGACTAAAAACTATCACTCTCTTCTGCATCTACCGCTAGGCTCCACCCCCTATTGGGACCTACTAAATTATCGGTTCCCCCTATTCTAGTGGTCTAATCCTAGGTGTGTGCACTTACAGACTCCACAGGTTTAACCCTGAACTGACAACTTTACAGGGGAAAACACTTTAATATTAAAAGTGCAATACTACCCTGTGGTGCCTAGCTGCAGAGGCACCGCATAGCCATAGGACATAATGGTAATATCAATTCTGGGGAAAGAAAGAGAGATCCTGAACAGAAAATGGGCTTGGAGGAGCGTACATTTGTTTATCGCATGCTAAGTACCAAAAACAAGATCCGGGAAACAAACCTTTTTTCCTGGATCTGCTCCAATACACCCCCATGTTATGTGCTCCGGACTGCGCCGGATTTGTTTCTGTCCATTTTTGTTCAGTGCACCTAAAATCGGAGTAGTCTCTGATTCTGGGTACAGGTAAAACAGGACACAAACGGATCCCTGACTGAATTCACACACACAGATGGCCACATATGACCAATCCGTGCCCATATGGATACATGGGAGGCCAAAGCGGATCCCTACTTATCCATTTCAAAACGCATTTACTAAAATGTGGTGTCAAGCCAGCCTAAGTCTATGGATCTCAGTTTCACAAACAGTAATAATGATTCCCGTTGCGCAGCACACAGTAAGCCAGTGTCACACTAAGCAAGATTGCTAACGAGATCGCTGCTGAGACGCAAGTTTTGTGACGCAGCAACGACCTTAGCAGCGATCTCGCTATGTGTGACATGTAAAAGCGAGCAGGCCCCCGCTGTGAGATCGCTGATTGTTACAAACCATTCTGGACCATTTTTTGGTAGTCGTGCTCCTGCTGGGCAGCGTGCATCACTGTGTTTAACAGGGACAATGACCAACGATCTCAATACTACGCCTGAGAGTGACTGGTTCCCAACGACTGTTATATTGTTCCATATCGTTGCTGCGTCACTGGTGAGATCTAGAAAAGAGAAAAGGGGAGAGAGCGCACATGAGAGGAACCTGGTGGTCTAGTGGGGGCTTAAAACCGGTGTGACAAGGTGCCGCTCACCTGATCAGGTTGTGCAATCTCTGCACAACCTCAGTAATGCGTTTGGAATTAACGTAATGGCAAGGACCACACCACAGGCTTCTTCCTGGTCCTGGTCATGTGGGTATTGTGATCATGTGACTCCGCGTCACCGCTGACGTCACGGAAAGTCCTTATTCACCAACTCTAGCAGCTCCAGCCACAAACCCAAGAGGAATTTATAACAGTGAGAGAAGATTGTGGTCAGTTTGCAGGAGCGCTCAGAGTGGGAAGAAAAGATTGTAGAGAAAAATGGAGCTAAAACCTCCTTTATTCATAACACCAATACGCGTTTCTACAGGGACCCGCTGTCTTCCTCAGTTGGATTTTTTATATATTTTTGAATAAAGGAGGTTTGTGCTCCATTAATCTCTACAATCTTTTCTCCCCACTCTGAGCTCTCCTACAAACTAACCACAATCTTTTCTCACTGGTGAAATCTGACTGTTTGACTTCTCACCAGCGACCAAGTAGCGACACACCAGCGATCCCTACCGAGTCGTATCGTTGTCGGGATCGCTGGAGCGTCGCCAAGTGTGACGGTACCCTAATGGTACATTTACACGCGGCCACAGGAAGGTAGGAGCAGGCAGGCATCGGACACAAATTGTGCCTGTTGCCTTGAAAAGACCACGATGTGGCTGCGTGTAATTCAGGACTTTCCTTCCTTCAGGGAAGACGCAGGAAGGAAAGTCCTGAATTACACGCAGCCACATCGAGGTCTTTTCAAGGCAACAGGCACAATTTGTGTCCGATGCCTGCCTGCTCCTACCTTCCTGTGGCCGCGTGTAAATGTACCATAATAGAGATCCTTTAACCCTACACAATATTATCACCCCTCTTATCTTAAACATTAAAGGTGCCCATTTGTGCTCCACAAACATTAATAGTGGTTTTCAACCTGTAATAGTGCCTCTCTAATGAAAAAATATATATTTATTAAATTCACCTACAAAGTAATACTCCTTTAGTGCCTCCAAATACTAAATGATGCCCCATTATTGGCTTCTCTTTTACAACTCCATTTATAGTATTGATGCCTCCTTTGTATCTCTCTGTAAATATTATAAAGATACCCTGGAACCTAATGGCGTAGGATTTAATGATACTGAGACAAAACTTGGGTTGATAAACTGTATTGCAATCAATAGTAACAGTATAAGAAACAGAACACAACAGAAGTTAATAGCAAAATTAAATGCAAGTGCAACCAGCACTTAAATATAATTGTCCAGAAATTATATGCAGTAGTGTGAACAGCACATATGAGAATTTCCGGGAATACTATGCAGGAGTGCTACCACCACTATATGAGATTGTCCAGGAATAATATGCAGGAGAAGAGTACAGCAAACAGAGGGTTACCAGTTTACTTTTAGGGCTGACAAAGTCCCGCACAATCCCGTTCACAGCCTGCACTGAATTTGTCCTAGAATAAGTACATTGATAACAGTGAATAAAAGTTCTTAGCTGGCTTCAGACTCAGATGCATCTGCAGCGTTTTGAGATGCATCTGCAAGCCTCTGTCAGCAACCACGGCCCCTATGTTAAGGAGCCAGGGTGTCTGCAGATGCTTGCAGACCGCCGAGCGCTTCATTGCCGCCATTAGGATCGTCGCACGCGGATGCCGTGCACAAACACACATCCCGGACCTAGCCATTGACCGAGGATCTCGTTAACGACATCGTTGAAACATCACGGATTTATGATCGTTCAAACGATATCGTTTGTGTGTCATTGCGTGTAAATGAACAATGTTGGAAGGAAAAATCGTTGGATCGTTCAGCAAAAATTTAAGATCTGACCTCAAATCTATCGTTCGTCGTCCAATTAACGTTCTGGGAAGCAGCAACATCGTTCAGTGTGACACTTTTATGAATGATGTCGTTCATAATTCTATTCCTGCTGCTTTATAACATCGTTCAATCGTTCTTCTCCAAGTAGCTGGCGCATTGCCAAATATAAGATCGATAACGATATCCTTGCATGTGATCTTAGTCCATTCATCCCAGAAACACTAGGATTACTTACAAAAAGGCGAGATCATTGAGAGATAGATTGGTGCACAGCCATTTCGAAAATAACAAAAATTGGCTGAGATCTAATCAAGGGCTGCTACAAATGTGGGAGATGTGTAGCATGTAGTTCGGTAGAAACAACTAAGTACTTTGAAAACAGTTATGATGGTAAGCAATATGAGATAAAATCTTTCATCAACTGTAAGACAAGGGGAGTAATCTACAAAGCAGTGTGCCCTGTGGGAAGGAGTACGTGGGTAAAACGATCAGGGAGTTCAAGAAAAGGATTGGAGAACATAGAGGGGATATAAGACATAAACGAGATACTCCCATTGGCCCCATGTGAACGCACTGCATGGGAGGTGACGAGGCATTGATGTTTTACTAGGATTGTCATATCACGCCCCGACCCGTCACAGTCAGGGACTTGGACGAGAAAAACCTAAGAAAATAATGCTTTTGGATCACTTACCCTGGGGACCCATGCCCCGAGAGCTTGAATGAAGCTCTGTCCATACTACGTTCCTGGGGTGGCACACTAGGTGCAGGGGAAAGTAAGGGGTAAGGACGACGTTGAGTGGGGGCGCCGACTCCGTACATTGGGTGCCAACCTCCATGTAGACAGTGATAGCTCTAATGGATAAAGGACACCTGTAGTGGGAGGGAACGGGCACTTTGGTGCGGTTTACATGGTCCTGTCTTCTTACCCTGATACCCCATATGAATACTCTTCTCCACTATGCAAATAAACGGGAGATCTTGTCACTCATAAATCAGACCATAACCAAAAATGTGAGCCTTTAAACCTCCACCCCCCCTGCCTGGTCTGCAGCCGCTGGGAAATGTACGATTGGAATATGAATATGGAATCTGAAGTGGGCAATCTCTATTAGGAGCACTCCACAAAACGCAAGTATAAAACAATTGAGAAGTGTAATATGGTATACTGATGCGACAGGAATTCTTTAAGTACCCTTTTGGGAAACACAGAGAAACCTCTCTTTGGATAGGAGATCTCTGATGTAAAGGAATGTGTGTGAGGAGGTGATCACGCATTCCTGAGAGGCTCAGCCCCCTGGAGGGAGTGATTACACCTCACACTCACTCCCAACCAATTAGTTAGATCCAGGATATGCGTTCCAATCGCTGGAATTAAATGAACGCAGTGCGTTCGACAACGCCGAGCGACGTAATGTGGTGACGCACTTCTGCTGCGTCGCTTCCGGCGAGCGGAACAACACGTGACTGCTATGGAAGCAGTCATAAAAAGCGGGAAATGACCACGGCGGGTTGTTCAAACCACAGATGCCATGCACAGCTAGGCTGGGTAAGTGTTACCAGTGGTGAGGGCATGGAGGGTGGTATAACTACAATTGGGAAACAGGATTGAGCATTGTTGCAGTGTAACCGGTGTACTAATGTAAACTTTTTGCACTGCTTCAGGCATCAAAACTTTGCCATAGACCACAAGGGATCTGCAGCGGTGTAGCGGTCCCTGCTTCCAGAAAACAATGACTCCCCTGATGAGAGTTTGACACGAAACGCGTCGGGAGGAAGGACGTGGTGGCATACATAAATTGAACAACTATTGAGTCGGCAACCTGTTGTTCAAAAAAGATATAGGACCATATGGAGTTGGGAAGACTCAAGTGGTAACGATAAGAGACAACCCAGTGAGATCTTTCTAATTTGGGGAGTGTGGGTTTGCTGTGCTCTTGTTACATATATCTCTTTCACCTAAGGACCACAAGAGATAATGGGACCTTGATCAAGGTAGTGAGAGATATAGGGGCGTACTTCTGGTACTAATAAATAATGGTGCGAGGTTGGTAACCCCAGACGCTATGACCCTGTGATTATACAGGGATAGCTTTTTATATCACTGACACTGGTGACAGTCACAGTGCTATCTTGCACTATTGTAGTTTTTATATTTTTTTGACTCTATAGTCATTTTATTAGATGACAAATAAAGGTTAAGTTTTAACCTCTTCAACCTTTCACCCTTTAATTGCATGTGACAACACACCCTAACGATATCGTTCACCTATATCCTAGTGTGTGAAGCGGCCTTTAGAAGCAGGACAGGCAGGAAATTCAAGGGCAGAATGAGGCCTCAGACTCCATCTTGGACGAGGACAAGTGAACACAACCAGGTCCATGTAAAACCTGGAAACCTTACACTCTCATACAATAATAATGCCCCCTTTATTACTCCACCATACAGTAGTTGCATGGATGCCAACCACTACATATGGACATATTGCGTCAGTTAGTGAAATCCAATACTACAGGAGATAGCAACACCACTTCAGCAACTTAATATATGATTGCACATAGCAAGGTACTCGATCCAAGGAATGTCTCTAAAGAATCTTAAAAGCATTTCAATACATATCAAATATAGGATGTTTTTGTACCTTAATATATGTACTGTTAGTGCCATAAGGTATCCCTCAAAAGCTTGCAAAAGTCTTAATGAGAGACATGAGAGGAAGCCCTCAGAGGTCTTGCAGACTCCATGCCTCAATATACTTGGGCTCTTTTGATGGCACAAGGAGAAGCACTATAATATTAGAGTTATATTAATGCTATGGCTCATTAGTGTAAATACTGAATATATTTAGAAAGAAGAACTACAACCACAGGTTAGAATATTTGTAATTTAAAGGGAAAGTCTGGAAGGAAAATAAATTTACTGCAGAATGTAGAATGCATGATTGACAGTGCAACAGTGATTGAATGCTGAAGAATAATGACAAATACAATCTAGTGCACAAGCCCTTCCTGCGGAGATAAGGAAATGGTGATGGAGATAACTACTTATCTGGGTAACATTTTGCTAGGTCTCCAGTAGTGCGGGCTGTAAATTGTTATTAAATCCTGCCTTCCCATATTAATGAGATGACTATATTGCCCTTATACCGATCCTGCCTCTAGCCTACATAGCAAAATTGACAATTAAATTGCAGCAAAATGTCACTTTAAACTATGTTTATTTTAGATTTACAGTACAGTCGGTAAAGATAAAGTGTAAATAAAAAGTTAACTTGATCTCAAAAAGAGCAAAAGTACAGATCAGGCAATGTCAACATTTTATATTTGTTTTATGTAAATCCTTAAAGGCAGAGGTAAATAATTGAGATATATTAAAATCAATACAATCAATGTTATGTAAGTCCTACTTACTGCAAATGTCAATTTGACATGTGAATGTTGAAGTACATTCATTCAACAATGACATATTGATCCACTTTTCTATTAGAAGTAGCCCAAATGAAAATGTTGCAGAACACATCCGTTTCTATGTATCCACTATTTATTCTATTTATCTCATAGCCTCCCTACATATGAACAACTAATTATTTCAAAAAGACTCCAGCTGAGCAGAATCATATCCAGTGGCAATATACTTGTTATAAAATTAGAATTAACAACACAATAGACATAATTATTAACCCCTTCATCCGCAAGCGATTTTCCATTTTCAGTTTTGTTCGTTTTCCCTCTCCTTGTTCCAGGAGCCATAGCTTTTTTTACATCAATATAGACATATGAAGGCTTGTTTGTTGGAAGACGGTTTGTACCTTTGAATAAGATAATTTACTTTACCATATAGTTTACAAGAAAATGGGAAAAACATCCAAATGCAGTGACGTTGCAAAAAATAGTGCAATTATATGTTTGTTTTTTGGGTTTTGTATTCACTATGTTCACTATATGGTAAAATAGACATGTCAGTATGATGCCTCGGTCTGTATGAGTTTGTAGATACCAAACATGTATACTTATACTTTTATCTAAGTGGTGAAAAAAAGTCAGAAGTTTTTAAAGAAAAAGAATTGCACTTTTTGCGCCATTTCTTAAAGACCCATAGCATTCTTATTTTTCGAGATCTGAACCTGTGTAACGGCTTATTTTTTGTGATTTGAGCTGACATTTCTAATGATACCATTTTTGCATAGATATGCTGTTTCAATCACCCATTATTGCATTTTATTGCAATGTTGCAGTGACCAAAAAAATTTAATTTTGCAGTTTGGACTTTTTTTTCATTACATAGTTTACAAATCTGATTAATTGATTTTCTATTTTGATAGATCGGGCATTTCTAAACACGGTGATGCCAAATGTGTATATATTTTTTATTTTTTTAATAGTTTTATTTTCAATGGGGCAAAAGGGGGTTGGTTTGAATTTTTGTGTTTTTTTTTTCATACTTTTAAAAACTTTTTTTCTTTATTTTACTTGGCCCACTAGAGGTCCTCAGTGCTGCACACACCGATCACTTTTCCTATCTAGAGACTTCTCTAGGCAGAAGAAATGATCACTTTCTGCTGGTAACCTCACTAGGAGATTCAGTTATACTTTTGTAAGCCATCAATATGGTTTGATTCTCCCATAGGTTGATGAGCTCCTGCTGTACTACTGCCAGGCAGGGAGCCTTGAAGCCAGCAGGATCTGAGGCCTGGGCAAACTGTAATACTCACAGGGTGAGCATCCGGGAGTGGACCCACTGGGACGAGTCACCAATCGCCACCAGGAGGAACAAGCCTGGATGAACACAGAGTCTTCTGCTAAACCCACAGTAGGAGGAGATAGGCTAAGCATGTAGGTGGCTGCGAAATGCAGCCCCATGGGGTCTTGATGCCATGACAGCTGATTCCAGGGGTCGGCTTTTATGGAACAGTAAAGTCTCTGAGTAGGTGCAGCCAGAGCGGATGATGTTGACTGAAGGCACAGCAGATATCAGCAGGTATGACAGATCAAGCCTATAACCCACACTGAGACCTAATCCGCTGCACCCTTTCACCTCTCCCCCTCCTACTGTCTCCCACCCATCCCCTATAGACTGTGAGCCCTTGTGGACAGGATCTCTGCCCTAATGTACCTGTATGATTTATTCATCGTTATTTATGTTCTCGTCCTTGTTCTGCCCTTACACATGTAAAGCGCCATGGAACCAATGGCGCAATATAAATAAATAGTAATAATAAAATAATAATAAGAGGCAGCACAGTGGATAGTGGACTGGTGTAGGCAGATATAAGCAGCACAACAGATGCAGACAGATGCAGGCTGGTATATTCGGCATGGCAGATGCAGACACATGAAGGCTGGTATACATGGCACAGCAGATGCAGGCAGGTGCAGGTATGCACTAGGATGAGACAAAGGTTACATGATCAGGAACACAAGCAGTGGCACAGGGACAGGGATATAATAATGGTATGGAGATCTGACAACTAACAACTTGTCTCTAGTAATAGACGCCGTTGCCCAGATACCTATTAATAGTAGGAAGTATCAAAAATACAGTGTGCTTCTCAGCTGTAGTCTATGGCTATGACCACACTTGCATCTGCAATCATGCTACTGGATCCGTTTTTGACATGTGGAAATGTGTGAAAATGCATCTGTTAATGTACCCATAGGACTCCAATGCAAAAAACGCATTGCAAAAGTGTGCAAAAGTGTAATCCGTTTAACGCATTGTGTTTTTGAGAAATCCATTTTTAATAGGGTCTGCAACATTTTTTGTTTTGTCAAAAATGCATACACTTTTTTTTTAACATGGGGTCTATGGGAAACGCATGCGTTAACGCATGGTACATATAGGTACCATGCGTTAACGCATGTGGTACAAATGGCTCAAAAATGACAACTTAAAAAACTAGATCCAATAACGGATCCAGTAGACTGATGCAATCCCCCAAGTGTGGCCCTAGCCCAAGAAGCATTTCTGGATTAGAGCGTACAGGCCCTTAAAGAAGAGAAAGAGTGCAGCGTGTGCAGGCGTAAGGAGCAGGAAATGACTGACAGGGAAAGAGCTGATACCACAGGCCCACTGGTGGGGTGAGTATGCCACTGACACTACATGCATTAACAGAAGCAATTATACTTATGACAAGAATGTAGTTTTGCCTTTATACAAGTCACTAGTGCGACCAACTTAGAATACTGTGTACAATGGTTTCTAGTATATAAGGACATAGCTGAACTTGAGCGGGTGCATACAAAATGACTAAGGTTACTAAGAAAATAGGCAAACTGCAATACCAAAACTATCAAACTTGCAGATATGAACATACAATACATAGGATACGAGCAGTGCTCTAAAACACAGAAATGGGACTATACCAATATTCACAAATAAAAGCCGGGAATGAGAGAAAATCTAACTAAATATGATATATGGTACACCTAATGAAAAATTCTTAAGTACGGGTGCTACCTTCTAAAATGAACAACCTTTATTGTTTTAATTAAAATACGGATCAAAAATACGATCCCATATACAGTGTAAACCTGTGAAAGAGTGGAAGAGGGGGAAGGGTCACCCTGTTCTCTCTCCCTAACTACCCCTGCCTAACAGCGGAGTTTTCACCTAAAAACCCCCAATGGTGTCCCCGCTCCACGGCGGCTAACCCTTCTAGTCCTCACTATGAGAAGGTGTAAATACTACTGGGTTCCCCCTATCCACAATATATCTAAAGTACCAGTACATGTGGGTCTCCTGGATGTCCAGGTCAATCCCTTAGACACATGTGACAAAAAACAAAAATGCCAAAGACAGAGTCACAGTTTTTTTTGGATCGGTCTACTAGATTATGATGAGTATAATATCTTTTATGCTTGTTGATGACAAAGGGTAACTGTACCTCCTGTTTAACCAATGGTCCAACTGGTCCGTTACTTTGAGAATGGTATACATGTATATATATTTATAAGTGATATCTAAAGTACCTTTAGATAAATTGTGGATAGGGGGAACCCAGTAATATTTACACCTTCTCATAGTGAGGACTAGAAGGGTTAGCTGCCGTGGAGCGGGGACACCATTGGGGGTTTTTAGGTGAAAACTCCGCTGTTAGGCAGGGGCAGCTAGGGAGAGAACAGGGTGACCCTTCCCCCTCTTCCACTCTTTCACAAGTTTACACTGTATATGGGATTGTATTTTTGATCCGTGTTCTAAAATGAACAACCTTTATTGTTTTAATTAAAAGGTAGTACCCGTACTTAAGAATGAGAGAAAATATTGTGAAGGTGAGAGATAAGACCCATTTCACATCAGCGTTTTTTTCAAATTTCGGCAGATCCGGCAAATTTACCGCATCTTGCGGCACTCTTGCGACAAGCCCCATGCATTGTCTATGGGGTTTGCGACAGGTGAGACAAGTGCTGTATTGCCACGATCCTGCACTCATGGTAGTTGCGGCTGTGAAAAAAACTGCAGTCAGCAGCATTTTTTTTGCGGCCACAACTGCCGGAGCTGTGGCAATACTGCACTTGCCGCACCTGCCACAAGCCCCATAGACAATGCATGAGACTTGCCGCAAGTGTGCTGCAAGTGTGACCATTAGGCAGCAGATGCGGCAGATGTGCTAAATCTGCCGGATCTGCCGCAATTTGAAAAAAACACTGATGTGAAATGGGCCTAAGATGGTAATGTAATAGACATATAAGAAGATGGGCAGAGAAAAGCAGATTGGTTGTTCTGATGCAGGATAATATAGAGGGAGATGAAGCAGCTTTATAGTATTATGTATGTAATGGGAACAATGCAGGTGATTTGTGCAGTTCTGCTGAGGATGAAGAGGGCAAGAAGTCCCAGGATGGCTTCTCTGACACTGATCCAGGAATGAAACACTAAAGGCCACTTCACACACACAGATATCTGAGTCCAATATCTGAACAGATCTCTGGTTGCAGTGAAATCATGGATACATTGCTCCATGATGTACACAGCCACAAAATGGAACAATGTGTCCATGATTTCACTGCAACCAGAGATCTGATCAGATATCTGCGTGTGTGAAGTGGCCTTAAGAGAAGAGAAGAAGCATAGTCCTGGCCAATGAGGGTGTAGTAGGCAGGTAGAGAGTAGTATGAAGGGGCTGAGAGGAGTATACAGGGGGTGGGGTTCGGTCTTGGTATGACGGGGGCTGAAAGCACAGGAAGTTGCCTAATCATGCAAAGCAGCATATAAACAGCCAGCATGGAGGCAAGAAACAAATAATGGAGGAAACAAGGATAGAAAAAAAAAAATTCAGCACAGATTAGCTTATAAAAATTGAGCTTTGGGGTTGGACATAACCTTTAACTTGACATGTTCATTGTTAAGTATCCAATTTCAGTTTTCTGCATCAAGATATTGTTCTACATCATGGCATATTAAACACGTTACTACAAGTTACAACATCTGTTTTGTGTTTTGTATGGCTATAAACTAGTGATGAGCGAGTGGCGTAATATTCGCAGTCGCTATACACATAATGAGTACCGTACTTTTTAATACTAGCATATTCATCCGAATAGCGAGTCCAATGTTAGTCAGTTAGTGATAGGCACCGCCCACACACATCCAGCTATAAAATGAGTATTTCCGGTACAGGGCAGGAGGGTGGGCTTTTCTGTGATTCTACTGCATAAAACACCTTGCTGTGCCCCCCAGAGAGACCCTAACATTCAATCTGCTCTCACTGAGGGGCCAGCTCACTTTGTGGGAGCTGGCAATATGTGTTAGGCGGCCGTCACACGCTTCAATCTTGTGAGTGATATTGTTAGCGATCACATGCACGCGCGATCGCTAACAATATCGCTCACATCGCTGGTGAGCTGTCACACAGACAGACTCACCAGCGATGTGGACCAGCGAGATCGCTGGTAACCATGGTACACATCGGGTTACTAGGCGCCGCGCGGCGCTTAGTAACCCGACGTTTACCATAGATACCATCTCCCAGCATAGGCTCTGCCGCTGGGAGATCGTTCATCGTGGTGCCACACACCACGATGATGCAGATTGATCAAGCAATTATCGCTTGATTTGAGCTCCGGCTCACAAATCTGCGATCAAACAATCAAGCGATTTTACATTGTAAAATCGCTTGATTACACGCAGCGACGCACAAACGATATCGCTTAAGCGATCAAAAAGCAGATCGCTTAAGCGATATCGTTCAAGAAATTGATGCGTGTGACGGCCGCCTTAGATTGATAATGATCAATACATCACTCATGAGCACCAGCATTACTCGGCAAGTAACGAGTATTGCGAATACCGTACTATTCATGCGAATAGTAACAATTACACTCGCTCATCACTACGTTAGCATAAGAAAATGTATGCATTAAATATTTTTATTTCTTACTTACAAGGATTAAATTAGAATTTTATCAACAATGAGAGACACAATCTCATATTATATTATTCTAGAACTAGACACAGTGCTATAAAAAGCTATAACAACATTTTACAAGCTAATTATAGGATTATCGTTTAGACATAAAAGTCAGTGGAATATTGCAAAGATTTTCATAATTTGGTCACCACCATCTTACGTATTCGAAGCACTTGAAAACGGAGAAATTCCAAACATTGGTAGAACTCGTTAACATTGTTATGACTGTCCGCGACTTTTCCTCTGGGTACAGAAGCTAACTGCAGGCAATGTCATTACTACATTTAAGCAGAAAGTCTGATGACATGACCTCATATGCTGGAACATATTAAGTTGATACTGCACATATAATATCCACGATTAAGATCTTCATAATATCAACCAGTTTAAGGGCCCTTTCACATCAGCGTTTTTCGTAATTCGCGGCAGATGCGGTGAAAAAACCGCATCTGCCGCGTTTGCCGCATAACCGTTCCACTTGCTGCACGGTTGCGGTTTTTCCCATAGGAAGTATAGGGGGACTTGCGGCAGATGCGGCAAGTGCGGTTTTGCACTTGCGGCAGGTGCGGCAGCGAAAAAAACCGCGGCTGACCGCGGTTTTTTTCGCTGCCGCACCTGCGGCAAGTGCAAAACCGCACTTGCCGCATCTGCCGCAAGTCCCCCTATACTTCCTATGGGAAAAACCACAACCGTGCCGCAAGTGGAACGGTTATGCGGCAAATGCGGCAGATGCGTTTTTTTCACCGCATCTGCCGCGAATTACGAAAAACGCTGATGTGAAAGGGCCCTTAGCTTAGTTAAATAGTTTACTAATGTTTACTGTTGGTGGCCAGAGCTCTATTTCACAGATTGGACAGTTAACATGAAGGTATATGGTGGTCAATTGTAAATGTTTACTGACAAAAGTATAAGAAGCTGCCTTACAACTACATTCTAATAAATGTTTACCAGGTCCCTAATCAATGTTTAACCTTGAAATGGTAGGCCAGGCCCTGTTCCATACCCTGAGCCATACATGCAGGCTGTAGCATTATACAAATTTTACTCTGCGTCAATTGATGCCACTTTCGTGGTGTCTGGCCTTGATTTTTTGAAATGTGGCGACTCTTAGTGTGGTCTCCTTCTTGTGTGTTCTGAATTTAATAGGAGTGTCTAAGCATCATGCCTACACGTGAAGCTTGAAATGCTGGGCAAGGCCTTGTCCTAGCCATCCATAGAGCGCCATGATAAAAATTTTAACTCTGGGGACTAGATGCCACTTTTCTTGGTGTCTGCCTAATTTGAGCTGTGTTTGGCAGCTTTCGGGCTCCTTTGAAGGTGTTTTCTATGCCTTTGATTTCCTCCCATCTAATGCAATGGGGTTTGGGAGGTTTGGTGAACTTCTGGAAGTTTAGTGAACCAAACTTTGAAAGGCTCGCTTATCACTAGTAATGAGTGAGTACCATAATATTCGCACTTGCTATACTCATAACGAGCAGCTTTTAATACTCGTGTATGTGTCCGAATAGCGAGTACAATGTATGTCAATGAGTGATTGACTCCGCCCACACATATCCGGCTATAAAATGAGTTTTCTGGGGGGTGCAGGGCAGGAGGGTGGGCTTTTTCAAAAATTCACAGCATAAAACACCTTGCTGTGCCCCCCAGAGACCCTAACATTCAATCTGCTCTCCCTGAGGTGCCAGCTCCAGTTATTTACTAAATGGAGCATTCACTTCATGTCAGATCGATAACGATGGACACATTACTCACGAGCACCAGCAATACTCGTCGAGTAACGAGTATTACGAATACCATACTATTCGTGCGATTAGCGAATAGTAACGAATACACTCATTCATCACTCTTTATCACTACTCTGAAGGTCCCTTCCAACTCGAACGTTCTATGGTTTTATAATTCTAGGATTAGGTTGATAGTGTCATAGATCAGGTTGATCCCAATGGGGTGAAACCAAATATATGTACTTAATTTCTTTATTTTTGTTTTTTCATAGCAATGCGTATGTAATATTGTAATAGTTTTTATCATAATTGTTTCCATATTTTTATTTTGTGTATATTTTAATATTTGATTCTTTAAAATTTTATTTAGTCCCTTTATGGAACTTACATTTTTGTTCTCTGATCACTAATCTCATGCATCGCATTCCCTCTAACAAACTTCTAAATTCTGTAATCGGTATTAATCATAGCATTTAGAAGTCAAGACAGCCAGAGACTGGCTTGCTTGGGAATAAAATCATCGAGATCTGAGCTATAACAGTAGTTGCCGGTGATGTTGCCTGTCTGAGACAGTGATTAACACCGTAATGCTGTCCCCCCCCCCCCCCCGTATGTCCGCCAACCCTAAAGCCTAGGTCTCACATAACGATATCGGTAACGATATCGTCCTATTTGTGACGTAGGAACGATATCCTTACCGATATCGTTGCGTGTGACTGATAGCAGCGATCAGGCCCCTGCTGTGAGGTCGCTGATCGTTGCACAGAGCTCCTGACTATTTTTTGGTCGTTGGCCCCCCCGCTGGTCACCACACATCGGTGTGTGTGACCGGCGGGGGGCAGCGATCAGCGACCTGTCAGGATCCCCCGCCATGTCACAGCGCCGCACAGCAGCGCTGTAACATGACATCCAGGGTGACAAGCGGGCTTAGAGACCCGCTTGTTTACCATGGTTACCGGCACCCGCCCGCTTCCGGGTTGCGGGGAGCGAGCGGGTGCATCCTCTCCTATCCTGTCCCTCACTATTCTCATCTCTCCCTGCTATTTCCCTGTTCCCTACTCTATCCCCTATCCTAAACCCTAATCCTATCCCTCTCCTTGTTCTAAATAAAGAAAATCCCCCCCGAGGCTCACCGGCATCAGAGGCTCCCATACCGGCATCTCTGTAATGGAGATCTCAGGGGTAAAGGACCTGTAATGAGGTCACAGTCATGTGACCGGCCTATACTGTACAGTATAGGCCGGTCACATGATACTGACCTCATCATAGGTCCTTTACCCCTGAGATCTCCATTAGGCGGCCGTCACACGGAACGATTTCTTGCCCGATATCGTTTAAGCGATCTCCTTTTTGATCGCTTAAGCGATATCGGGCTTAAAATCGATGCATGTAATCAAGCGATTTACGATGTTAAATCGCTTGATCGTGACATCGCTGATCTGAGCTCCGGTTCTCAGATCTAGCGATGAACGATGCCACGATCTGCTTCATCGTGGTGTATAACACCACGATGAACGATCTCCCAGCGCAGAGCCTATGCTGGGAGATGGTAACTATGGTACACGTCGGGTAACTAAGCGACGCGCGGCCCTAGTAACCCGATGTGTACCATGGTTACCAGCGAGATCGCGGATCCACATCGCTGGTGAGTCTGTCTGTGTGACATCTCACCAGCGATGTGAGCGATATTGTAAGCGATCGCGCGTGCACGTGATCGCTTACTATATCGCTAAAGATATCTGTGCGTGTGACGGCCGCCTTACAGAGATGCCGGTATGGGAGCCTCTGATGCCGGTGAGCCTCGGGGGGGATTTTCTTTATTTAGAACAAGGAGAGGGATAGGATTAGGGTTTAGGATAGGGGATAGAGTAGGGAACAGGGAAATAGCAGGGAGAGATGAGAATAGTGAGGGACAGGATAGGAGAGGTCGGCACCCGCTCGCTCCCCGCAACTCGGAAGCGGCGGGGTGCCGGTAACCATGGTAAACAAGCGGGTCTCTAAGTGCAGGAGAGACCGCTGTTACCATGGTTACCAGCGTCCGTCCGCTCCCAGGATGCAGGGAACGAGCGGACGCTGGGTACCAACGATCTGGCTGCCCAGAGGTCGCTGGTGAAGTCTGTCAGTGTGACAGCTCACCAGCGACCTGATAACGATGTGTCAACGATGCATCAACGATGCTGATCGTTGTCGGCATCGCTGACACATCGTTATGTGAGACCGGGGCTTAAGTTTACAGCATTGCTGCACAAATGTATATTTACTGTTGACGGTTATAGAGAAGTTGAAGCATTCGTTATAATATCACAGTCTCCAGAAAATTATAGAAAACTCAGTTCAGTTTTAAAATTGTGGAAATGTCAATGCAGGCACTGTTTGAGACTCTGCTGGCACTGTTTTTTTTTAGGCACTCTGTTAGAGTATTGCTTATTAAGGCACTCTGCTGGTGTATTGCTTATTGAGACACTCTGCTGGTGTATTGCTTATTGAGGCATTCTGCTGGTGTATTGCTTATTGAGGCACTCTGCTGGTGTATTGCTTATTGAGGCACTCTGCTGGTGTATTGCTTATTGAGGTTCTGTTGGTGTTCTTCACCCTGCTGGCTCTGTTTACGAAGGCAAACTGCACACTGATGGTGCTATTCATGATTGCGCTAGAACAGTTGTTTTGGGGCAAGTACTATATTTATGAGTCTAGTTTCAATAAGACAAAAAATATACAATGAGTGATGTGCAACATATTTCCATTACATTATAAAAAATATTGTGCAATACTTGATTTCATTTTTTTATGTATATAGTTTTCTTATACATTATATATTGCTTTTTATATGTTGATTTATCATAATCAGACAGGAAATACATACAGCAATAGTGTTATGGAGAAAAGAAAACATACTAAGGAAGTTGCTTTTTCTTCGAATATGTTAGCAAATCTACAGTCTTGTTTTGTGGCTATGACAAATAGGGATTGCCTGAGAAAGTTGTGCAGATGTCTTCTCTCCTTGGGATAATAGTAACGGCTTATCAAGTATATGTGTGTCACCTCCAGTCCAGTGCACTCAGAAATGTCAGTTGAACGGTTTCCAAAAGATGTAGGTAAAATAGTATCAGTTAACAGAAGCTTCACTTTTAACAATGGGAAATCACTCAACTGTACCTTTTCTGGCATATGCAACCTAATAATGTCCCTGCTTGTTATACTCAGAAGTTTTCTGGAGCTCTGGTAGCATATAGTAAACCTCAGAGCTTAAACTGTATTTTTTCTTCTAAACTGAAGCTTTTCACATTTACAGTGGCTTTAAAAAGTAATGCCAGTGAACATTTCCATATCTTTCCTTGTTACACCCGCAAACTTAAAAATGTATTTTATTGGGATTTTATGTGATATACAAACACAAAGTATCAAGCATTTTTGAAGTCTAAAGGAAATCATATAAAGTTTTCTAACTGTTTTAAAAATATTATTCTGAAATTGTTTAGAATTGGGAAATAAAATAAGTGCATAGGGTCATATCCAGGGGTAAAGAAGTGAAAGAGATTAGGTGTGCTAGAAGTAGAAGTAATAAAGCGCATGTGATAAGGGCCTGCTCCAGATCTGAGAGATGAGAATTAGAAGTAATAAATGGATCTTTTGCGCTGCCCTTTTGATGTAACACAGATGAAGAGAAGTCCATGATCCAGGGCGCCATTAAAAGCTGTGTTTATTTCTACGTGTTTCAAAGCCTACACTGGTTTCTTCATCAGGAAAAGGACCACAAACATAGTATAAACGTAACAGTCCAACAATATTTAAATAGTAAGCATGTGGCCAAAGGATGAGTGATAGTTGGTAATGAGTAAATATATTAGGAACTAATTACAATAGTAAGGTATTCAGGATATTCATTATTCAGCAAATATTTTGGTCCTTGGCTTATAAGTTTCAAGTATCATTCCCACTTTTTTGGCTCCTGTCATGGTAATGCTGTGTCCATCTTTGCTACTAGCATTAGTGTGATAGGCAGTGTAGACGTGCAGTCCCCCATCTATTTGTGATAACCAGTGCAGGTAAAGTAGACAGCTGCAGCGTGCAGCCCCAAGCTGTGTGCTTTATCTTCACAGATTATCATAAATAATACTTTAAAATATTTTATTAAATAATTAAATATAATTGAAAAAAACAGGGCGGGGTCCCTAACATTTTTGCTAACCAATGCAGATGACGCATAAAGCTAGGAAATGGTATTCTCAAATTGGGGAGGCCCACGGTTATTTTCCTTCTCAAACTCAAAATAGCAGCTTTTAGCTGCAACACAATTGGCGTATCCATTAGATGCATCAATTCTGGTCCTTTCCTGGCTCATCTCAATTGTAGTATGGTGGTTATCAGGGTATTATAAGGGGTTAATGATTTGTCAAAAATCACAGTTGCCATCGAACCGTGGTTTGGTAATGGGGAGGTGTCTATGAGATACCCCTATCATCAATCCTTTAATTAAAGAGAAAAAACTAACTCACAAAAATCTTTTTTTTAAACAAAAAAACAACACCCCCTTTCAACATTTTTTTAACACCAAAAATACACCTGCGGGTCTGACATTATCCACACAATATCTCTCAAAGATCCCAGCTCTGCTATAATCAAGTGGTCATGGTCAGTTACGACATTACAAGACATGACGCTCACCACGGTCTCTGGTACACCATAAGAGCACCATGGGTGCAACCAGAAGTGACCTGAAGTGAACTCAATGTCGGAGTGCATTTCACAGTGGCAACATACTCTGACCGTCCCACACTATGTTCACCTGAGGTCACGTCTGGCAACTCTCATAGTATCTGCTGTGTGAGCTGCAAGCTGCCACCTAAGGATAACTCAATGCCTGACTGTCGGAGTGCATGTCGCGGCAGCAGAGGTGTTCGACAGTCTGACACTGAGTTCACTTGAGGTTACTTCTAGCATTTCTCATGATTCCTGCTGTGTGCGCCATCAGCTGTGACCTCATGTAAATTCAATGTAGGACTGCTGGAGTGCATGTCAAGGCAGCAGTACAGTCTGACGGTCCCGGGATGAGCTGGGTAAAGTACAGTGATTGGCACTGATTGTGGGGCACCTGCAGGCTGATATTTTAAGGATGAGGAGAGCCCAATAACCATGAACCTCCCAAGTTGAGAATACCAATCAGAAGCTGTAAGCTTTTTCTGAGCTGGTTATCAAAAATGTTGGGGACCCAACAACGTTTTTTTTTTTTATTTATGAAAGTAATTAAAAAAAGTATGGGGGAAGCTTCTATTTTTAATAACCAGCAAAGATAAAGCCCACAGCTGTCTACATTACCTGCGCTGGTTATCAGAAATTGTCTTTTTTTATTTTGGTTAGTTTCACTAACCTCACCATTCACAGCAGACAGCTGTGAATCAGAAAAACATCCCGGCATCTTCTCCATGTTGTTCCCATACAATGGCATTGTTCACACACAATTTGCGTTTTTTTTTAGCACTCCCAAAACCACATGCGTTTTTTTAAGAGTGCCAAAAAATGTTCCTTGTGTGTGTGAAAGCTTTAAAAACGTTTTTGGAATTAGTCACTTTTTCACCAAATAACCAAAAACTCATGGGATAAAAATTTGTCAAGAAAAAAGAAAATTCAGGGCACTAAGCGGTATCAACAATCATGTTCCGGGATATCATCCCTGGCGGGTTCCCCTCTGGCGGTGCACATCCAAAGCACCAGGACGTTATACAGCGATTTGAAGAAAGAAACAGCGCTCACCGGTATGTGCAGGGTGGTCTTTTAATCCAGATTTTCAAGGATAGACAGGGTGCAGGGAGGTGACCACGGAGGGCCAGTGGACAAAAAATGCTAGCGTTAACGCATGTGTCTGTATTTGCCCTGCGTTAACGCATGTGTTTCCCGTTAGGACCCATGTTAAAAAACGCATGCGTTTTTGGGAAACCGTACATGCGTTTTTTTACAGCACCCAAAAACGCTGCATGCAGCGTTTTTTGGACTGGGGAAAAAAAACGCAAGTGGGGCTGAAAAACGCATGTACACTTAAATGTACCCTGCGTTAACGCACCTGTGTTTTTTTTACAGTCCTAAAAACGCAGAGATGGGCAAAAAAAGACATGTGTGTGAACATGGCCAATGTAAGCACTTTTCCATCCAGTTATGCATTTTTATAGACCTTTTGGAAGGTCTGACTGTGCGTTTTCCATTGACTTGCATCAGATGTGATATTTGGAATGAATACACAAATATTACAAAATATTCATTAAGAATAATCCAAACCTAAATATTTTAGTATTCACTCATCACTAGTGATAACATATTGATTGGTGGAGTTTGAACCCACACTGTTCAACAGAAAGTGGACCTTTTATCCCCATTGGAATGGAGGGTCATGTTCAACTCAATTACTGATTTATTCATTCTTTAAGTGGCTGCCAAACATGGAACTTGCCTTTTCCTGGCAGTCCCAACGAACATGAATGGAGCTGCAGTCAAACACCCAACCTGTTACACCATAGGGACAGAAGTCCCCATCCTTCCGATCAATGCAGTTTCTAATGGTTGGATTACACAGATCAATAAGTTATCAGGTGGATCCTGTAAATTGGTGATAACTTGATTTCATCAAAGAACCCCTTTAATGCAAACTACTTTACTTTTACAGTATCAAAAAGTCCAGAAAGACACCTGGATGGCTTAACACTAGAAGTCCCAGAAATTTCGGGCTTCCCCTTGAAGTCCCGAAAGAGGGTCAAATGACCCTTAGTCCAAACCGACAACTCTGATGGCTCAAATTAGCATCCTTTCATTTGTAAATGTGGCCTAAAATCCTTCAGGTGATTCGACCCATCTCTGGGTTCCAAAGGTAGAAATATTAAATGACCCCTCTCTGGGACTTCTAGTGTTAAAACAGGACAATCTTTTATTTGGATACTCAACAAGGATGTTACTCCACACAGAAAATACAAAATCACGGAAAACACACAGAGAAAATATTTCGGCCTAGTGGGAATTTTACAAGGATTCAACTAAAACAAGTGCCTCTCGGTTCACTATAGGGGAAGTCAGTGTGACACAGAGATTCTCAGGTATATGAGATTGCTCTATTTACAAATCTCAACAGGGTATCCATATGGTCACCGGTTACATGCTACAAACGCATACACAAAATGGTGGGGAGATATATTTAACCAGTAATTATGAACAAAGATAGACATAATATCCCTCTCACAACTAGGAAAATTAGTGACATAGAAAATACAATATGTCAAGCAATTTGTTTTAATTCCTAGATTGAAAAACAATCTTATACGTATATCTTGAAATCACTGAGGAATTAAATACACCTAATTCCCACACCCACTATTCGTGGTTGCATGTCCCAGGACATCCTAGAAATAATTCTATAGGGTTACAAAGGGAAGATGACCCCAAAACACATGTGGTTTAAGTCAGGTACTATATAGCTTTACAAGATTGCTGCCTAATGGTACATATCCATGCTCAAATGGTTGTGGCGGGGGAACCCCTCTAAGTACCGTAAATACAGTACCAAATATATAGGGTACCATCCGTCCACACCGTTAAGCAGATGATCACTAAACAACCCTTTGTAAGCTAAAATGGCTAATAATCCCCAATGATAGAATCAAACTTCCTCAAAGTAAATATTAGAGCTAGATCAACATACCAATTTAGATGTATGTGCCCAGATCATGTCCCTGTTGACCCCTAGCCCCAACGTGTTTCGTACGTGGGACTTCTTCAGGGAGATTCAGTGTGCAGTACATTGAGGAAGTTTATGCTTCTGCATTCCTCAGAAATATACTTTTAATGTGTCCCACCCTGTTTGCAAATACATTCTTAAGGGTCTTAAGGGGGTCTGCTCCCTGTGGTCCTCGCCACTATGCTGCCTGGAAAACCTACCCTTCTCTTGATAATGCCATCCCTCCTATGTTTGTATGTGAATGACATACATCATTCACAACTCTCACGCCTGTGCAGCGGTGCAGGTCACTGTGCTCTATTGAAGCCGCACAGTGCCAAATGTCTCATGAGATACCACTGCACAGGTGCGAGACATCACAAATCTTGCGAGACATTTGGAACTGTGCAGCTTCAATAGAGCACAGATACCCGCACCACTGCGCAGGTGCGAGAGTTGGGAATAATGTGGTGTGTCATTCACCTACGTACACAGGTGGAGCGGTGTTTTCAATGGAGCAGGGTAGGTTTTCTAGGCAGTGGGGCGGCAAGGACCACAGGAGGCAGACCCCCATATGACCCTTCAGAACTCATGTACATACAGTGTGGGACTCATTAAAAGTTGATTTATGAAGTATGCAGAGGCACGTCTGGAGTTATAAAGAGGTTACAAAAACCCTAAGTAAAATATGTTAAAGGTGGTGGACACAGTTTAACACGCCCAAAACAGATGACAGGTATACTTTAATACAGCAGGTGAAATAAGTACTGAATACATGTGTCACCAATTTCCTTGGTAAAGATATTTCTATATTAATATATTTTCCCACCACATGTTGATAACAACCTATCCAATCCAAACAAGCAAAAGAAAAACATAGATGTCCATAAATTTCCAATTCTAATTTCTTGTCTGACGTTTTGGATAGCATGTGAACCATTTTCCTCAAAGTCTTTCTGTTCGTCACATCATCTTTCAGTTCTCTGATATTCATTCCCGTGTTTGTCATGCTGGTGTCCAGCCAATGGGTCTTAGGTCTTCTGCAACCTTCCTCCACTGCCAAAGAATTTAGCAAGCATCATGTCCTTCTCCGGAGAATTTGCTCTCATCACATGGCTGAAGTAAGACAGTTTGCATTTTATGACTTTTCCTAACAGGGACATCTGTGGATTGACACATTTCAGATCAGCATTTTTTGTGATCTTGGCTGTCCATGGGATTTGTAGGCGTCTCCTTCAGCCCCACAGTTTGAAGGAATCAATCTTTCTTTGAACACCCTTTTTGAAGGTCCACGTCTTGCGCCCATACAATGTGATTGGGAATGCAATGGCTGTTACAAATCTTTGCTTGGTGGTGTCCTTCAACTTCCACAGTTGCTTCATTGACATCATTGACGCATGATCCATTGTAAGCCGCCACTTTATTACAGCTGTGCAGCCACCACAACAATCAACGAGGGACCTGAGAAAGATTACACTACCATTTCTATTTCTTCATTGTCGATCTTCAAATTCACCTTTTTGCAGGCAGTAATCATTATGTTGATCTTCTGCACATTCAGATGCAAACCAAACTTCTTGCTTTCTTCACTGAACTTTACGGTCAGCTTCCCCAGATCCTTCCCATTTTTGGCCAAAGGGTGGTATCATCTGCCTATCTCAGGTTGTTAATGAACCGTCCACCTATCCTCACGCCAACTGATGATTCATTCAATCGAGCTTTCTCATGATCATGTCCGCATAGAAGTTAAAGAGGAAAGGTGAGAGGATGCAGCCTTTTCTTGTCTTGGCCTTGCCATAAATTTAGTGATGTGTAAGAATGAGAAATGACACAGGAAAAAAGAATTGAACACGCTCACTGAAATGTATTTAATACTTCATACAAAAACTTTTTTTTACTGATGACAGCCATCAAAATGCCTCCTGTTTGGAGATAAGTTGCATGCTTTGCTCAGGTGGGATTTTGACCCATTGTTCCACACAAACAATCTTCAAGTCCTGAGGTTTCCATGGGCCCCTTTTATAGGATTATAGGATTCAGGTCGGTTAATTGGCTGGGCTATTCTACGAGTTTTAGTTTCTTTTTTTTAAATCAATTGAGATTTTCCTTGGCTGTATGTTTGGGATCGTTGTCTTGCTGAAATGTTAACCCTTATTTCATCTTCATCATCCTAGTAGATGGCAGCAGATTTTTATCAAGAATGTCTTGGTACATTTGTCCATTTTTCCATCCTTTAAACATGTGAGATTTGACAGCACCATATGTCGAAAAACAGCCCCACACCATGATGTTCCCACCTCGGAATTTCACTGTTAGTCTGATGTTTTTGGATGATATGCAGGGCCTTTGCCTCATTTCAGGGTACCTGGCCGCGCCTGCGAGGAGAAGGCAGCAGTAGAGCGGATAACCAGAGGCAGGAGCAGGTCAACACAGGCAGAAATGGGATGCAGCAGCGCCTGCCGGTGATCACTTGAGCCCGTTTTTTAAGAACATTTAATATGCATTTCTCCCCTGTCCATCACCTCTCAGCACTGAAACTGAAAGATGGGCGGGATGCTAGGCAGGGAGAGCAATATATATTACATAATTTTAAACAGTGGATGCACACGTTCACTGGGTCGCTACTTCAGGCGTAGCTGATTGCAAGTGTCCACTATTAAAGAAAGTGGATATTCATTGCTTCCTACGCTCATCATCATGGGCGTGGGAACAGTGAACATCCCGACAGTAGATGGATGTTTATACTCACCGTCCATCGCTCCTCCGGAGCAATGCAATGTCCTCTTCTCATACTGGCAGCTGATGGCATGTGGGAGTGTGGCACATGATAGTGATGTCACATTTTTGTTGTAATTTGTTTTTCATATTTTCCTCCTCTAATACCTGGGTGTGTCTTATCAACCAACGATGATTGCTCTCAGTGGGAGAAACAAGATAATAATCTTGTAGTTGTGATACCTTTTAATGGCTAACAAATAATTGATGTTACAAGGCAAGCCTTCGAGGCATCTCAGGTCTCTTCATTAGGCATGGTATGACAAAATAGTGAAAGAAGCTCAAATATATACATGAACTTGACTAGAGCAGACACAGAGGTCTTAATACACCAGGTTTACATATAAATTAGGGTCATAAAAACTTTGACATCACTAGGCCTAGATCCTCTCCAGGTTTTGTTTTATTTATTTCATTAAATGTCCATTCTTTATACCTTGGATCTGCTCTAGTTGTTCATGTATGTATTTGAGTTTCTTTCAATAATTTGTCATACCATGCCTAATGAAGAGACCTGAGATGCCTCGAAGGCTTGAAATTATTTTATTTTTGTTAGCCACTAAAAGGTCTCACAACTACAAGATTATTATCTTGTTTCTCCCACTGAGAGCAATCAACATTTTCTCAACAGGCTAACACGTACCAAAACTTTTTTCTTATCGTCCAATGTATCTTACAGTGCGAAAAATACAGTACATCAGAATTAAAGGTCATATGTAACACATTAATATACAGTGTCCAATGTGCATAACCATTGGGTGCACTGCCCAATCATCTCTAAAATCATATCATACAGATGCATTTTCCTATACGTGTATGCTCACTAAGCCACTAAGTTTTGCATGCTCAATGTCAGCATTTTCTGCTTTTGCACCTGTAGTAAACTATTTTTGTACATCTAAATATAAGGAGATACATTTTAAATTATGCTATGGCTGTAACATATGTTAAAAAAGTCACTAAAAAATAACCTAGTGGAATCCCTATCATTATAAATAAAACAGAAAAAAACTGCACAGCACTCACAGACAAAATGTGAACTGGTGCCAGCAGGGACACTGGGTCAAATAACTAGAAAAATATTCTCTGCAGCACTCAGCTACTACCAATGATGTACATGTGCTAACAAGCTATGTAAATTTGAGAAAAAAGTTTAAAAACTTACGTAGGTGTGAGGTCCCGTGACGGGGGCTACGAGCTTACACTATTTTGGTCCAAAATATCAAACTAAACCCTCACTGTCATCTATAGTGTGATATTGCATTTTTTTATCTGCAGTTTACATCAGTGTCCTCTAGGGGGCGACATGTGTTGCATTTTTTGTTGCAGAGCGGCCCGCCCTATCTAACAGCTGGGCGTCATTAATAGGCTGCCTTCTGACACTATGCTTCACTATTGGAGTGGCTGCCGACCTGTGGTGACCTCATGTCCAGCGATATCACCTGTCTCTTCCTTGTGGCACGGCGGTCGCAGATGCTACAATCGCCCCCGTTGTCAGGGTTGTAGGAGATGGAGCATCGGTGTTGAGAGATATGGGTTGCCTCTAGGTAACTGATGGTGTCCTGCAAAATGCAAAGGTATTTGTAAGAGGCCTCTTATTTATTTTTTTTCTCTCTCTTATATATTATGTACCAATTCGGTGATTTTTCTGTAAAATAAAATTATACATGTGCTAAACATGTGGCTAGGTACTCGTAGGTGTGAGGTCCCGTGACGGGGGCTACGAGCTTACGCTATTTTGGTCCAAAATATCAAACTAAACCCTCACTGTCATC